>JARQOC010000011.1:164786304-164852516 GCA_033576535.1 Allobates femoralis
TTTGTCCTTGTATTGTGGGTTGAGAAAGGTGGCCAATCAGTATAGGTTGTTGGAGAAAATGTGTATCATGCAAGGTTCTTGCAACAGACACATGCACATGAACTGTGACACGTGGGCCAAGCTGCAAACAGGCAAATGTTCTGTGTCCCCACCATGAGGAAAAATACCCATCCTCTACACATGCTGACTTGCCTCCTCCACGTTCTCCTCTCTAGTCCATCCATGTTGGACAGACATGAAGCAGGGGTTGGGAGTCCCCTCTGTAGCATTTGCAGTCCCCTCTCTGTAGCACAGAAAAACAAGACCTCTCCTACCCTGTCCTCCTCATCATTATCCAATCTTAGAATATTGGCTGGGCTGTGTACTTGTAGAAAAAAGATTATCCAGCAACACGTGTTGAAAAATTCATTTAAAAAATGCCTTTATTATAAAAAAAAATTTAAATTACATCAACAAAATTGTGAGCATAAAATCGTAAGGGGATCTTCTCCTTCCAAGCACTATGATCCATGAGACATAGAACCAGGCAGTCTGATTCAGGTGAGCTGAAACAAATTTCTTTTCATGGCTGGGCTGGGAAGTATCACCCATTCGAAAATCTGGCTCCATAACCACATGCTGGGCACTCAAAGCTTCCTCTTTGAGATTATGCAGTGATTGTTTCAACAGACTGAGCAGCGGGATGGTTATGCTGATAATAGCCTGATCACTGCTCACAAGCTTGGTGCAGTAATCAAAGTTCTCAAGAACCTCACAAATGTCAGCGATCCACACCAAATCCACAGTTGTTATGTGGAGTGGCTTACTCTCAGTTTGACAGGCATGTTGAAGTTGGTATTTAGCACCTGCCCTCTGCTGCTCACCAATCCTTGCCAACATATGATATGTTGAGTTCCATTGCATGGGCAGGTGGCAAATGAGTCGGTGACTTGGCAAATTAAAGCTTTTTTTTGCTGTAAGATCAGCAGGACCGGAAGAGGAATGGCAGAAATGGGCACTAATACAGTGCACCTTCTCTTGTAGGTACGGCAAGTCAGGGTATATTTTGAGAAATTTCTGAACAACTAGGTTCAGTATGGAAGCCATGCATGGCACGTGTGCCAACTTGTCGATTTTTAAAGCCAGATTATGCCCAGATTATTGCAGATGACCAGACCAGGTTGAAAGTGAAGCAGGAAGAGCCACTGATCGGTCTGTTGTTTTATACCTTGCCACAGCTTTGTTAAAGTGTGTGGTTTCTGACCTAAACAGATCAGCATCAACACAGCTTGTTGTCGCTTTGCTGATGTACTGCAGCACAGCACCCAGCTTGGCAGTGTTGGAGAGGGTAATTCAGCAGAAGATGAGGAGGAAGAGGAAAATGGGAGAAAGGAAGTAGCATGACTCACGCAGGCCAGGGGACTCAGGTCTCAAGCGCAGTCTGAAGGTCACGGTTAGCGGTGAGGCTGTAGGCCCGGTGGGCAATGTAAAAAGGGGAAAAAAGAAAAATAATAAAGAAATAATATAAAGTTTTTGTTCGTGACGCCACCTGTAGGTTCTGGTGATGGCACCGGCGCTGCGGGAACCTTCGGGGTGATGGGCGGCAGCTGGATGGTGTGGCTCCCTACAGGAGGAGCGGTGCCCCGGAGCATTCTAAGTAGGAACGGAGGAATACAGCACCGCAGTCACTGTGGAGCAATGCAGGTGAAGAACAGTTCATGGAATAAGGCACGGACACGTTGCTCACTATTAACGGGTATTTACTCCAGTATTCTGCAGCATACAGAGTAATGCAGTTCTTATTGCCAGGTAGTGGGCTGGGTGGTTCTTGCAATGAGTAGTGTCCCTCTGAAGCTTCACTGATGTCCTTCTCTATCAATAACTACCCCTTCACTTCGCTGCTCTGCTATACCCATATAAGAGCACTGAAGACCCTCGGTTGGGATTCCGCTGCACGTTAATTCTCTCCACGGGCCCTGGCCTTCATTGGTGGGTGCTCCTGGTATAAGCTGCGGTAGGTATTTAGTTGGTGGGTCGTGCTCCTGTAAAGCTTGCAACCACTCCGGGTTTGGTGGTTCAGGGTTGTAAACTGCTGGACCACTTCGGAGCCAGTACTCCGGGTCTGGACTGTGCAAGGGTATTGGATTACCCATTCTACTCTTGGCCCCTTTCTCATCTGAGTCACCAGATTGAGATGCCCTCCCTGATAGCTGTCTCGTTCTTTGCTGTTCATTCTCCACTCTGCTACATCTGCTGCGCAGCTCTGTGCAGCTCTCTCTCTTGCTTCTCAGCTTCGGTCCTGTAACTTCTCCCTCGTCTCTACTTGACTAACTCCTTGCTGCTCTCCCCTTGCTATATAACTTAGCCTCTCTTCCCACCAGGACCGGTTACACTAGTAACGGGTGCCTAATTGGTCCTCTAACACTAGGTGTTGAATGCGGTGGATGGAGCTTCAGGATTTCCTACTCATAGCTAAAACAAAGAATACGACACCTTCATTCAGGGGTGTAGTACCCTTTTGTGACGCAATCTTAGTGGGGCGCCACATGCATATGATGAGTCAAACTGTGATAGATGTTTGGACTTCTATTCTTGGCGTGGGTAGGATGTGTGATGTTCCACTTTTCAATTTTGACCCAACCTCTACCAGGTTCATCCAGTGTGCCGTGACAAACGTGTATCATACATGTCTACAATAACTTGTCCAGATGTCTGTTGTTAGGTGGACCTTCCTGGTTACGGCGTTGCTGACCGCATGGTTAAGATTGTTTAAAATGTGCTTTTCTAATGCTCAGACAGCACTCTGGGTAAAATAGTTGCAGCTGGGAACAGAGTATCATGGGGCAGCCACAGCCAAGGGATAATGAAAACACTGTGTTCCCACAAGCCTAAAAGACAACATCTCCATGGCTAGCAATTTAGCAATGTAAGAGTTTAGTATTTGTGGGTGTGTAGCTAATATTTATACTTCTTTTCCAAGATCTCAAGAATGGACAATTGGATGCTTCACTGAGACAAGGAAGTGGATGAGGTTGATGTTTGCTGTGTCTGCAATTGCAGCTTATGCACAGGATGTATGAGTGCCTGCTTCCTGAACAGAATGTTGTGAAGGATGTAGCACAGGCGACATGTTAGTGGTTTGACCCTCAGACACGTATTTGGTACCATGGTGTTCCGCCCACCTACTGGGGTGCTTGACTGCCATGTTGTTCTCATACTGGTTGTGCTCAGTTTGCCTTTGCCCCGGCCTCAGCTCAACTTGGTATGGCAGATGCTACAGATTACAATAATTTTCTCTGAAGGATTTTCAGAAAAAACTTCCAGATAGCGGCTGAATGCCCTATTGTCCTGACATGAGGCACAGTGGTGTTACTCTTGGGAACAGTTGACCGAGTTCTCATTGTGGGCAAATCACTACTCCTTCGTGCTTGTGTTAGTGCTACACATACATCTTTCTCTTTGTTGCTGTGATGGCTATGCATGTCAATGTTCCAGGTCAGACTAGTGGACTCATTATCGACCACCTCATCTTCCATCTCATCCTACTTCCCAGTTGAGATTGGGTAGGGTCACATTTCAGGTTTTTTTACAAAATCCTGATCCGGTTTTGAGCTTTCAAAAAGCTCAAAACCGGACCAGGAAACGCTCCTCATAGGAGCCTATGCAAAACACCGGATGGCTTCACAAGCCATCCGGTGGCCGTATCCGGCACTGCTGCCTGCGTTAAAAATCATGCAGGCAGCAGTTTTCGCAGCGTTTCCCTGAACCGCACTGCAGTTTCCGGATGGCTCAGGATGTGTAATCCTGAGCCATCCGGTAACTGCATAGGTTGCGGATCCCGACTATTGCCGGGATCAGCAAACTTATTAAAGAGTTAAATTGATTATCTAAAGGACTGTTTGAGGTCTGTAGGGGGGCTTAGACCCCCCTACAGACCGGCCGCCCACTTCAATAGCCTTCTTCTACAATTTCCCCCTGGCACGGGCTCCTTGGAGCTCCGTGCATGTCAACCAAAGTCCCCCGTGCCCCCCCGTATCACTATAGAGGGGTGCTTACACCCCTCTAGTATAGTTATGCTTTAATTGTGTACTACATAAAGGATTATTATAGTGGCAATGTAAGTTCATACTTACATGCTCTGGTAGGCAGAGTCCAGGGATTTCCATGGGCGGGGCTATGTGCAGCAGCCTCCGCCCGCTCATTCTTGATGGCCGCCCCCTCTGGCCGTAATCCAGTGTTGTGAGGGCGGCCGCGTCGTTAAAGGGGCGTGGCTAACTATGTGCCGCGGTTAGCCACGCCCTTTAACGATGCGGCCGCCCTCACAACACTAGATTACGGCCAGAGGGGGCGGCCATCAACAAGGAGCGGGCGGAGGCTGCTGCACACAGCCCCGCCCATGGAATTCCCTTCACTCTGACTACCACAGCATGTAAGTATATACTTACATTGCGAATGTAAAAATCTATTCTGTACTACACATAATTACAGCATAAATGTAATAGAGGGGTGTATGCACCCCTGTATAGTGATACGGGGGGGCACCTTGGATGACATGCACGGGCTCCGAGGAGCCCGTGCCCGGTGAGAAATTGTTGCAGAAGACTATAGAAGTGGGCGGCCGGTCTGTAGGGGGGATCTAAGCCCCCCTACAGACCTCAAACAGTCATTTAGGTCAGCAATTTAACTCTTTATTAAGTTTGCTGATCCCGGCAATAGCCGGGATCCGCAACCTATGCAGTTACCGGATGGCTCAGGATTACACATCCTGAGCCATCCGGTTACCGCAGTGCGGTATTCAGCACACATTTTTGACAAAAAATGTGTGTGCCCGGCATTGCGTTCACCGCATCCGGATCCGGATGCGGTTGATGCAATTCTTGTTTTCAATGTGACCCTACCCGATGACATGAACAAACGCATGTAAAAACGCATGAGTATTTGTAAATCACTATAAAAACTCATGCCAAGTGTGACCCCAGCCTGAGGCTGGGGTCACAGTTGGCATGCGTTTTTGTAGTGCCTTTTAAAAACTCATGCGTTTTTACATGCATTTTTACATGTCCGCATGTGTTTTTTAAGGTGTGTGATGGCTCCCTGCGTTTTTGGCTGCGTTTTTAAATCCGCACCAAAAAATAGTGCATGCACTATTTTTTGGTGCATTTTGAAAAACGCATGCGTTTATTTAGAAAACGCATGTGTTTCTATAACATGGGCCCCTATGGAAAACGCATGCAAAAACGCATGGTACATTAGTACCTTTTAGTGCCATTCAAAACGCATGCGTTTTTGGAAATGCACCAAAAACGCATGGTACTGTCACACATGCGCTTTTGCTATTAGGGCATGCGTTTTTTAACATGGGGCCTATGGGTGCGTTTTTACATGTGTTTTTGAAAACGCAGGTCTCCAAAAACGCTTGTAAAAAAAGCAACTGTGACCCTAGCCTAAGACAGAATCTGCTCTCACTCTTCTGGATACCACACATGTTTATGTACCTGATGGGGAAATTTTGCCAGGAATATAGGAATGTATCAAGCTTTTTTCTGAGTGTTCACAGATTCTGTGCCTTGTCGCACACTAGTGACCACACCACGCCTAAGCCCACGTCCCTTCCCTTAACAACAGACTTTTTTTTCCATTTTGGGTGTTGGTGACATATTTGCAGATGTTGATGGCACAAGAAGGGATGAGAGAGTATAATTGCAAGTATTTGGCACTCAGAGAGTAATGCGGTACTCGTAGTACTTGAAACAGCAAGTATTTCACTACGCGCCTAGCAATATTTGGATCTCCTGCCCAGCATTAGCCAATCACATTAATGCCACACCCTTCTTGGTTGTGTCATTACTAAGATTGGCTGGCCCTGTCATACATGAGTCATAGCCTATGACTCATAGGCTCTATATAAGCCCTGCCGCTGCCATTTTCTGCACATTGCATGCACAACACAGCTAGTGTAGGGAGAGTGTGAGCAGCTGCTAAGGAGAGTTGTGCTTGTACAGATCATACAGAAATCCTCTGTAAAACCCAAAAGCTCTTGTAAGAGCTAGCAGTATTGTAGTACTAGGTGACTGTAGTGCAGGGAGACAGGCAGGAGCATTACAGTATCACATAGTACAGTCAGCAATATTTCAGCTCTTCTCAGATCAGAAAGTATAAGGTCAGGAGCAGTGACAATTTTCCCAGCTGTTTTTGTGGTCATATTTATCCTGCAGGCCAATTTTTTGCCGTTGCAGTGCTGTGTTCATACTGAATAGCACAGACGGTACTGCACAACTGACATGTAGCCAGCACCGCTGTCTTGAGTGGTGAGTGGCGTGTGTAAGGCCTTGTTCACACTCATCTGCATTTTTTGCACTCTCTGCGTTTTTCTGCAGTTTTTCAAAAACGTAGGTGCGTTAACGCAGGGTGTTATTGAGTGTAGCTGCGTTTTTCAGCTCCACTTGCGTTTTTTTCTCCCAGTCCAAAAAATGCATGCAGCGTTTTTTGGGTGCTGGAAAAAAACGCAGGGGTGGTTTTCCAAAAACGCATGCGTTTTTTTAACATGGGGCCCTATGGGAAACGCATGCGTTAACGCAGGACACCTATAGGCACCTGCGTTAACGTGCTTAGTTAAGCACCCTGCATTAACGCTAGCGTTTCTGCCTGCGTTTTGGCCAAAAAATGACTAAGTCGAAAAAAGTGTCAAATCCTTTCAGACACCCAAGGGACACTTTTTGGCACTTTTAGAAAAACCCAGGTGGTTTTTTTCCTGCAAAAAAAGCGCAAATTGAGTGTGAACAATGCCTAATATATTGCCTTAAACCTCAGGGCAATTTTTTGTGCTGTTGCGTTGCTGTGTTCATACTGAATAGCCTGCATGGTACTGCACAACTCACATGCAGCCAGCACCTCTGTCTTGTGTGGTGACTGTTGCACATAATATATTGCATTAAACCTCAGGGCAATTTTTTGTGCCATTGCGTTGCTGTGTTCACACCGAATAGCATGCACGGTACTGCACAACTGATACACAGCCAGCTGTCTTGTATAGTGACTGGTGCGCGTAATATATTGCCTTAAACCTCAGGGCAATTTTTTGTGCTGTTGCGGTGCTGTGTTCACACCGAATAGCAGGCATGGTACTGCAAAACTGATACACAGCCAACACCGCTGTTTTGTGTGGTGACTGGTGCGCATCATAATATTGCCTTAAACAGAGCAATTTTTTGGTGCCATTGCGGTGCTGTGTGTAAAACACAAAGCAGTACTAGGCTGTAGGGCTACCTTCCATAAAGCACTAACTGCTCCTTGTTCCCCAATATATGTATCTGAACACCTGCAGCTACAGTTGTGGCCATAAGTATTGACACCTCTGCAATTCTGTCAGATAATACTCAGTTTCTTCCTGAAAATTATTGCAATCACAAATTCTTTGGTATTATTATCTTCATTTAATTTGTCTTCAATGAAAAAACACAAAAGAGAATGAAGCAAAACGCAAAACACTGATCATTTCACACAAAACTCCAAAAATGGGCCAGACAAAAGTATTAGCATATTCAGCCTAATACTTGGTTGCACAACCTTTAGCCAAAATAACTGCGATCAACCGCTTCCGGTAACCATCAATGAGTTTCTTACAATGCTCTACTGGAATTTTAGACCATTCTTCTTTGGCAAACTGTTCCAGGTCCCTGATATTTGAAGGTTGCCTTCTCCAAACTGCCATTTTTAGATCTCTCCACAGGTGTTCTATGGGATTCAGGTCTGGACTCATTGCTGGCCACCTTAGAAATCTCCAGTGCTTTCTCTCAAACCATTTTCTAGTGCTTTTTGAAGTGTGTTTTGGGTCATTGTCCTGCTGGAAGACCCATGACCTATGAGGGAGACCCAGCCTTCTCACACTGGGCCCTACATTATGCTGCAAAATTTGTTGGTAGTCTTCAGACTTCATAATGCCATGCACACGGTCAAGCAGTCCAGTGGCAGAGGCAGCAAAGCAACCCAAAAACATCAGGGAACCTGCGCCATGTTTGACTGTAGGGACCGTGTTCTTTTCTTTGAATGCCTCTTTTTTTCTCCTGTAAACTCTATGTTGATGCCTTTGCCCAAAAAGCTCTACTTTTGTCTCATCTGACCAGAGAACATTCTTCCAAAATGTTTAGGCTTTCTCCGGTAAGTTCCAGCCTGGCTTTTTTATGTCTCAGGGTAAGAAGTTGGGGTCTTCCTGGGTCTCCTACCATACAGTCCCTTTTTATTCAGACGTCGACGGATAGTACGGTTGACACTGTTGTACCCTCGGACTGCAGGGCAGCTTGAACTTGTTTGGATGTTAGTTAATTTTTTATCCACCATCCGCACAATCTTGCGTTGAAATCTCTTCTCAATTTTTCTTTTCCGTCCACATCTAGGGAGGTTAGCCACAGTGCCATGGGCTTTAAACTTCTTGATGACACTGCGCACGGTAGACACAGGAACATTCAGGTCTTTGGAGATGGACTTGTAGCCTTGAGATTGCTCATGCTTCCTCACAATTTGGTTTCTCAAGTCCTCAGACAGTTCTTTGGTCTTCTTTCTTTTCTCCATGCTCAATGTGGTACACACAAGGACACAGGACAGAGGTTGAGCCGACTTTAATCCATGTCAACTGGCTGCAAGTGTGATTTAGTTATTGCCAACACCTGTTAGGTGCCACAGGTAAGTTACAGGTGCTGTTAATTACACAAATTAGAGAAGCATCAAATGATTTTGTTAACAGTGCCAATGCTTTTGTCCACCCCATTTTTTATGTTTGGTGTGGAATTATATCCAATTTGGTTTTAGGACAATTCTTTTTGTGTTTTTTCATTGAAGACAAATTAAATGAAAATAATAATACCAAAGAATTTGTGATTGCAATCATTTTCAGGAAGAAACTGAGTATTATCTGACAGAATTGCAGGGGTGTCAATACTTTTGGCCACAACTGTATGTCAGAAAAAAACCAAATTCCTAAAAAGGCTGTAGTGAAGGGACAGGGACATGGACATGGATGTGTGTGTGGGGCTGTCAGTGGTGCCCGACAAGGCACAGAGTCTGGGAGACAGAAGAAGGTTGATGCATCTATGTTCCTGGCAAAATTTCCCGGTCTGGAAGCCAGAAGAGCAAGAGCAGATACTGTCTTGGCTGATAAGGCCTCCACGAAATTTTCTAGCAGCACCCAATCGTCCGCGGCCACACCGTCTCCTGCTATAAATTTTGCATTGTGTGCAGTGCATGCAGGCATAGCCGTAGTGTCTCCAAAAAGTAGCCCAAGTGGCTGTATTATGGTTGATGAAGGAAGGAGGGTCTCATCAGAAGTGCCTCTAAAGGGAAATATTAACTAGCATGACCCTGGGTAAAAATAGTTAGTACAACAGACCACGTGAGGAATATAAAAAGTGGTAGTATATAGTATAACAAGACCGGAGGTCACTCACCAAACCTGGCAACAGTAGTACAAATGGAGCAAAAGATATATCTGGGAAGTAAGGGGTAAAGATTATTAACCTTGACAATAATTTTGGTGCGTCTCGGGTCTCTTGATTTGATTTGCCACATTTCACTGTAGGCACTAGGGATGAGCGATTATGCTTGTCACTACTCGGTACTCGCACGAATATCTCGGTACTCGGGGTACTCAGCGAATACCGAGTGATCTTGCGATACTCTTGCTATGCTCGGGGTCCGCCTCCCTGCATGTTGGTGCTTTTTACAGAGCCAGCCTACATGCAGGGATTGGCTGACAGACACTGTAATGCCACAGCCATGTTGATTGTGGCATTACAGTAATTGGCTGGCCGCACAGCGTCATCAGGTCTTTAAAAGACCTGACCGCGCTGTGTTCGTCACTCTGCTCCACAGACAGTAAGTGTAGGGAGAGGTGCTGCTGATTGAGGGATAGATTTGTGACCTTTCAACTTGTGTAGGCGCAGGGCTGCCAATCTAATTACCACAACGGTCCTTCTGAGGACTAATAGAGCTGTATACAGGCAGGCAGGGAGGCAGGGTAGATAGCAAACTTCGTTGTGCCAGTATACCAGCCTGCATCACATCTGGGGCTGGTGTACAGGCTGGAAATCTCATCCATCCCAAAACAGTGCTTTTAGGGATTAATTTAGCTCTCTATAGGCAGGAGTAGATTGTAGTGTAGTGTAGGATACGCCAAAACACTCTGTATTCTCGTCAGCGTTTGTGTCTGACCAGTCCACCTGCAGGGCTTTAATCTCTAATCTCAGTGTCCAGCTAAAAACCAACTCTTGTCTGCATTCATTTAGCATCTTAGTGCGGCAGGAGTGGCTTGTAGCGTAAATTAGGATACGCCAAAACACTCTGTATTCTCGTCAGAGATTGTGTCTGACCAGTCCACCTGCAGTGCTTTAATCTCTAATCTCAGTGTCCTGCTAAAAACCAACTCTTGTCTGAATTCATTTCGCTCTCTATAGGCAGGAGTGGGTTGTAGTGTAAATTAGGATACGCCAAAACACTCTGTATTCTCGTCAGCGTTTGTGTCTGACCAGTCCACCTGCTGGGCTGTAATCTGTAATCTCAGTGTTCAGATAAAAAACAACTCTTGTCTGCATTCATTTAGCATCTTAGTGCGGCAGGAGTGGGTTTTAGTGGAAACTAGGATACACCAAAACACTCTGTATTCTCGTCAGCGTTTGTGTCTGACCAGTCCACCTGCAGGGCTTTAATCTCTAATCTCAGTGTCCAGCTAAAAACCAACTCTTGTCTGCATTCATTTACCATTTGTGTCCGCCAGGAGTGGGTTTTAGTGGAAACTAGGATACACCAAAACACTCTGTATTCTCGTCAGCGTTTGTGTCTGACCAGTCCACCTGCAGGGCTTTAATCTCTAATCTCAGTGTCCAGCTAAAAAACAACTCTTGTCTGCATTCATTTAGCATCTTAGTGCGGCAGGAGTAGGTTGTAGCGTACATTAGGATATGCCAAAACACTCTGTATTCTTGTCAGCTTTTGTGTCTGACCAGTCCACCTGCAGGAATTTAATCTCTAATCTTAGTGTCCAGCTAAAAACCAACTCTTGTCTGCATTCATTTACCATTTGTGTCCACCAGGAGTGGGTTTTAGCGGAAATTAGGATACGCCAAAACACTCTGTATTCTCGTCAGCGTTTGTGTCTGACCAGTCCACTGCAGGGCTTTAATCTCTAATCTCAGTGTTCAGCTAAAAAACAACTCTTGTCTGCATTCATTTAGCATCTTAGTGCGGCAGGAGTAGGTTGTAGCGTACATTAGGATATGCCAAAACACTCTGTATTCTTGTCAGCGTTTGTGTCTGACCAGTCCACCTGCAGGAATTTAATCTCTAATCTTAGTGTCCAGCTAAAAAACCAACTCTTGTCTGCATTCATTTACCATTTGTGTCCGCCAGGAGTGGGTTTTAGTGGAAACTAGGATATACCAAAACACTCTGTATTCTCGTCAGCGTTTGTGTCTGACCAGTCCACCTGCAGGGCTTTAATCTCTAATCTCAGTGTCCAGCTAAAAAACAACTCTTGTCTGCATTCATTTAGCATCTTAGTGCGGCAGGAGTAGGTTGTAGCGTACATTAGGATATGCCAAAACACTCTGTATTCTCGTCAGCGTTTGTGTCTGACCAGTTCGCCTGCTGGGCTTAAATCTCTAATCTCAGTGCCCAGCTAAAAACTAATTCTGCATTCATTTAGCTCTCTATAGGCAGGAGTGGGTTGTAGCGTAAATTAGGATACGCCAAAACACTCGGTATTCTCGTCAGCATTTGTGTCTGACCAGTCCATCTGCAGGGCTTTAATCTCTAATCTCAGTGTCCAGCTAAAAACCGACTCTTGTCTGCCTTCATTTACCATTTGTCCATTTGTGTGCACCAGGAGTGGGTTTTAGTGGAAATTAGGGTACGCCAAAACACTCTTTATTCTCGTCAGCGTTTGTGTCTGACCAGTCCACCTGCAGGGCTTTAATCTCAAATCTCAGTGTCCAGCTAAAAACCAACTCTTGTCTGCATTCATTTAGCTCTCTATAGGCAGGAGTGGGTTATAGCGTAAATTAAGTTATGCCAAAACACTCTGTATTCTCGTCAGCGTTTGTGTCTGACCAGTCCACCTGCAGGGCTTTAATCTCTAATCTCAGTGTCCAGCTAAAAACCAACTCTTGTCTGCATTCATTTACCATCTTAGTGTGGCAGGAGTGGCTTGTAACTCAAAGTAGTATACGCCAAAACATGGTATACACGTCAGCGTTTGTGTCTGACCGTTCCAGCTGCTGGGATTAAACCGCTGTAATCTGTAATCTCAGTGTGCAGCTAAAAACCATCTTTTGGACGCCTTCATTTAGCTGTATACAGGCAGCAAAACATTGAAAATGTGCAAGGACGGTGGCAAGGGACAAGGAACTGGACGTGATGGTGGTGCAGGCAGAGGCCGAAGCCGTGTGCAAGCTCGAATTGCGCCACGACAAACGCCCACATCATCTCGCTCGACCTTCTTGTCCCAATTTCTAGGGGACCCCAGCAGTACACCACTAATAAACCAAGACCAGTGTCAACAGGTTGTTAGTTGGATAGCGGATAATGCTTCCAGTCAGTTTGGCACCACCACAAATACCCTGTCTTCCACACGGTCAAGTGTCAGTAGCCGTGAGACTGGACCGCACATTTCACACCTTGATCCTCCTTCCTCACACTATGCCGAGTGCCCGGCCCCAGACATAACTGATTCCACACTTGGCCACTCTGAAGAGCTCTTCACTTATCCATTCATAGATTTTGGCCTCTCGCCAGCTCCAGTTGAAGTGGGTCATGAGGAGATCGTATGTACCGATGCCCAAATATTTGAGCATCCACGGTTCATGAAGGCAATCGTGGGAACGTGTCTCAACAAGAGGTGGACGATGATGAGACACAATTGCTAGAAAGTCAGGAGGAGGACCAGGGTGCGGAAGTGGAAGACGACATGGTGGATGATCCAGTAACTGACCCAACCTGGCAGGAGGACATGCAGAGCGAGGACAGCAGTGCACAGGGGGAGTTAGGCGTAGCATCACAACAGGCCGGAAGAAGCAGGGTGGTGTTCACAGGCAGAAGGCAGGCAACCATTCCCCGGAACAACAACACGACAGAAGCTGCCAGTACAACTGTTAGGTCTTCCCGAGTCTGGCTGTTTATTAAGGTGTCTGCAGATAATTCCAAACAGGCCATTTGGAACACCTGCCATTCCAGCATCAACAGGGTAGCAAAACTAGCTGCCTGTCCACCACCAGCATGATCAGACACATGTCAGCAAAGCACCCGACTTTGTGTGATGTACAGCAGAGTCCAGGAGCAGTGTCTGCGATTGACACCGCTGCATCTTCCACTGTTGTGCGTGCAAGACAATCCCCTGTCCATACTGCATGCGAAGATACCTCCTGTCCTTCACCTATAGTTGTACAAGCAGAAATAGCACCATCATCAACCACGTCCTTGTCCCAGTGCAGCGTTCAGTTATCCATACACCAATCTTTGGAACGCAGGCGCAAATACGCTGCCAACGCCCCACATGCCACAGTTCTAAATGCACACATTTCGCGACTGCTTGCGCTGGAAATGTTGCCTTTTAGCCTAGTGGAGACGGAAGCATTCAGCAACCTGATGGCGGTGGATGTCCCACGTTACTCGGTCCCCAGCAGCCACTATTTTTCCCGGTGTGCCGTCCCCGCATTACATAAGCATGTCACAAAACATTATACATGCCCTTAACAATGCAGTTTCAGGCAAAGTCCACCTAAACATGGACATGTGGACAAGTGCTTGAGGGCAGGGCCGGTACATCTCGCTGATGGCACACTGAGTTAATATTCTGGAAGCCGGGACCCAGCCTGAGCTTGGGACAGAACACGTCCTTCTGACATCAAGGAATGCAGGCCCTAACTCAGTCAGGGTTTCACTCACAATGTATAGCTCTGGAACGTCATGCTCCTCAGCCTCCTCCTCCACTTCACCCTCCACACCAGTCCCAAGCTGGAAGCACTGCAGCACTGCCTCGGCTAAGCGGCAACAGGCTGTGCTGAAGCTAATATGCATAGGTGACAAACCCCACAATGCTGAAGAGTTGTGGACATCTCTGAAACAGCAGGCAGATCACTGGCTCATACCGCTGAACCTACAGACAGGCATGGTCATGTGGCTGCTCTGAGGCGAGGCAAGCTGACACATGTTAAAGAAAAAAAACTCACCAAAATTTAGCCAGGTAAAATATCCGTTGCACCTAGCAGAGGGCTGCCAGCTCCACTGGTAGGAAACACAAGTGTAAGAATGCCGGTGCTCAATCCCCTGCAACCCAAGCATAGGGGTGGCTGTGGCGCCTGCGTCCAGCCATGCTGACAAGGAGGAGACTGGTGGCATTCATGGACACAAGGTTACCAACAGGACGTCAGCCACACAAGTCTAAGTGAAGCAAAGTGTCAGAGCACAGCCTATTGGTCACGCCCAACTATTAGATCAGGCGGGCTGCACCACACTTGTATATGCATCACAAATGACCGACGCCCCCCAGAGGGCTCAGCCACATACTGCAAAAGATAAAAAGATGCAATACACACTACAGATAAAAATGTGAGTTTTTTTTGGATATTTGGCCAAATACATAAGCTCGTAACCCACGCCAAGGGACCTCACGCTTACGAGTCCTAACCATATGCCTGACCATATGTTTGTTTGGTGGGCAAGCCACCAAACATTGAGAAAAATCACCGAAGTAGGATATAACACTTTAAAGAAAAAAAACTCACCAAAATTTAGCCAGGTAAAATATCCATTGCACCTAGCAGAGGGCTGCCAGCTCCACTGGTAGGCAACACAAGTGTAAGAATGCCGGTGCTCAATCCCCTGACACTTTTAGACCCACGCTACAAAGAGAACTTTATTTCTCTTATTCCTGAGGCGGAGATGTCTACAATAATGCTGCAGTACCAGAAGGTCATAGTCCCGGAATTAGTAAAAAAATTCCCTTCTGAAAACGCTAGCGGCAGAGGTCACAATTCGATGGACGACCAAGGCGTCCGGCCGAGAGAAGCACAAGTCCAATCCAGCAGAGGTAGGGGAACACTCTCAAAGATCTGGGACACTTTTCTCAGCACTTCCCGTACCACAGGCCCTGAGGTGCGGGGTAGTGTCAGAAGGACAGCAAAGTTTGCAAAGATGTTGAGGGAGTACCTTGCCGATCATGCAAAAGTGCTCCTAGACCCTCTGTGCCTTATAATTATTGGGTATCCAAGCTGGACACATGGCAGGAATTGGCTCTCTATGCCTTGGAAGTCCTGGCCTGCCCTGCCGCTAGCGTTTTGTCAGAGCGTGTTTTCAGTGCCGCAGGTGGAATCATTTTTGATAAACACACCCGCCTGTCAACTGAAAATGCTGACAGGCTGACTCTGATCAAGATGAACAAGGGTTGGATTGGGCCTGACTTCACCACATCGCCACGAAATGATAGCGAAATTTAAATTTTGTGCTGGTAAATTGCAATGCACCTCTGCACACCCACACATCGGTGCACACTTCATGACTTGGCTACTTGCTGTACTGCTCCTCCTTCTCCTCATCTGCCACCATCATTTTATCAGTGCGATCGTGGTTCATGATGCCACGAAAACATAATTTTTTTACATCATATTTATGATGATGATGACCCTAACCATTCAAAAGTTAGGCAGTAGTTTCATGTATACCCCCAGGGGTAAATGCTTTAGTCCATGCTTACAAAATGAGCATTACAAGTACAGGAGACCTGCTCCTTTGTAATGGTAACAATATTTAGAGGCTCTCCTCCATGTTTCTTTCCAGGGGCATTGAAGTGCCTCCCAATTTGGCTGCCCTGCCTAGGGTAATACTACAAAAGATCCACTTTCTTATAATGGGCACATTATTTTAAGAGGCCCTCATGCACGCCTCTATCCAGGGGCATCAGAGTGCCACACAACTTTTGGCTGCCCTGCCTAGGGCAATACTACAAAACAACCACCTCCTTATAATGGGGGCAATATTTAAAGAGGCCTTCATGTACGTCTCTTCCCAGGAGCATGGGAGTGCCACACAAATTTTGGCTGCCCTGCCTAGGGCAATACTACAAAAGACCCACTTCCTTATAATCGGCTCATTATTTAAAGAGGTCCTATTGCATGCCTCTATCCAGGGGCATCAGAGTGCCACACAACTTTTAGCTGCCCTGCCTAGGGCAATACTACAAAAGAACCACTTCCTTAAAATGGGCGCAATATTTAAAGAGGCCCTCATGCACGTCTCTATCCAGGGGCATTGAAGTCCCTCCGAATGTTTAGCAGCCCTGCCTAGGGCAATACTACAAAAGACCCACTCCCTTATAATGGGCACAATATTAAAAGAGACCTTCATGTACGTCTCTTCCCAGGGGCATTGGGGTGCCTCCCAATGTTTAGCAGCCCTGCCTAGGGCAATACTACAAAACACCCACTTCCTTATAATGGGCGCAATATTTAAAGAGGCCTTCATGTACGTCTCTTCCCAGGGGCATGGGAGTGGCACACAATTTTTGGCTGCCCTGCCTAGGGCAATACTACAAAAGACCCACTTCCTTATAATGGGCACATTATATAAAGAGGCCCTCATGCATGTCTCTATCCAGGGGCATTGAAGTCCCTCCGAATGTTTAGCAGCCCTGCCTAGGGCAATACTACAAAAGACCCACTTCCTTATAATGGACACAATATTTAAAGAGACCCTCATGTGCCTCCCAACTTTTGGCAGTCCTGCCTAGGGCAATACTACAAAAGACCCACTTCCTTATAATGGGCACAATATTTAAAGAGGCCTTTATGTACGTCTCTTCCCAGGGGCATGGGAGTGCCACACAACGTTTGGCTGCCCTGCCTAGGGCAATACTACAAAAGACCCACTTCCTTACAATGGGCACATTATTTAAAGAGGCCTTCATGTACGTCTCTTCCCAGGGGCATGGGAGTGCCACACAATTTAAAAAAAAAAAATCTTTCATGTAATCCAAAAAACTAACATACACCATCTCTGTCTGACAAGTGGGTATGAGCCCTTAATATTTTCTCCGTGAAAATCCATTTTGGTTTCATTTTGTAACGTTTTCTTGACAGACCGTAAAAGTGGCGTAATACTCTGACAACATTGTTCACAACAGTGACCTTGGAGTCTGAAACGCTTACAGGGGTCTTCCCCGTGCTTTTCCCATGTCATTACAGCACTGTTCTAATACTCTTGTGACATTTTTAGGGTTTATCCATGCTGCCGGGGGTCATGCCAGAAAAATACTCGGGTCTCCCATAGGATAACATTGGGCTCGGTGCTGGGGCCGAGTACACGAGTATCTTGGGATGCTCGGCCTGAGCTTCGAGCAACCGAGCATTTTAGTACTCGCTCATCTCTAGTAGGCACCAAACATTGAAAAAAAATTACTACTACCAAAGGTACAGAGTGTTGGTAGCATCCCATCTTTCTATACAGAGCAGTACATTCATGAATTCATGACACCAGCAGTACTCATGCAGCGCTATATAAAGACACTGCCATCACTATGTTCCAATATAGACAGCAAACATTTTTCTAAATTAACTTTTCTAAATGTTTGGTACCTGCAGTGAAACATGGTGGTGGCAGTTTTTTTATGTAGGGCTGTATATGTGTTTAAGGGCCCTTTCACATCAGCGTTAATTCGCGGCATTTGCGGTATTGACCGTTAATACCGCATTCATACCGCAACTGTCACTTGCGGTAAAATCCGCATGTAACCGCATTTGCCAGTTGCGGCACAAATGCGGTAAAATCCGCATTGCCGCAACTGGCGTTGAAATTTGTAAAAAAACCGCACTTGCCGCAAGTGCCGCAAGTCCCATAGGAAATGAATGGGGCTTGCCGCATTCTTGCCGCAAGTGTGCCGCAAGTGTGCCGCAAGTGCGGCAAACGCGGTTTTTCCCGCACTTTAAGTACCCGCCCACAGGTATATAAAGAAATTTTTTTTTTTGTTGTCCAAGCATTCTTTGCCAGTTTTTGGAGTGGACACTGCTTGGATTGTGGACCTATTTTCCTTGGATTTCCGTGGATTGTCTTTTATTCCCTGGATTTTATTTTTTTTTTTATTTTTTTTTTCTGCATTTTTGCATTTCCTGGACTTTCATCTTTCTCCGGAATTTTACTGCAAGATGGCGATGTCGTTCCGTGCATTGGATGCCCATTTTAAAAGGGTTTTCGCAATTGCACGCGTTGTGGGACTTGCATACCACAATGAGCGACGAAGACAAAGACTGCGACAGAGACGGCGGCGATTTTGGGTGCACCCCATCACATCAAGGCGAATGACTCGTGGTGTGTTCTGCACTTTATACGAAGAACTGCGGAACCATCCTGATAAATTCCGGGACTATCTTCGGATGACCATCGAAAGTTTTGACGAACTTCTTGGACGCGTTCGAGGACTCATCACCAAAGAAGACACCAGATTCCGGCGGGCGATTTCTGCAGAGGAGCGACTAATGGTGACTTTAAGGTAATGCAAGTTTTTTTTGTTTTTTTTAAATGCTTATTGGCGTGTTTTTGTAGTTATTTTCACTTTTTTCTTTTTAAATAGAGCGCATTTTTTAAAATGTAGACTTTTTATGTTTGTTGTTATTCAGAGTCGAATTTTTTATTTTTAATTAAATATTTTTTTAAAATATAGATATATATTTTTTTTTAGTAAACTGGTCCTAAGTTTATTTACAAAGAACGGATTTTTTTTATTGTACTGTGCGTTTGTGTGTATATATATTATTAATAATTTATTTTTTTTCATTGGCTTTATTTTTTTAAAATGCATTATTGTAAGTATTCATGGCTGTTATTCTTGTAGTCATGTTCTATGTATTGGTCATTGACTGTAGATTTTTTTTTTTTTTTAAATCTTATGTTTTTATTCAAAACTGTTGATAAATAATGTTCTTGTGAACGAATGTGTTGTTTTTGGTGGCTATGGCCACTGTAATTTTTTTTTTTTTAAATTCTCATAGTGCATTTGACTGCTTATGTTGCAGCCACGCTTTTTGATTTTGTCATTCACCGTATAATTATCATTGATCAGTATGTTTGTTTCTATTTTTTTCTATATAAACTGTTGATAAATGTATTATGAATGTAGGTTTTGCTTTATGGTGCTGTTCACACTGGTTGTGGTTTTTGATTTTTTTTTTTTTTAATTTGCATAGTGCAATATTTTTTTTTTTTTTTGCAGACATACAATGTTTTATATCTATTGGTCATTCACTGTATAATTATTTGTCAGCTGTTTTTTTTTTTAAACAGTTGATAAATAATTATATTGTGAATGAACGTGTTGTTTTTGGCGCTGTGCACACTGGTTGTGTTTTGTGACTGTTTGCAGTGGTTATTTTTCTATAACTAAGGCTGGCTTCAGACTTGCAGATGCATCTGCAGTGTTTTGCAGATGCATCTGCAAGCATCTGCATGCAGACCGCGGCCCCTATGTTTATAATTGTGCGCACGGCGGTCTGCTGATGCTTGCGGACCGCCGTGCGCTCTCATTGCCCGCCATTATTGATATGTGCGCACGTGGATGCCTGTGCACAAATCACACAATCCTGGCCACACCATGGACCCGAGATGTCGTGTCCCTGGTGCAGGCGAGAGTGTGTGATTTGTGCACAGGCATCTGCGTGCGCACAGATCAATAATGGCGGGCAATGAGAGCGCACGGCGGTCCGCAAGCATCTGCAGACCGCTGTGCTCACCATTATAAACATAGGGGCCGTGGTATGTATGCAGATGCATCTGCAAAAATCTGCAGATGCATCTTCAAGTCTGAAGCCAGCCTTAAAAATTCATGTTTTAAAACATGAAATGATGTTTTTTTTTTCTTGCAGTCATGCTCTGTGTTTTTTACATCTGCAGAAATATGATGTTTGTGTGAGAAGGTGGCGCTGCATTTGCTGTATAATGGCTGATTTGCATCACAGGCTCTATGCATTGTGTATGTTGCTTGCGGTCCTTCGCGTCAAGTGTAGTTCTGGCAGGTGCTGCAGATGTGTCACAATTGTAGTTATAACAAAATGGAAATACCTTTGATTTTTTTTTTTTTTTTTTTTATGGACACAAGAGCTGCATCTGATGCACCTGCCAGAATGTGACTTGCTGTAAATGACCGCAGGCACCATACAAAATGTATGGGGCTTGCCGTATTCAGTCCATAAGTTGGGCATTATGTGTGTGGTCAGGCAGATGCAGCATCACCTCTTTTATTGGCCAAAAATATCACTGTGCTGCTGATGTGAAAAATTGCCTTTTACTGCATTATCATTAATTTAAGGCGTCATGCACACTGTGGGTGGGACTCATGCTCCCCCCATAGTGTCTGTGCAAGTGACTGCATTAGTATTAATGTAAGGTGTCATGCACACTGTGGGTGGTACTCATGCTACCCCCATAGTGTCTGTGCAAGTGACTGCATTAGTATTAATGTAAGGTGTCATGCACACTGTGGGTGGGACTCATGCTACCCCCATAGTGTCCGTGCAAGTGACTGCATTAGTATTAATGTAAGGTGTCATGCACACTGTGGGTGGGACTCATGCTACCCCCATAGTGTCCGTGCAAGTGACTGCATTAGTATTAATGTAAGGCGACATGCACACTGTGGGTGGGACTCATGCTCCCCCCATAGTGTTCATGCAAGTGACTGCATTAGTATGGTTGCCTTCACATTAGCGTTCCCTTCCGCAGTGTTCAGCGGAGGGGAATCGCCATGTGTGCGCAGCGGCTGCAAGCTCCTATCTTTATAATGGGAGCGCACGGTGCTGCGCTTGACAGTGCATGACCGTGCGCACCCATTCACTCCCATATGTGATCTGTGCGCAGGCGGACGCCTATGCACAGATCACACACTCTCGTCCACACCAGGGACACAACATGTTGCGTCCCTGGTGCGGAAGAGACTGTATGATTTGTGCGCAGGTATCCGCCTACGCACAGACAACATATTGGAGTGAATGGATGCGCATGGTCATGCGCTGTCAAGCCCAGCACCGTGCACTCCCATTATAAAGATAGGAGCTTGGTGCCGCTGCGTTGACATTGCGGACCCCTCTGCAGAATGCTGCGTTTGGGTCCTCAAATGTGAACCCAGCCTTCTAATGTAAGGTGTCATGCACACTGTGGGTGGGACTCATGCTCCCCCATAGTGTTCGTGCAAGTGACTGCATTTGTATTAATGTAAGGTCTTATGCACACTGTGGGTGGGACTCGTGCTCCCCCCTAGTGTTCATGCAATTGGCCTTTTAACATCATTATCAAGGTGAATTTGTCTGCTGATCCGACATGTGGTGCTGCATTTTTGGAATTGGCTGCATAATGCCTGACGTGGGCTGGATGCATTAAGCGCCATGTGTTGTGTAGGTTACTTGTGTTCTTTTATGGCAGGCATGGTTGTGCTGGAAGATGTGGCTGATGTGTCTTTGTCGTAATTTAAAATAAACCAAAAAAAAGAGATTTAAAATTTTTTTTTTCCGCCACAAGTGCATCCTCCGATGCACCCAGCATAACCACACTTGATGCAAAGGACTTCAAGCAACATACACAATGCATGGGGCTTGCTTCATGTAGCCCACAAGTCAGCTTTTATGCGGATGATCTGTATGATGCTGTGTCTCATTCTGGATCTGCATAAAACATCATCTTGCAGCTGTGTTCACTTCATTCACAGTACAATGTTTGACAACAGTAAAGAGTGGGTTCACACTTGTGTACCACTCCGCAGTGTTCTGCGTAAGAGTGCTCTGCAATGTGAGTGCAGCCACTGCAAGCCCCTATGTTTATAATGGGAGTGCACAGTGCTGCTCTTGACTGCGTGCACTCCCCTTGACTGCCATATGTGATTTGTGTGCAGATGTATGTTTGCGCACAAATCACACACTGTCGTCCGCAACAGGAATGTAACATGCGTTCCTGGTGTGGAAAAGACTATGTGATTTCTGCACACAAATCACATATGGCAGTGAAGGGGAGTGCACGGTCATGCGCAGTCAAGTGCAGCACTGTGTGCTTCCATTATAAACATAAGGGTTTGGGTGGCTGCGCTCAGATTGCGGATGCCATACGCAGAACGTTGCACAGTGGAATGCAAATGTGAACAAAGTTTAACCCTGTTTAACTTTTTTTATTTTATTTTTATTTCAAATTGAATTTTTTTTTCATTTATCTGTTTATAAATCCTTGTATTATGAGTGAAAGTGTTGGTATTTTGGGCTTTGAACACTGGCTGTGGAATGTGTCTTTTATTGTATGTCAAAGTGCATTACTTTAAATTTTTTTTTTTTTTAATTGTTGCAGCTGTGCTGTTCTTTTTATGGTGTTTCCACATCTGCTTCAAGACGATGTTTGCTGCATATCTGCCATGTGGTGCTGCATTGCCCACATAACGCCCGAGTTGCATGCTGGATGTAGCAATACCCATGCTTTGTGTCTTGTGCTTGTGGTTCTTTGCATTAAGGACGTTTCTGACGGTTGCAGCAGATGAGTCACTTGCAAACTTAAATAAAAATCCTTTTTTTTTTGTGTTTTTTATTGCTTTAAGCAATTGCTGCTTCTGACGCATCTGCCAGAACCGCTCTTGCTGCAAAGGAGCGTAAGCAGCATAGACTATGCATGGGTCTTGTTGCATGTGACACAAATTTCGTCTGTTATGTTGATGATACAGCATGTGGCGCTGCATTGGTTTGATTGCCTCAAAACCTCATCTTGCTGCTGATGTAAAAAGTAACTTTCTGCTTTTTTATGAATTTCGTGTGTCATGCACACTGCGGGTGGGCCTCCTGCTCATTCAAAAATGTTTTATTGTGTCATTGTGCTTGAAGTAATCATTTTACATAGTATAGCAATATATTTATTTTTTTAATATTTTTAAAATATTTTTCAAAAAACTGTAGTGTGACTGAGTACTTCCTTTTTTTGCTTTTATGTAAACTGTGGTGTTGATCATGTATATTCCCATTCCCATGATAATTATTGTGTTTCACCTTTTTATTGTGTACGGTGTATTTCTCAAAAATGTTAATGTTGTGTGTCTTTTAACTTTCAAAGTATGATACTGTTGTGTTTTTGTTATTTTTCAGGTTTCTCGGAAGTGGAGAAAGCATGTCTTCACTTCACTTCCAATTCCGGCTTGGAATTTCAACGATTTCAGGAATTGTGAAGGAAACCTGCAAAGCACTGTGGGACGTGTTGCAGCCGGAATTCCTCCCTGAACCGACGATGGACCTGTGGATGTCATCTGCTGCCAAGTTTGAAGAGATCACCAATTTTCCAAACTGCGTTGGAGCTCTGGACGGCAAGCACATCCGGATTCTTAAACCTGCTGGGAGCAGTTCTGAATACTTTAATTATAAGAAATACTTTTCAATCGTACTGATGGCGATCGCGGATTCCCAATGTCGCTTTGTTGCCGTTGACATTGGGTCTTATGGACGATCAAATGACTCCCAGGTTTTTAAGCAATCTCCCATGGGACGCCGGATTTATACCAGCAACTTTGACATTCCACCACCAAGGCCTCTGCCGCACACAGATGGACCGCCTATGCCCTTCGTAATTGTAGCAGATGAGGCTTTTCAAATGTGCGAGAACCTATTGAAGCCTTATGCCAGCCGTGGATTGTGTCATGCAAAACGGATTTACAATTACAGACTCACAAGGGCAAGAAGAGTGGTGGAATGCGCTTTTGGACTGTTAACCGCAAAATGGCGCATTTTGGGAAAGGCCATACAAATGCAGCCAGAGTCTGTGGACGACATTGTGAAAGCCTGTGTGGTTCTGCATAACTATGTTTTGGCCAAAGAACAATTTCATTTGGACCGTGATGCCATTGCAGACACCACATTACAGGACTACCGAACACGTCGCGTAAGAACAACTCTGGCTGTTTCAGAAATTAGAGACAAATTTGCCCATTATTTTATGTCTGAGCAGGGAAGAGTGTCATGGCAGGATGACATGGTTTAATTTGTTATAATTTCATGCCGGTTATGTTTATTGTACAAAATTCTGAATGTGTAATTATTTATTTGACATGTAGAAAGTGTTATTATTGTAAAGTTCAATGTTATAATAGCTGTACATAGTTATACATCTTTATGGTTGATGTTTAAACATTTTCATTGTTACATGATAATTTAACATATTTTTAATTGTCATATTTATGTTTGAAATGTTTTAATTATTTTCAATATTTTAAAAAATAAAAACAAATAAAAAAAAAAAAAAATTTAAAAAAAAATACAAAATGTTATAATTAAAAAAATTTGTTCTTAGGGTACCATTAGACGTTGCAACATTGCATGCAATTTCACCGTAAATTTGCTTGTGTCAGTGAAATCACGGACACATTTTTTTATTTTGTTGATGTGTACAAATAGAATAATGTGTTCATGATTTCACTGCAACTAGCAAATTTCAAGTGATGTTTTAAAATTTTCATTATTAAATGATAATTGAACATATTTTTAATTGTCATATTTATGTTTGAAATGTTTTAATTATTTTCAATATTTTAAAAAATAAAAACAAATAAAAAAAAAAAAAAAATTAAAAAAAAAATACAAAATGTTATAATTAAAAAAATTTGTTATTAGGGTACCATTAGACGTTGCAACATTGCATGCAATTTCACTGTAAATTTGCTGGTGTCAGTGAAATCACGAACACATTTTATTATTTGTTACTGTGTACAAATAGAATAATGTGTTCATGATTTCACTGCAACTAGCAAATTGCAAATGAAATTGCATGCAATGTTGCGACGTGTAATGTGTATAATTAAAGTTTAATTAAAAATAATTTTTTTTACCTTTTTAAAATAACAAGATGGTGTGTTATTTGCAACGCATTGTGTATTACACAGCTCCTGCACCACCCTCTTTTGTCCAGGCTACAGTCACTCTGCTGTCTCCCTGCTTCCCCCCTTTCTTTCAGGCTACAGTCACTCTGCTGTCTCCCTGCTTCCCCCCTTTCTTTCAGGCTCCAGTCCTTCTCCTGACTCTCTGCTTCCCTACTCTGCTGCATGTGCCAGTCCCCCTCGGGTGTCCCTGCTCTCCTCCTCTCCTGTATGCTGCATTCCCTTTATATTGAGCTTTCACAGTATACTTTTATTTTTTTTCTTTGTGATATGACAATTTTGTAGATTAATTTTTTTCATTTTATAAACTTGATAATGACAAATATTTAATATTGCTATAATATTTTGAATATTAACTGTTTGTATTTTTGAAATGTTAATGTTGATTATTTTTATTTTCCAATTAAATAAAATGTTTTTTGGTCTGTTTCTTCAACTGATGTGCTCTGTACCTCAACTATGTGGTAACACTACATATAGTGGAGGTACAGAGCAGCCACAATACACCTACATCAGGTACGGCGTTGCAGGTAACATACTTCAGGTTCAGAGCTGTAAAAGTACACATTGTACAACCTTGCTCAGAACATGACATGTTATTATTGTGCCTGAAGTAGGGGTATTGTTGTGTTATACACCTTAAAGGCGCTGTTGCACACACACATAATTGTGCTGATATTGTTTTCAGATGTAGGATAGCATTGGAATCATAGTCACATTGCTCCATTTTGTGGCAGTGTACAACTGGAACAATGTGTCCATGATTTCACTCCAAGCAAAGATGTGAAAACAACCTCTGCACAATTATCTGTTGTGTAACAGGTTGTTAAAGGTTCTGTCACACATGTCAATGTCGACAGTGAACTAACCAACAAACGAGATTGCTGTGACATTGACGTTTGATTGCTGGTGATCTGTCATGGTACCTTTACACGCGGCAACATTTCTAGGGTGGCTACAGGTAACTTACTGGTTGCAGTGAAATCATGGAGACATTATTCCATTTGTACACAGCAACAAGATAGAACCTTGTCTCCATGATTTCACTGCAGCCAGTAAGTTACCTGTTGACACCCTAGAAATGTAGCCGCGTGTAAAGGTACCATTACACAGGCAGATTTTACCAGTAATCATGAGACCAGCGACATGGTTGAAACGATTTCCTCACACTCACAGCGCCTGTTAGCAAGCGCTGGTAGCTGTTAAACAAGGTGGCCTTTTCACACTTGCGTTTTTTTCCTGATTTTGAAGATCTTGAAAACAAATGATTCTTACAGAATTCATTTTTTTGCCCATTCTCTTTAATGATTTCATTAAAAAATATGAATCTACAACATTCTACCTGACAAAATTAAACTGAATGGGCAAAATACTGTAAGAATCTGGTTTTGCCCGATCTTCCAAAATCATTAAAAAAACACAATTGTAAAAGGCCCCTTCAATGTGTGTATGTAGCCAATGTGCCCTGCCATTATAGCTGATGTATTCCTTTTTCACCATCCTTGATACCAGCCGTTAAGCGTGAAAAGGCTGTTAACCAAGGTTTACATGGGGTATGTATCCAGCGCATGCTGCCTAGATCCCTGCATGTTACATTGGTTACCAACCTTTTCATGCTTAACAAGCGATAACAGCTTGTAAGTGGGAGAAGGCTGTTAATCAAGGTATACATTGGGTATGTAGGCACCGCGTGATGCCTACAAACATGATGTTCACCTTGGTTAACAGTCTTGTCTCACTTACAGGCTGTTATTGTTCGTTAAGCTGGCGAAGTCTGGTAACCAAGGTAGACATTGGGTGTCTAGGCAGCGTTCACTGTCTTCATACATGCAGTTTACCTTGTTTACCATGTCCCATCGCTTGTTTACAGGTGCTGTGACTTGCTGATCTCGTCTCCCCATGTGACACGCATTGATGCTGTGCGTCCAGCGGGGTGACCATCGTCATGTCTTATAGATGCACGTAAAATTTTATGACCATCAAAAATAAATTTATGATTGATTTATGATTGACAATGCAATATCGCTGCTACATCATGTGCAGCAGCGATATTGAAAGTGATATTGATGTGTGTGACAGGCGTTTAAGACATAACTTAGGTATATAGTAGCCACAGTACACCTATGTCAGGTACAGATTTTCACATTAAACATAATTCCGGTTCACAGCAATGTACACAAAGGTGTACTTTTAAAGCTTAGAACCTGAACTTTCATGATTAGTGTGATCTGCACCTGAGGTAGGGGTATTGTCCTGCTTTGCACATCAACACGTACTTCAGGGATACAGCAGCCACAGCACACCTACATCAGGTACAGATTTGCACATGTCAGGTTCACAGCAATGTACACAAATGTGTACATTTAAAGCAATGAACCTGAACTGTCTGGATTAGTGTGATCTGCACCTGAGGTAGGGGTATTGTCCTGCTTTGCACATCAACACGTACTTCAGGGATACAGCAGCCACAGCACACCTACATCAGGTACAGATTTGCACATGTCAGGTTCACAGCAATGTACACAAATGTGTACATTTAAAGCAATGAACCTGAACTGTCTGGATTAGTGTGATCTGCACCTGAGGTAGGGGTATTGTCCTGCTTTGCACATCAACACGTAATTCAGGGATACAGCAGCCACAGCACACCTACATCAGGTACAGATTTGCACATGTCAGGTTCACAGCAATGTACACAAATGTGTACTTAGAACCTGAACTTTCTAGATTAGTGTGATCTGCACCTGAGGTAGGGGTATTGTCCTGCTTTGCACATCAACACGTACTTCAGGGATACAGCAGCCACAGCACACCTACATCAGGTACAGATTTGCACATGTCAGGTTCACAGCAATGTACACAAATGTGTACTTTTAAAGCAATGAACCTGAACTGTCTGGATTAGTGTGATCTGCACCTGAGGTAGGGGTATTGTCCTGCTTTGCACATCAACACGTACTTCAGGGATACAGCAGCCACAGCACACCTACATCAGGTACGGATTTGCACATGTCAGGTTCACAGCAATGTACACAAATGTGTACTTTTAAAGCAATGAACCTGAACTGTCTGGATTAGTGTGATCTGCACCTGAGGTAGGGGTATTGTCCTGCTTTGCACATCAACACGTACTTCAGGGATACAGCAGCCACAGCACACCTACATCAGGTACGGATTTGCACATGTCAGGTTCACAGCAATGTACACAAATGTGTACATTTAAAGCAATGAACCTGAACTGTCTGGATTAGTGTGATCTGCACCTGAGGTAGGGGTATTGTCCTGCTTTGCACATCAACACGTACTTCAGGGATACAGCAGCCACAGCACACCTACATCAGGTACAGATTTGCACATGTCAGGTTCACAGCAATGTACACAAATGTGTACATTTAAAGCAATGAACCTGAACTGTCTGGATTAGTGTGATCTGCACCTGAGGTAGGGGTATTGTCCTGCTTTGCACATCAACACGTACTTCAGGGATACAGCAGCCACAGCACACCTACATCAGGTACAGATTTGCACATGTCAGGTTCACAGCAATGTACACAAATGTGTACATTTAAAGCAATGAACCTGAACTGTCTGGATTAGTGTGATCTGCACCTGAGGTAGGGGTATTGTCCTGCTTTGCACATCAACACGTACTTCAGGGATACAGCAGCCACAGCACACCTACATCAGGTACAGATTTGCACATGTCAGGTTCACAGCAATGTACACAAATGTGTACATTTAAAGCAATGAACCTGAACTGTCTGGATTAGTGTGATCTGCACCTGAGGTAGGGGTATTGTCCTGCTTTGCACATCAACACGTACTTCAGGGATACAGCAGCCACAGCACACCTACATCAGGTACGGATTTGCACATGTCAGGTTCACAGCAATGTACACAAATGTGTACTTAGAACCTGAACTTTCTAGATTAGTGTGATCTGCACCTGAGGTAGGGGTATTGTCCTGCTTTGCACATCAACACGTACTTCAGGGATACAGCAGCCACAGCACACCTACATCAGGTACAGATTTGCACATGTCAGGTTCACAGCAATGTACACAAATGTGTACATTTAAAGCAATGAACCTGAACTGTCTGGATTAGTGTGATCTGCACCTGAGGTAGGGGTATTGTCCTGCTTTGCACATCAACACGTACTTCAGGGATACAGCAGCCACAGCACACCTACATCAGGTACAGATTTGCACATGTCAGGTTCACAGCAATGTACACAAATGTGTACTTAGAACCTGAACTTTCTAGATTAGTGTGATCTGCACCTGAGGTAGGGGTATTGTCCTGCTTTGCACATCAACACGTACTTCAGGGATACAGCAGCCACAGCACACCTACATCAGGTACAGATTTGCACATGTCAGGTTCACAGCAATGTACACAAATGTGTACATTTAAAGCAATGAACCTGAACTGTCTGGATTAGTGTGATCTGCACCTGAGGTAGGGGTATTGTCCTGCTTTGCACATCAACACGTACTTCAGGGATACAGCAGCCACAGCACACCTACATCAGGTACGGATTTGCACATGTCAGGTTCACAGCAATGTACACAAATGTGTACATTTAAAGCAATGAACCTGAACTGTCTGGATTAGTGTGATCTGCACCTGAGGTAGGGGTATTGTCCTTTCTTTGCACATCAACACGTACTTCAGGGATACAGCAGCCACAGCAAAACCTACATCAGGTACGGATTTGCACATGTCAGGTTCACAGCAATGTACACAAATGTGTACTTAGAACCTGAACTTTCTAGATTATGTGATCTGCACCTGAGGTAGGGGTATTGTCCTGCTTTGCACATCAACACGTACTTCAGGATACAGAGCCACAGCACACCTACATCAGGTACAGATTTGCACATGTCAGGTTCACAGCAATGTACACAAATGTGTACATTTAAAGCAATGAACCTGAACTGTCTGGATTAGTGGATCTGCACCTGAGGTAGGGGTATTGTCCTGCTTTGCACATCAACACGTACTTCAGGGATACAGCAGCCACAGCACACACCTACATCAGGTACAGATTTGCACATGTCAGGTTCACAGCAATGTACACAAATGTGTACTTAGAACCTGAACTTTCTAGATTAGTGTGATCTGCACCTGAGGTAGGGGTATTGTCCTGCTTTGCACATCAAACACGTACTTCAGGGATACAGCAGCCACAGCACACCTACATCAGGTACAGATTTGCACATGTCAGGTTCACAGCAATGTACACAAATGTGTACTTTTAAAGCAATGAACCTGAACTGTCTGGATTAGTGTGATCTGCACCTGAGGTATGGGTAATTGTCCTGCTTTGCACATCAACACGTACTTCAGGGATACAGCAGCCCACAGCAAACCTACATCAGGTACGGATTTGCACATGTCAGGTTCACAGCAATGTACACAAATGTGTACTTTTAAAGCAATGAACCTGAACTGTCTGGATTAGTGTGATCTGCACCTGAGGTAGGGGTATTGTCCTGCTTTGCACATCAACACGTACTTCAGGGATACAGCAGCCACAGCACACCTACATCAGGTACGGATTTGCACATGTCAGGTTCACAGCAATGTACACAAATGTTGTACATTTAAAGCAATGAACCTGAACTGTCTGGATAGTGTGATCTGCACCTGAGTGTAGGGGTATTGTCCTGCTTTGCACATCAACACGTACTTCAGGGATACAGCAGCCACAGCACACCTACATCAGGTACAGATTTGCACATGTCAGGTTCACAGCAATGTACACAAATGTGTACTTAGAACCTGAACTTTCTAGATTAGTGTGATCTGCACCTGAGGTAGGGGTTTGTCCTGCTTTGCACATCAACACGTACTTCAGGATACAGCAGCCACAGCACACCTACATCAGGTACAGATTTGCACATGTCAGGTTTCACAGCATGTAAAAATGTGTACATTTAAAGCAATGAACCTGAACTGTCTGTTAGTGTGATCTGCACCTGAGGTAGGGTATTGTCCTGCTTTGCACATCAACACGTACTTCAGGGATACAGCAAGCCACAGCACACCTACATCAGGTACGGATTTGCACATGTCAGGTTCACAGCAATGTACACAAATGTGTACATTTTTAAAGCAATGAACCTGAACTGTCTGGATTAGTGTGATCTGCACCTGAGGTAGGGGTATTGTCCTGCTTTGCACATCAACACGTACTTCAGGGATACAGCAGCCACAGCACAACCTACATCAGGTACAGATTTGCACATGTCAGGTTCACAGCAATGTACACAAATGTGTACATTTAAAGCAATGAACCTGAACTGTCTGGATTAGTGTGATCTGCACCTGAGGTAGGGTATTGTCCTGCTTTGCAACAAACGTACTTCGGAAAGCAGCCAAGCACACTACATCAGTCGGTTTGCAATTCATTTCACAGATTACAAAAGTGATTTTAAAAAAACCTGGGAAATCTGGATTAGTGTGTTTGCCCTGGGGTAGGGGTTTGTCCTGCTTGACATCAACACGTACTTCAGGATACAGCAGCCAAGCACACCTACATCGGTAAGATTTGCACATGTCAGGTTCACAGCAATGTACACAAATGTGTACATTTAAAAGCAATGAACCTGAACTGTCTGGATTAGTGTGATCTGCACCTGAGGTAGGGGTATTGTCCTGCTTTGCACATCAACACGTACTCAGGGATACAGCAGCCACAGCAACCTACATCAGGTACAGATTTGCACATGTCAGGTTCACAGCAATGTACACAAATGTGACATTTAAAGCAATGAACCTGAACTGTCTGGATTAGTGTGATCTGCACCTGAGGTAGGGGTATTGTCCTGCTTTGCACATCAACACGTACTTCAGGGATACAGCAGCCACAGCACACCTACATCAGGTACAGATTTGCACATGTCAGGTTCACAGCAATGTACACAAATGTGTACATTTAAAGCAATGAACCTGAACTGTCTGGATTAGTGTGATCTGCACCTGAGGTAGGGGTATTGTCCTGCTTTGCACATCAACACGTACTTCAGGGATACAGCAGCCACAGCACACCTACATCAGGTACGATTTGCACATGTCAGGTTCACAGCAATGTACACAAATGTGTACATTAAAGCAATGACCTGAACTGTCTGGATTAGTGTGATCTGCACCTGAGGTAGGGGTATTGTCCTGCTTTGCACATCAACACGTACTTCAGGGATACAGCAGCCACAGCACACCTACATCAGGTACAGATTTGCACATGTCAGGTTCACAGCAATGTACACAAATGTGTACATTTAAAGCAAGAACCTGAACTTCTGGATTAGTGTGATCTGCACCTGAGGTAGGGGTATTGTCCTGCTTTGCACATCAACACGTACTTCAGGGATACAGCAGCCACAGCACACCTACATCAGTACAGATTTGCACATGTCAGGTTCACAGCAATGTACACAAATGTGTACATTTAAAGCAATGAACCTGAACTGTCTGGATTAGTGTGATCTGCACCTGAGGTAGGGGTATTGTCCTGCTTTGCACATCAACACGTACTTCAGGGATACAGCAGCCACAGCACACCTACATCAGTACAGATTTGCACATGTCAGGTTCACAGCAATGTACACAAATGTGTACTTTAAAGCAATGAACCTGAACTGTCTGGATTAGTGTGATCTGCACCTGAGGTAGGGGTATTGTCCTGCTTTGCACATCAACACGTACTTCAGGGATACAGCAGCCACAGCACACCTACATCAGGTACGATTTGCACATGTCAGGTTCACAGCAATGTACACAAATGTGTACTTAGGGAAACCCGAACTTTCTGTGATTGTGTGATCTGCACCTGAGGTAGGGGTATTGTCCTGCTTTTGCACATCAACACGTACTTCAGGGATACAGCAGCCACAGCACACCTACATCAGGTACAGATTTGCACATGTCAGGTTCACAGGGAATGTACACAAATGTGTACATTTAAAGCAAGACCTGAACTGTCTGGATTAAGTGTGATCTGCACCTGAGGTAGGGGTATTGGTCCTGCTTTGACATCCAACACGTACTTCAGGAACCGAGCCACAGCACACCTCACTCAGTTACAGATTTGCACATGACAGGGTTTTACAGCAATGTACACAAATGTGTACTTAGAACCTGAACTTTTCTAGATTTAGTGTGAATCTGCACCTAGGTTAGGGGTTTTGTCTGCTTTGCACACACACGTACTTCAGGATACAGCGCCACAGACACCTACAACAGGTACAGATTTTTTACATTTTTCAGGTTCCAAAATGTACACAAATGTGTACTTTAAAGCAATGAACCGAATGTTGGGTTAGTGTGTTGCACCTGAGGTAGGGGTATTTTCCTGCTTTGCACATCAAAAACGACTTTAGGGATACAGCAGCCCCACCAAAACCCCACATCATTACGGATTTGCACATTCGGTTCACACAAGTACAAAAAATGTGTACAATTTAAAGCAATAACCTGAACTGTCTGGATTATTGATCCACCTGAGGGAGGGGTATTGTCCTGCTTTGCACATCAAAGTACTTCAGGGGAAAAGCACCACAGCACACCTACATCAGGTACGATTTGCACAGTCCGGGTTTACAGAATGTACACAAATGTGTACTTTTAAAAAAAAACCTGAATTTATAGGTGATCTGCACCTGAGGTAGGGTATTGTCCTGCTTTGCACATCAACAGTACTTCAGGTACGCGCCACGCACACCTACATCAGGTACAAATTTTCACATGTCAGGTTCCAGCAAAAGTACACAAATTGTGACATTTAAACAATGAACCGAACTGTCGGATTTGGGGATTGCCCCTGAGGGAGGGGTATTGTCCTGCTTTGCACATCAACACGTCTTCAGGGGTAAGCACCACAGCACACCACATCAGGTACCGTTTGAAAGCAGGGCACAGCAAAGTACACAAAAGTGTACAAAAAAAAAAACCTGAAATTCTGGGTTAGTGGATCTGCACCTGGGTGGGGGGATTTTCCGCTTTTTCACACAACACGTACTTCAGGGGGTACAGCAGCCACAGCCACCTAATCAGGTAAGATTCAATGTCAGTTCACACAATGTACACAAAGTGTACTTTTAGAACCTGAACTTTCTGATTAGTGTGTTGCACCAGGGAGGGGTATTTTCCTGTTTGCACCCCTCAAACCGTCTTTAGGGATCACAGCCCCAGCACACCTACATCAGGGACAGATTTGCACATGTCGGTTCACAGCAATGTACACAAATTTTGGTACTTAGAACCTGAACTTTCTTGATTAGTGTGATCTGCACCTGAGGTAGGGGTATTGTCCTGCTTTGGACTTCAACACGTAGCAACACACACAGACGGGACTCACCAGGGGATCATTGGACTAGCGACATCGTTGAAATTATGTAAATATCTTTTCCACGATGTCTTGCTCCTGTTTCCCGCCTCAGTTAGCGGGAGCAGGCGGGTATCCAGGTAAACTACGGGTATCTAGGCAGCGTCCTGCCTAGTTAACCCGATGTATACCTGGTTACCAGCCTGCTCCCGCTAACTGGCTGTTATCCAAGGTAACAGCGGGTAACAGGGACCCTAGTTACCTGCTGTTTACCTTGGATACCAGCCGGTGATAAAAGGCTGGTAACAAAGGTAAAATTCGGGTATCTAGGCAGCACGCGCTAAGTAGATACCCGCAGTTTACTAGGGTTTTTCCAGCTCCCTGAACTTAAATGAGAGGCGCTGGGAGCTGGCTGATTGCGCGTCTCCTTGTGTCACACCAGCGATGCTGCTGTCCACCGGGCGCCCATCGCCAGGTTTTCGGCCCCTGTCTGAAAACCCTGGCAACCATAAAACCAAGCGATTATTTAACACGGCCAAACGTTAACAACATGTTTCTTTTCCTCCTCCTTCTAGACCTGTCCTCTGCATTCGACACAGACTCTCTCTTCCATTGGTATCACTGACCTGCTGACAGTGTTTTCCTGTGCGCTGTTGAAAGCAACTGTCCTGGAGCTCTGTGTGGGCTGCATCCAAGGAAAAACTATGGTTTTCTAGGGGAAAACCCCCGTTGCGAGGAAGCTCTCGCCAATTAACGGTGTCCGTTATTGCAGAAATTCCAACGTTGTTGGGTGCTGCCTAAAAAAGTGGTGCCCAGCCCAAGTGTGACCCCAGCCTTAGGGCTTTGCACCATTTTTCTCTTTAAAAATTGTGCTGCTCCTTTTTTTCTTAAAATAAAATAGTTTAAATACATAGATATAGGGATAGATAAATAATATATAAAGGAATAGACAATAATAGCTAAGGCTAGGGCCATACTTAACAGTGCACCCAGTTACCAGATCACATAAACCCGCTGTCTACATGGTTAAAGCTTTATAGGAAGTTCCCAGCAGGGTGAAGCTGTACCATAGCAAACAGCAGGTTTCTATGGTGGCAGCATTAAAACAGGAAGCACCCGCATTAGTGGTCAGTGTTACAGCAGGTGGGCTTTGCTCTAGCGTAAAACCGGGCTAAACATGGGTGCATTGTTAGTGTGGCCCCTACCTAAAAGATAATAGGTTTGAAATATTAGAAAATGATAGATAAATAGGTAGATAGATAAAAAGATAGAGAGATATACAGCACACAAACTGTACACAACAAACGTATTCATAATACATTACAGATATCACACACACAGCACACAGACACACTGTATGCAGACAGGCACATACTGGCACACACACACACCTGGGGACACATACAAACACAGACACAAACACACACAGACATGCACCCACAACACGGCACACATACACACCCCACACTGGCACACATACGCATACACAAAAACACATTTGCAAAACAGACCCCACACACTGGCAAAACATACACACACTGACACAAAACACACAGACATCACACACCATACTGGCACACATACACACAAAAACACACATACACACACACTTGAACACAGACACCCCCACCCACTGTAACACTACACCCACTGGCACAACAAGCACACTGGCAAACCACACACAAAACAAAGGCATACATCAACATATTTGGCCCCGCACACACCACAACAACTCTACACTTACCCTCACCTACATAGAGGAAATTTTCTACTGTTACTCCAGGAACTGGTGGGTAAGGTGTTTGTCAGCAGCTTTTCCCGTTCGGGACATGCAGGCCCCTCCCCCTCCTGTCTGTTGAAGACAGGGCACAGGACATGGAGCACCAAGGGAGGGGAGGGCGCCCAAGGACCAGAGGGGGTGCTCCCTACCCTCGAAAATTTACTCTCCTGTTGCATCCTGTACAGTTTCGACAGGAGTAAAAAGTGAAAGTTGATGTTTCCTGCCCCCCCCGTGAATCTTGGCACCCCTTGCCCTTTCCCCGGGCCCCCCATATTAACCGGCCAGATACCATTTTTTTTTGAGATGCACATCACTTAAAAACCCTTGGGAATTCGGGGTTTCACTAACCCAACATGCTTTTCGGGACTGCGGTTTTATACGCGCACGTATCACGAGCCGCAACCCGCACACTTAAAAAAAAAAAAAAAAAAGGAACCACCCCCCTGACCCCCGCCGCCCCCTGCTGTCTTCCTCCAAGCTTCCGGTGGGGGGCCCCCGGGGGCCCTTCCGGGGAGGGTCGGGCGGAGCCTTTGGGGGCATCAAGGCCCGGGTTTTTTTGCCCACAAAAAACGGCCCCCCGGGTTTTTTTTCCGGGGGGTAAGGGGGTTTGTCAGGGGCTTTTAAAAATCCCCCCCAAGCCCCTGAACTGCAAAAAAAACAGCTCGGCAGACACGGGGAGCCTGCGGCACCCCCGGGAAAGGGCTTGGAAAACCAGGAGACGGGGGGTTTTTGGGGGAGGGTTTTTTTTTTTTCCCCCCTGCCTTCCTGTTTGGAGCCCTTTTTTTGGGGGTACGACATGCTCAAAACGGGAAAATGCCCTCCTCCACCCCAGCCCCCAAAAACCCCCCCGGGCCCCCCCAAAGCCAAAATCTCCCCCCCCCCTTTTAAAAACCCCCCCCAATCCCCCCCCCCCTCCTCCAGCCTAAAAACCCCTCCCCCCTCCTCACCCGCCCCCCCCTTGACCCCCGCTGCCATGGGGGCCCCCCCCCGGGGGGCCCCGCTCCTTTTCCCACCGCCCTCGGCCCCTCCCCTGTATACCAAAATTCTTTTAAAAACCCCCGCCAAACGATGCAATTGCATGGGGCCTTTTTTATTTTGGGGGACCACATAATTGAGGGAAACAGCACACCTACATCGGGGTTTTTTTAAAAAAAACACTAACTTTAAATTCTTTCAAACTTTTACTACTATTTTTTAAATTTTAAAATTTTTTTTCCTACAAACGACCACTTTGTTTTTAAGGGGGCTTAAAAATTTTGGCGTGTCCCCCCGACCCCGGGGGGGTTCCGTTTCATGCAAAAACCCGGGGGCCCGGGGAAATGAAAAAAAAGGTCGGGGGGGGTTAAAAAAGGGCTCTCCAACCCCGTTTTAGAAAAAGGGGGGGTTTCCCTCCCTTTTGATGGGTAAAAAAACCCCCGGGCCCCCCGGGGTTCTAAAACCCCCCCATGGGCCCCGCACTGCGTGCGCTAAAAAAAAGGACCCAGGCATAATACCCCCACCCCCCTTTGTGCTTATTGGTTTCCCCGGCTTTTCCCCCAAGCGGACAGCAAAGGGAAACGGATCCCCCCCCAGGGAAAGTTGAAGCCCGGCCTTTTTTGTCGTGGGGGAATTTTTTTTCGGGGAAAAAGGGGTTTTTTTTTCAAAAAAAAAAGGGGAAGGGGCCAAATTAAAAAATTTTAAAAATTTTTACAATTTGGGGGGGGCCCCCATGCATTATTTTTCCTGAAAAGGACGGAATCACCCGATCTTTTCGGGGCTAAAATTCCGTCCCCCAAATTGCCCCTTGTATTTGTCCCCGCACGTCTTTTTCACCCCTTTAAATCCCCCCCCAACTGGCTGCCCTTCTTCCTTCATTTTTCTGTTCTCTCTTTGAGGGGGTTTTCTTGGGGGAAAAATCTACCCCTTTTAATGCTTTCTATTAAAAAACCCCTTGGGGAAACCCTTTAAAAAGGCCAAAAACCCCCGGGTTTCTTTTGGCCCATTTCAAAAAAGCCCCCGGGCCCCCCCCCTTTGGGTACTTTTTTGCGGACTAAAAAAAATTTTTTTTGGGGGGCACACTTACCGCAACCCCAATAAACAAAAAAATGGGCTTGGGGAAAAAAGGGGGGGCCGTTGGCAAAAATTTGGAAAGGGGGGGTTTTTTTAGTCCCCAAAAAAGGGGGAAAAAATTTTAAAAAAAACCCCTAAAAGGAATTTTAAAACATAAACAGTACCCCAAAACCCAGCAAGAGCTGTTTCAAACATTTACTAAATTACATTTTTTATTAGGGGGCTAAAATGCTTTTTTGCGTTCCCCTTTGCTTTTTTTAAAAAAATAACCCTTAAAATGAAAAATTTTTTGCTTTTTTGTGCGTTTTAAGGAGCTTTTATATACACAAGAAACCAAAAACGCCTTTTAAATGAAAAGGGGGGAAAAAATTTGGACCCAAAACCCCCTGCCAAAGGGGGGCCCCCCCCCCAAAGGGGTGGAGGTTTTTGGAAAACCGGATATCTCTTTATCCTCACTTTTTTTCTCGCCGCTCCGGTCTCCCCCGGTCACTCTGCACATATCAGCACCCCCGGGAAAATCGTGCCCCCTAGGTTTTACCCCAAAATTTCGACGGGGGCCCCCGAAAAAAATTTTTTGGAAAAAGGCTGCTGGCAAAGGGGCGGGGACAAAAATTGCGGGAACTTTAAACCCCCGGGGGGTGGGGGGTACCAGGGGGCCCCCTACCTCGTCCCCCCCCCCCGGTTTTTTCCCAAAAAACCCGTTTGCACGTTCTCCGCCCCAAAAACCCCTCATACCCACTTTGGGTCCGCCGGGCCTTTTAAACCCCCAGTACCCCCCATGGCCCCCCCTCCATAAAAAGGCCCCCGCTAGGCCCCTTTTTAAAGTAAAAAAAGACTTTTTCATTCATGCGGGGCATTTGTCCGCTTCACGATGCAAAAATTTTTCCACATAAAAACATCCGGGGGGACTGGCCCAATCCCAGGGCCCCCAACGCCAATCAAATTTTTTAAAAATCATGAAAAAGGTCCTAGCAGGACCCAAAGACAAAAACCCTTTTTAACAAACACTTTTTAAGGGGGTTTGGGGGTTTTTTTTTACCTGAACCGGGGCCGGGGGGAGGGGGACGGAGTTTTTTTGGGGGCCCAATATCAAGGCTGTCAAATTTAAAATTTGAAGCGCGCACCCCTTTTTTTTGCATACTGGGGCCCCTTTTTCCTTTTTGGGGCCCCAATTTATCAAATTTCACAAAAGGGGCCCCTTACACATTATATAGTAAATGTCTCTCCAAAACGGAAACCCCCTTTTAAAAATTTTTTTTTTAAAATGGAATTAAAACATTAAAAAAAAAATTTTTTCCCTTTTTTGACGCCAAAAACTAAAAATTTTTTTTTTATGACTACTTTAAAAAATGGGGACTAACACATTCTTCTAAAAATTTAAAAAAATTTTTTTTTAAATTTTAAAAAAATGGAAACAAATTTTTTTAAAAAATTTAAAAAAATTTTTTTTTTAAAAAAAACAATAAAAAAAATTTAAAAAAAAATTTTTTTTGCAAAGGGATTTAGTTTTATTTGTTTCCCCAAGGGAGGCAGTTCTTTTTTCCCCCGGGAGTAAAACATCGGTTTTTCCCCCCAACCATTTGGGGTTTTGGTTAAAATAGTTTTAAACCAGGTAAACCCCAAAGTATTCATCCGGCCCCCTTTTTTGAAATAGAGAAAGAGAAAGGACCAAAATTTAGGATTCTGAAATTACATAAGAACCGTTCAAAAAAAGTGGGTTAATACTCCCCATTAGGTAGGGTTTTGGGGATCTCCATCCCCGGTAACAGTTTTCTTTCGTCAGGGAGGGATTGGGGTTTTTTTGAAACCATGGGAAGGGGAGGTTAAGTAGCTTTACAAGGTAGGTAAGTAAAGGGGAAATTTTTTTCAGCTATTTTTTGAAGTAGAAAAAAAAAGGGGAAGGGAAAATCAGAATTTTGAATAAAAGGGGGGGGGAACCGGGCCCCAAAAAAAATGTTTTAAAAAAACCCCAATTTTTTTTAGATTGAGGTAAATTTCCCCCAGGGGGGGCAAAAATTTCGTCAGGTAAGGGAAAATTTTTAAAAATTGGGGATGGAAGGGGTTTGGTTTTAAAATAGCTTTAGCAAGGGAGGTTTTAATAGGTGGATTCAGCAGCTAAATTTTTAAGTAGAAAAAAGAAAAATACACATTTTTTCGAAGTAAGGGGCAGGGGAAAAAATTTTTGAAAAAGGGTTAAAAAATCACATTAGGTTTTTTTGTGGTATTCCCCCCTCCAGGGTTTTTCAGCTTGCTTTTCTTTTTGGGAGGTTTTTTTTAGCTTTGACCAGGAAGGAAGGTTTAAGTAAACTTTAAGGGGGGGTAGGGAATTTTTTGGGGTTTTTTGGCCCCCCCATTTGTAAGTAGAAAAAAAGAAAACATCATAATTTTGAAAGGTACATGAAAAAGTTCCCCAAAAGTGGGGTTTTAAAAACCAAAAATTTGGTAAAATTTTGGGGATTTTTCCCTCCCCCCGGGAAAAGCTTGCCCCCCCGGGAGGGGATTGTTAAACTTGAAACCATGGAAGGTTTTGGTTTTAAAAAAACTTCCCGCCAGGTAGGGAAGTAAGGGGGAAAATTTTTTGCAGCTAATTTTGGGAAATAAAAAAAAAGAAATACATTTTTTTTTTAAAAAAAAAGGGGTTTCCTACATGAACATTTTTAGAAAAAATTTTTTAATAAATCACAAATTTTTTAAGGGCGTGGGATCTTCCCTTTTCCGGGAAACAGCTTTTTTTTCGTCAGGTAGGTATTGTTTTCTTGACCTTTGGAAAAAGGGATGGTTAAGAAGCTTCAGGGAAGGGAAAAGGGGGGTAAATGGGGTTTTATGCCCGCTTTTTGTGAAGTAAAAAAAAAGAAAGGGGGCCCCCAGTATTTTTAAAATTTTTTAAAAGAACATTTTTTAGAACAGTTGTTTTTTAAAAATCACATTGGTTTTTTTGTGGGATCTCCTCCCGGGGGGGCAGCTTTCTTGCCAGGTAGGTTTAATTTTTTAAACCTTTTTTCCCCCGGAAAGGGATGGTTAAATAGCTTTTAGCCCCAAAGGGAAAAGGAAAAAAAATTTTGGGGGTTTTGGGGGGGTATTCTGTTAAATTTTTAAAAAAAAAAAGTAAATCGTAAATTTTGAAGAAAAGGTTTTTAAAAAAAAATTTTAAAAGGGGTTTTTTTTACTCACATTAGGGAGATTGTGGTATCTCCATCCCGGTAAGGGCCCCTTTCGCAGGGAGGGAAAATTTTTTCTTTAGCCCCCGGAAAAAGGGGGGGTTAAGTACTTCAGCAAGGGGAAGGGAAGTAGGGGGGATTCATGCAGCATTCGTGAAGTAGGGGAAAAAAAGAAAGTACTCAGTAAACGAATAAAAGGGGGAAAAAACAAATTCAGGGGAAAAATGGGGTTAAAACTCCCCATTAGGGGAGGGTTTTTTGGGATCTTTTCCCCCCCCGGTAACACTTGCGTCAGGTTTGGTAATTTGGGGTTTCTTTACCATGGAAATAAGGGGGTTAAATAGCTTCAAAAAAGGGAAATTTTAATAGGGGGATTCATGGGAGTTTTCGTAAAAAAGAAAAAGAGAAAGGTTTCCCCAATTTTTTTGGAAAAATTACATACATGGGGAAAAATTTTTAAAACTGTGTTTAATACCACAAAGGGAGGGGGTAAAAAAACCTCCAAAGGTAACAGCTTGCCCCTTTCGTCAGGTTAAAGGGGGTTTTTTGCTTGAGGGCCCTTTGGAAAAAGGGGGGGTTAAATACTTCCCCCAAAAAAGGGGGGGAAAATAGGGGGTTTTGGGGGCATGCAAAAAATTTGTGAATTTTTAAAAAGGGGAAAAAGGGGGAAAACAGTATTTTTGAAAAAAAAAAGGGAATGAAAAAAACCAAGTTTGGGGGGTTTAAAATCACATTTGGGGAAGGGGGGTGGAAACCCCCCCCCCGGGGGGAAAAACTTGCGGGGGGGTAGGTATTGTTAGCTTGGGGGCCAAAAAAAGGGATGGTTAATAGCTTCAAAAAAAGGAAAGGGGGGTAGGTGGGGGGATGCAGCATTTGGAAGTAGAAAAAAAAGAAAGGTTTTTCAGTATTCTGAAGTAAGGTACATGCAAAATTTAAAAAAGTGGGGGTTTAAAAATCACATTAGGTAAAATTTGGGTTTTTCTTTTCCCCCCCCGGTAAAAAAGCTTGCTTTTTTTTTATAGGTATTTTTAACTTGGCCATGGAAAGGGGATGGGGTTTTAAAAAACTTCAGCAAGGGAGGTAAGAGGGGGATTCATTCAGCTATTCCCGTGGAAAAAAAAAAAAAGAAAAAAGTACAACAGTAAATTTTTTTGTAAGGGGGGAAAAAAATTTTAAAAAATTGGGGGTTTAAAACCAAAAATTTGGTTTTTTTTTGGTAATTCCCCCCCCCGGAAAACAGCTTGCCCAGGTAAAAAATTGGGTTTGCTTTTTTCCTTGGGGAAGGGGGGGGGTTTAAATACTTCACCCGGGGAGGTAAAATTTTTTGGGGGGTTTAAGCAGCTATTCGGGGGAATTTTTAAAAAAAAAGGGAAAAATTTTAATTTTTTAAGTTTCTTTTAAAAAAAATTTTTAGAAAAATGTTTTTAATACCCCCATTTTAGGGGGTTTGGGAAACTTTTCCCCCAGGTAAAACAGCTTTTCTTGGTAAAGGGGGGGGTTTTTAAATTTAGCCAAAAAAAGGTAAGGTTAATTAAAAATTTTTCCAGGGAGGGAAGTAGGGGGGATTTTGCAGCAAAACTTGAAGGAAAAAAAAGGGAAAATTTAAAATTTTTTTAAAAAATTACATACAAACATTTTTAGGGAAAAGTGGGTTTAAAATTTCCCTTTGGGAGGTTTTTTTGGGAAACTCCAACCAGGAAAAAATTTTTTGGAGGTGGTATTTTTAGCTTGACCATGGAAGGTATGGGTTTTAAAAAAACTTCAGCAAGGTAGGTAAGAAAAGGGGATTCATGCCCCTTTTTGTGAAGGGGAAAAAAAAGAAAATACATTAAATATTATTAAATTACTACATTTAAAAATTTTTTTTGGGAAAAATGTTTTTTAAAAAATTTTTATTTTTTAGGGGTGGAAACTCCCCCCAGGGAAACATTTCTTGCCTTAGGAGGGTTTTTTTTCTTGGCCTTGGGGAAAGGGAAAGGGGTTTTAAAAAACTTTAGCAAGGGGGTTTTTAAAGGTTTGGGTTTTTTGCCCCTATTTTGTAATTTGGGGAAAAAAAAAAAGAAAATCATAAAATTCCTTTTTGAAAAGGGCCTTTTTCAAGTTCAAAAATGGGGTTAAACTCCCCTTAGGAAGGGGGGGTTAATTCCACCAGGGGGGACAGCTTTCGGAGGTAAATTTTTTTAGGCCTTTAAACCATGGGAAATTAAAAGGGTTAAAAAAACCCCTTTAGCAAAGGGGAAAGGGAAGTAGGGGATTTATTTTTGCTATTCTGTTAAGTAAAAAAAAAGAAAAATACCCCCCAAAATTTTGAATTTTAAAGGGGGAAAGGGCCCCAATTCAAGGGGAAAATTTTTAAAACCACCCTTAGGGAAATTTGGGTATCTCCCCCCCCCGGTAAAACCCCCCCTTTCTCAGGTAAAATTTGCTTTAAAACCCCCGGGGAAAATTTTTGGGAAAAAAAGGGTTCAAAACCCGGGAAAATTTTTTTTTGGTGGGTTCATGGGGGGCCCAAAATTTTTGAAGGAAAAAAAAAAGAAAGTAAATTTAAAAAAATTTTGAATTTTCATAACCCCCAACCTTTTCAGAAAATGGGGGTTTTAAACTCACAATTTGGAGGGGGGGGTTTTTTCCATCCCGGTAGACCCCCTTTCTTGCTTTGGTAAAAGGGAATTTTTTAGCCCTTTTTCCCCCCGGGAAAAGGGGGGGTTAAGTAGCTTCAGCAAAAGGGAGGGAAATTTTTTTGGGTTATGGGGGTATTCTGGTAAGTAGAAAAAAGGGGGAAAATACATCCGAACCCCCAAATAAGGAAAATGAAAAAAATTCAGAACCCGGGGTTAATACTCACATTTGGGGGGAAAATTTTTGGGATCTCCATCCCGGTAAAACCCCCCCTTTCGCAGGGAGGGGAAAAATTTTTGGGTTGAGCCAGGAAGGTTTTGGGGAAAATCCCTTTTTCAAGGGAGGTAAGTAGGGGGGTTATCAAACTATTTTTTGGGGGAAAAAAGAAAAAGAAAAGTACAAACAGTAAATTTTGAAGTTTTAAAAACATGAACAAAATTCCCCCAAAAGTGGGGGTTAAAAACTCCCCAAAAAGGGAAAAATTTGGGCTCCAAAAAATTTTAAAAGCTGCTTTTGCAAATTTTGGAAAATTTTTTTGAGCCCTGGAAAGGGAAAGGTTTTTTTTTCCCCTTTACAAGGTAGGTAAAAAAATTTGGTTTTATGCACATTCTGTAATAGAAAAAGGGGGAAAATAAAAACCCCCAAAATTTTAATAAAGGGAAAAAGAAAAAGTTTTAGAACATTTTTTAATACCCCCAAAATTGGTAGATTTTTTGGTATCCCCTCCCGGGAAAAAGCTTGCGTCAGGTAGGTTTTTTTAGCTTGAGCCAAAGGGGGAAGGGGGTTGGGGGTTTAAAAAAACTTTAGCCCGGGGGGGAAAATAGGGGGAAATTTTTTTTTTCTATTCTGTGGGTAGAAAAAAAAAAAATACATTAGTATTTTGAAAGTTTAAAAAAAAGAACATTTTTTTTAAAAAGGTTTTTGGGGTTTAAAACCCCCATTTTGGTAGGGGGTTTTTTTCTCCATTTCCCGGGGGGAAAAAGCTTGCTTTTCGTCAGGGGGTAAATTTTTTCTTTTTCCATGGGAAAAGGGAAAAAGGTTTTTAAAATTTCCCTTAAAAAAAAATTTTTAAGTAGGTGGGGTTCTGCAGCTAATTTTGGGGGAAATTTGAAAAAGAGAAAGAAAAACATTTTTCGGGGGTAAAAGGGGGATGGGAAAAAATTCAGAAAAGGGGGTTAATACTCCCCCAAAATTTTTTAGATTGTGGGGGGCTCCTTTTTTTGGGGAACCCGCTTGCTTGCGTCAGGTAGGGGATTTTTTAGCTTTTGGGCCAAAAGGGGGGGGTTTTGGGTTTTTAAAAAAACTTTAGCAAGGTAGGGAAAGGGGTGGAATTTTTGCAGCTATTCTGTGAAAAAAAAAAAAGGAAAGAAAACATTTTTTTGAAGGGGGGGTACATGAACAAGTTCGAACAGGGGGTTTTACCCCCATTAGTTTAATTTGGGGGACCCACCAGGTAGAACTTCGTCGGTAGGATTTTTTTGCTTGAGCCCCTGGAAGGTTGGTTAAGTAGTTTGCCGGAGGTAAGTAGGTGGTTCATGCGCTATTTTGTAAGTAGAAAAAGAGAAATAATTTGTATTTTTAAGTTAATACAAAAAAACATTTTCAGAACGTTTTTTAAAACTCACATTAGGTAGGTCGTGGATCCCCCCGGTAACGCTTCTTCGTCAGGTAGGGGATTGTTAGCTTAGCCTGGGGAAAATGGTTAAAGCTTCCACGGAGGAAAGGTTATTTTCCACTATTCTTTAAAGAAAAAGAATAGACTTGTACTCAGAAAATTTCATACAGAACATTTTCAGCACAGTGGTTAAAACCACATTAGGTAATTGTGGTTCTTTCCCCGGAACGTTTCGCTTGCCCAGGGGGAAATTGTTGTTAGCTTCAAGGGGGGGTTGGAAATACTTAACAGTTGGATTTTTGTTGGCTTAGCCAGGAGGTTGGAAGGGGTTCAGCCAGGAGGTTGGAAGGGCTTCACCAGGGGGGGTTTTTTATTCTTTTTGGCTTCATCCAGGTAGGTTGGCAAGTTGGCTTCCCAGGAGGTTGGCAAGGGGGTTCAGGAGGTTTTGGAGGTAGCGGGTTCAGCCAGGTAGGTTGGAATGGGTTCAGCCGGGGAGGTTGGGAAAGGGGTTCCCAGGTAGGGTTTGGGAATGGGTTTTGCCGGGTTTGGGAGGGATTTTTTGGGCTTCAGCCGGAGGTTCAATTTCTTTTGCCCGGTAGGTTGGGGAAATGGGTTTTGCCCCGGGGGCAATGGCTTAGAGGTTGGGGGATTTTTTGGGGCTTTAGCCAGGTAGGGGAAGGGCTTCAGCCAGGTAGGTTGGAAGGGGTTCAGGCAGGGGTAGGTTGGGTTAGAGGGGTTGGGAAGGGCTTTAGGAGGTTGGTATGTGGCTTAGCCAGGGAGGTTGGCAAGGGGTTCGCCAGGGTTTGGGAGGTTTGTTTGGGCTTCACCAGGGGGGGGTTGGGAATGGTTCAGCCAGGGGTTTGGAAGTGGGTTCAGGCAGTTTTTAGGAATGGGTTCACCAGGAGGTTTGGAAAAGGGTTCAGGCAGGTTTGGGGGGTAATGGCTTAGCCAGGGAGGTTGGAATGGTTCAGCCAGGTAGGTTGCAAGTGGTTAGGCAGGTTGGAGGATGCGGTTTAGCCAGGAAGGGCAAGTGGGTTAGCCCGGGGGGTTTTAAGTGGGGTTCAGCCAGGATTGGCAAGTTTTGGTTTTTGCCAGGTTGGTAGGGGGTTTTTTTTGGGTGGGGGTTTAGCCAGGTAGGTTGGAAGGGCTTTAGCCCGGGGGGTTGGGCTTCAGGCGGTTGGTAGGGGGGTTTTGGCCCGGGGAGGTTGGAATGGGTTAGGCAGGTTGGGGAGTTCTTCAGCAGGAGGTTGGAATGCTTCACCCGGTAGGGTTGGGGAATGGCTTAGGCAGGGTTGGTGGGAAGGGCTTCCCCCGGTAGGTTGGGGAAATGGCTTAGCCAGGTTAAAAGGTTTTTGGGGGTGGCTTCAGCCGGGGTTGGGAAAATTTTTTTTTGGGCTTCAGCCAAAGGTTTAAGGGGGTTGCCAAGTTTGGAAGGGGTTTTGGAGGGTTTTAAGGTTGGGCTTTAGGGATAGGTTGGAAGTGGCTTAAGGGGGGTAGGTTTTTGGGGTTAGCCCCGGAGGGTTGGAATGCTTAGCCAGGAGGTTGGAATTTCAGGCCCGGTTTGGGAGGTAGCGGTTCAGCCATAGGGGGGGGGTTTGGGGGGGGGTTAAATGGGTTAGCCAGGGGGGGGTTTTGGGAAGTGGCCTTTTCCGGTGGTTGGAATGGGTTCACCAGGTTGGAGGTATGTTTTTTTTTAGCCAGGAGGTTTGGGGAATGGGTTACCGGAGGTTGGCAATGGGTTCAGGCGGTTGGGATTTTTTTGGGCTTTAGCCCTAGGTTGGGGAATGGGTTACCAGGGGGGTTGGATAAGGTTCACCCGAGGTTTTGGGGAAAGGGGTTTACCACATAGGTTTTGGTAAGGCTTTTTGCCAGGGGTTTTGGTAAGGCTTCCCCCCCCACTAGGTTTAAAAAAGGCTTCAGCCCGTAGGTTGGATAAACTTCACCCTAGGGTTTTTTAAGGTTACCCTGGGGTTTGAAAGGCTTCACCCCGTAGGTTGGATAAATGGTTCGCCACGTAGGTTGGATTGCATTGCCCGGAAGTTCTTTTCCCCCCTTTGGGACTTGGGGGTGTGGTGGTGGGGGGAAAACGTGGTGTAGCGTGGTGGGCGCCTGGGCTTTGGGTGGGGGGGGCAATGGATACCGGCTTATGGGGGTTTAAAGGGGAAAATTTTTAAGGAGGTTTCAGTGGACAGACCCTGTTTTTTTTTGGTGTACCAGCATCTAATCGAAAACCTAAGCTAAATTTTGCTTAGGTCTCCAACGTTTTTCCACACCTTGATGCAAAATAAAAACACAGTGGGACAGTAAAAGGCACCAACCCCCAGACCCCGGGGGACCCTGGGAGACATAAATCGTCCTCCTGTTCTTGGGGCTGCTTTATCTCGCCTTTTCAAAATCCCCGATCCCGTCTTCGATTTGGGGCCCCGTTTGCTGGCCATCCCTGACTGGAAGTCTCTCCACTGTGGTCCCTTGGCCGATGTGTGGCTCATATTGCCCATAATCCTGGTCTGTCTCATCCGACGACCCTTCCAGCTCCCTGTCCCGTGAACGATCACGCCGGTATTCCAGTCCCTCGCCGTGAACGATCCTGATATTCCGGGTCCCTTCTCCCGTGAACGAACACAAAGAAGTAGCCCCACGACTTTGTTCAGACCTTGGCTGAGCAGGTCTGCGGCCAACTCTGTCTCAACCCTCAGGAACTGGTTGCTGATGGTCCGTCTCCGACTCTTGCTGCCCACTGATATGCATGTGGACTAGCGCATACTTTAGCGCTTTTTTCACACTCTGCATGCCCATACAGCTGACCAGGTCCCAGTCAGATTTTTCCACCGGTCAAAACTGTTTGAAAATACATATTTCTCTTAGAAGTTTATCTATCCGGAGTTTTTTGGAATTCGTTTATTATTTTTTTCAAACCCCACTTCAAATGTTTTATTTAAAAAGGGGAAACCATTCCTCAAAAACTCCAGAAAGATGCATGTATTCCGGAATAGGATTCCTATTACAGCACTCTGGCGCTGTCGAACTGAACGAGAAGCTGGTTGAGGCAGTTCGGTAGCAACAGAGGGCTGTGATAGGTTGGAAACAGTTTGATGACTGGTCTGTCAGAGGGCTGTGAAGATGCCGCAGCGCCATCACCAGTGTCCAGAGTTGGCTCATCATCAAGGACCGCTGCAGGAAGGCTACTTGCAGTAGTTGGTGGTTCAACATTTCCAACAGTACTGTGGGAATAAAAAAAGAGATTAAGTATCATAACATATAACAGCGTCCATTCAAGATACAAAAAAAAATAAAATATATATTTTACCTACGGCTTTCCAACGCTGGCCTTAAAAAGGATAGCTGGTAGTAATACCTATATTTCTTACTACCAGCCGCAGAACCACTGGGGCAAGCATCTCTGCTTTGTAGTCCTTCCCGTAGCGGTCTTTAATGGATCGCCAGCGTTCTTCACCTTTTTCACTGTTAAACAAATAGAGTGGTTAATGGAATGTATAAATATTACAAATTATATTAAAAAATTTATTCAATTATATATATTATAAAAAAATACTTACGGCAAGCAGCTTGAGTCGGAGCATTGAGGTCACTCCAACCATCCACGATCTCAACACAGATTTCTTCCCACAGTCGTAGTGTCAAGTCACTATCCCAGTGGGCGGCTGTGCCTTTTGTTCCCACAATACAGGTCGCTCTTGGACCAAGGGATCAGCTGATCTCCATTTTTATACAGAAATCAACTTCTTCCACTCGTTCCTGTGAGGACCTGCTTGACCTTTGGGAACCCTAAAAACATAAACAATTTTTAATATTAAAATTAAATAATCAAAAACATAAAAATTATAAATGTTATAATGTTTTTAAAAATTCTTACACCACGACCACGACGACCGCGACTTCCACCACGACGCTGGGAAGAGGTTGGAGGACCTCTAGGACGGACATCAGCAGCCTACAAAATTAATACAAAAAAGAATATACATTGATTTATAAAATTTATTTTTTAAGTACAAAAAAAATTATACATGAAAAATATTATGTTAAATAACTGGATAAAGTTTTAAAAAATTACTTTGGGACAAGCATGATTATTAAGTACTTACAGTCCCTGGCTCAGCATCAGGCACAACGACGTCCTGCACTGCTCCACTGTCAGCAGAACCACGAGCCTTTAATCAGATTTAATTAAGATATTAGTATTCACAATAGGCAAAACACATGAGGACATACACATTAGTTTACATGAGGCACTTACCACCCTGTTTGGGGAAACAGATCCCTCACTGTGGGAGGAGTTATCAGCCATCCCAATCAATCAAATCAGACACTGCAGGACAGGGAGGAAAGTCAGAACATATAAATGAAATACAAATATTTACATTGTAAAAAAAAAAAAAAAAAAAAAAATACAATACAAATACTCACAATCAAAAGTGTCTATAGCAACAAAGAATATCCGAGCAGCCGCAAACAGGAGTATTCAGCAAGCTGCCAGATAAAACTAATATTACATAGAAAAAAAAAAAAATTATAGTCACACACTGTTCATGACACCATTAATTAATAATAATGCAGTCACTTGCACGACACTGTGGGGGGAGCATGAGTCCCACCCACATGTGCATGTCACCTTACATTAATAAGAATGCAGTCACTTGCACGGACACTGTGGGGGGAGCATGAGTCCCCCCCACATTGTGCATGTCACCTTACATTAATAAGAATGCAGTCACTTGCACGGACACTATGGGGGGAGCATGAGTCCCACCCACAGTGTGCATGACACTTACATTAATAATAAATGCAGTCACTTGCACAGACACTATGGGGGAGCACGAGTCCCACCAACAGTGTGCATGACAAAAAAAAATATAAAAAATTCAGTAAGGCAAATTTCACATCAGCAGAACGCTAATGTTTTTGGACAATACCATAGGTGGCGCTGCATCTGCTTGAACACACACATAATGCCCAAATTATGGCTTGAATACGGCAAGCCCAATACATTTGGTATGGTGCTTGCGGTCATTTGCAGCAAGTCACATTCTGCCAGGTGCATCAGATGCTGCACTTGTGTTCATAATAAAAAAAAAAAAAAAAAAAATTTGCATTTTGACCTAAAATTGTGACACATCTGCAGCACCTGCCAGAACTGCACTTGACGCAAAGGCCTGCAAGCAACATACACAATGCATACAGCCTGGGACGCAAGTCAGCCATTAAACAGCAAATGCAGCGACACCTTAGCCTACTTTCACATTACAATTTTGAAGGGAGCCGGTGCTGCCCCATGAATTCGGACATTTTCGGGTCGATTCTGATGCCTGGAATCGGTTGCCAAATAGGCATCCGAGTCCGGCATAACATTGTAGCCTCTGGTTTGAGAAAAAAAAATAAATAAATTTAAAAATAAATAAATAAATTATGCTCACCTATCCACTTAGCTCCCGGTGTCTGCTGAGGTCTTCTACTGCAGTATAGGACCTGCCCTGATGTTACAGTCACGTGACCGCAGGTAACACATGGTAACCTGCAGTCACGTGACTGACATCACGGCAGGTCCTGTAATGCAGTAGAAGACCTCTGCAGACACTGGGAGCCGGCAGGAGACGGTGGGGGCTCGGGTATAGGTGAGCATACATTTTTTATTTTTTTAAGCCCTGACTTCAAGTTTGGAGCATTTCTACTGTACTGAGCATGCTCAGTACAGTAAAATCGGGTCCAAGGAGACATCAGATGTTTCCTTTGACCTTACTACATAGGGCCCCAAGCTAAATTGATCGGAGAAAATCAGATGTGCACTAAATGGCATCCGATTTGATACGATCCAATTTTGACCAATTTAATTTTTGGTGCAAAAATCGGAGCATGCTCCAAGTTTTGCACCAATAAAAAAATTAAAAAAAAAAAAAAAGAAATGGGACAGAATCGGATCAGACAAAAACAGATGCCATTTAGTGCAAATTTGATTCGGTCTGATGCCCAAAAGGGCTGCATGGGGCACAAAATCGGTCTGATGCTGTCCGATTTTTATCGGGACAGCATCGGATTTAAAACATCCATAGTGTGAAGGCAGCCTTACAGATCTCACAAAAATTAACAAGCATATGGCATATTTTTTTTAAAACTACAACTACACAAGGCATCTTTGCTAAATCAAATAAAACCCCCAACATTTTAAATAATGCACAATGCAAAAAAAAAATAAATAAAAAAAACCAGCAACAAAAAACACATTCATTTACAATAATTAGTTTTCAGCATTTTTGAAGAAAAATACAAAAAAATGCTGAAAAATAATTACAGTACATGAACGTATTAAAGGGAACCAACCACCCCCAATGACCCCCCCGGACTATTAATATCAGTGCCTACACACAGCACATACATGTGCTGCACTGATTTTGGCTAAAAAAACTGTTTTTTAAAACTAAAGATAATGATTTTTAAAGTTTAAACCGGAGCGACGGATGGGCGGTACTTATCTGTGGCAAACGACGATATCTGATGCCAATCATCCCCCCGTCTCCCCTCGCAGCAGTTATGGCCACCCCTTTGTGCAGCGTCACAGCCCTGTGCACGGGCTCGCATGCCCGTGCACACGTCATCATCTACAGCCGGGAAGCGAGCGCGCGCTCTGTCTTCCATAGCCGAGCGCAGGAAGACAGAGCGCGCGCTCGCTTCCCGGCTGTAGATGATGACGTGTGCACGGGCATGCGAGCCCGTGCACAGGGCTGTGACGCTGCACAAAGGGGTGGCCATAACTGCTGCGAGGGGAGACAGGGAAAGATGATTGGCATCAGATATCGTCGTTTGCCACAGATAAGTACCGCCCATCCGTCGCTCCGGTTTAAACTTTAAAAATCATTATCTTTAGTTTTAAAAAACAGTTTTTTTTAGCCAAAATCAGTGCAGCACATGTATGTGCTGTGTGTAGGCACTGATATTAATAGTCCGGGGGGGTCATTGGGGGTGGTTGGTTCCCTTTAATACACACACATGGCTTTTTTTTGCAAAAATTTACCAAGCACATGAAAGTTTTACTAACTTTTACCAAAGCACAAATGCACATAACAGCATGAACATTTTCAATAATGCAAAATGCAAAAATCAAAAAATAAAAAAAAATCCTGCACCAAAAAAACCATTCATTTACAATAATTATTTTTCAGCATTTTTGAAGAAAAATACCAAAAAAAAGCAGAAAATAATTACAGTATATGAACAATACACACACATGGCTTTATTTTGCAAAAATTTACCGAAGCACATGGTTTTTTTTTTGCAAACATTACCATGCACATGAAAGTTTTGCAAACTTTTACCACAAAGCACAAAGGCACATAACAGCATGAACATTTTAAATAATGCACAATGCAAAAATCAAAAAAAAAAAAAAAAAAATCCTGCACCAAAAAAACCATTTCATTTACAATAATTATTTTTCAGCATTTTTGAAGAAAAATAAAAAAAAAAAATTGCTCAAAAATAATTACAGTAAAGGAATACACACACATGGCTTTTTTTGCAAAAAATTACCGAAGCACATGGTGCTTTTTTGCAAACATTTACCATGCACATGAAAGTTTTGCAAAATTTTACCACAAAGCACAAAGGCACATAACAGCATGAACATTTTAAATAATGCACAATGCAAAAATCAAAAAAAATCAAAAAAAAACCTGCACCAAAAAAACCATTCATTTACAATAATTATTTTTCAGCATTTTTGAAGAAAAAATAAAAAAAAAAATTGCTCAAAAATAATTACAGTAAATGAATACACACACATGGCTTTTTTGCAAAAAATTACCGAAGCACATGGTGCTTTTTTGCAAACATTTACCATGCACATGAAAGTTTTGCAAAATTTTACCACAAAGCACAAAGGCACATAACAGCATGAACATTTTAAATAATGCACAATGCAAAAATCAAAAAAATCAAAAAAAATCCTGCACCAAAAAAACCATTCATTTACAATAATTATTTTTCAGCATTTTTGAAGAAAAATAAAAAAAAAAATTGCTCAAAAATAATTACAGTAAATGAATACCACACACATGGCTTTTTTTGCAAAAAATTACCGAAGCACATGGTGCTTTTTTGCAAACATTTACCATGCACATGAAAGTTTTGCAAAATTTTACCACAAAGCACAAAGGCACATAACAGCATGAACATTTTTAAATAATGCACAATGCAAAAATCAAAAAAATCAAAAAAAATTCTGCACCAAAAAAACCATTCATTTACAATAATTATTTTTTCAGCATTTTTGAAGAAAAATAAAAAAAAAGGCTGAAAAATAATTACAGTACATGAACAATACACACACATGGCTTTTTTTGCAAAAAATTACCGAAGCACATGGTGCTTTTTTGCAAACATTTACCAAGCACATGAAAGTTTTGCAAAATTTTACCACAAAGCACAAAGGCACATAACAGCATGAACATTTTAAATAATGCACAATGCAAAAATCAAAAAAATAAAAAAAAATCCTGCACCAAAAAAACCATTTACAATAATTATTTTTCAGCATTTTTGAAGAAAAATAAAAAAAAAAGGCTGAAAAATAATTACAGTACATGAACAATACACACACATGGCTTTTTTTTGCAAACATTTACCAAGCACATGAAAGTTTTGCAAACTTTTACCACAAAGCACAAAGGCACATAACAGCATGAACATTTTAAATAATGCACAATGCAAAAATCAAAAAAATCAAAAAAAAATCCTGCACCAAAAAAACCATTCATTTACAATAATTATTTTCCAGCATTTTTGAAGAAAAATAAAAAAAAAAATTGCTCAAAAATAATTACAGTAAATGAATACACACACATGGCTTTTTTTTGCAAAAAATTACCGAAGGAAATGGTGTTTTTTTGCAAAATTTACCATGCACATGAAAGTTTTGCAAACTTTTACCACAAAGCACAAAGGCACATAACAGCATGAACATTTTAAATAATGCACAATGCAAAAATCAAAAAATCAAAAAAAATTCTGCACCAAAAAAACCATTCATTTACAATAATTATTTTCCAGCATTTTTGAAGAAAAATAAAAAAAAAAATTGCTCAAAAATAATTACAGTAAATGAATACACACACATGGCTTTTTTTTGCAAAAAATTACCGAAGCAAATGGTGTTTTTTTGCAAACATTTACCATGCACATGAAAGTTTTGCAAACTTTTACCACAAAGCACAAAGGCACATAACAGCATGAACATTTTAAATAATGCACAATGCAAAAATCAAAAAAATCAAAAAAAATTCTGCACCAAAAAAACCATTCATTTACAATAATTATTTTTCAGCATTTTTTTAAGAAAAATAAAAAAAAAAAATTGCTCAAAAATAATTACAGTAAATGAATACACACACATGGCTTTTTTTGCAAAAAATTACCAAAGGACATGGTATTTGTGCAAAAATATTGGCAAACAACAAATACAATAAACATATTCTGAATGAAAATTGTATGTACTTACCAAAAGATGCAGAAGATGAAGCACAGAAATGTCCAGACACAAAAGCTTCTGGGTCCACTTCAGAGCAGCAAACAGGTTTGCACAACATGTGCAAACCTGCTCCTCTTTTTATATCAGTGAGGGGGGGGGGCTGGGAGCACTTGGAGCAGGCTCAGTACGCGTGCCGCATCCAGCCAATCCACTTGCGGCAGATGCGGCAGGTGCGGCAGACGCGGTTGCCATTGACTCTCATTATAAAAATACCGCAATGTACATTGCGGCACAAGTGCGGTACACTTGCGGTATACTTGCGGCGACAAAAAAACCGCGGCATGTTGCGGTTTTAAGACATGCCGCAAATGCCGCATTTACCGCAAGTGGCGTTGATATTTTGAAAAACCGCACTTGCCGCAAGTGCCGCAAGTCCCATAGGAAATGAATGGGGCCTGCCGCATTCGTGCCGCAAGTGCGGCAAATGCGGCAAGTGCGGTTTTTCAACCGCAACTGCCGCAAATTCAAAAAACGCTGATGTGAAAGGGCCCTAAGAGGTCAGAGAGCAACATTTTATTGATGATACTAAGAGTTCACAGATGTACTGCTCTATAATTAAAAATAAAGAGGATACCATCACACGATGACGGTGGTAGATGTGCACATTTCCAACCTGACTTTGTGCTGTCCTTAAAGGACAACTTGTTGTTTCACTGCTGGATTGTTACTTCTAATCTACAATCGTTTCCCCTGGTCTTATACTCTCTCTCTGACAATTTCACCTTTCATCGGTGGCCGTCTGGTCCTGCGGCAAGTTCTTGTGACCACAACATCTGACTGGCTGGAAGTTTAGAAGTTACATTACAAGCTCTCAATGCAATTCTATTATAGAAAGAATGAGGCACTCATAGACTTGCCTTGAAGAGTGCCTTCCAGCTCACCATATGAAACACTGAAACAGATTGGCAGGTCACAAACTGCCTGAGATCAATAGAAGCATTGCCAATAAAAGTTGAAATTGCCAGTTTGGAGCAGGGTTTTTTACATTAAAAGCACCACTACAGAGGTGAAAAATTATCTCAGGGCACTTTGTTGTGGCTTCTGAAGTGGGATGTATTCATTTTTACAACTAGATTGAGTATATATGAAGATTTAATGAAAGTTATTTTACTCTCATGTTATGGGTTGCAAATATGTTCTAAAAAGCTCAATTTAGTCAACATTTTACAAATTGTCTTCAGTAACACATTGATAAAAATCTTATTTTTGAAAGGGGGTATATTTTTTAAAGCTGAGCACTGTATTTTCAAAGCTGATGAACATCATATAAAATATTTAGGAAAATAGCATAAAGTTAAACATAATGTGCATACACAGCATACATAAGAAAGGAACCCACAATAAGAATATTTACCCTATATGAGGAGTATTAACAGGTAATTTAAGACCTCTAATGGGTTTAATAATTGTTGTTCATATTATACAATCTACCAGACTCTTTATGGTCAACATTCTTTTTTGGGTTCCTTTCCTATTTGATATGTATGCTGTGTACGCTGTGTATGTGTGGCACCCCATTGGTCAGGCATCACAAGTGGGATACTACACCCAAAGATGAGCATGTGGTCATTGCTATTGTAAGTAGAATGCAGAACACTGTGGAAGGATCTGATCCCAAAGCAATATAACCAGGGGAGGTCCCAGAGTGAGTTGGAGGGTTGGAGAGTTGGAGAGTTGGAGGAAAGTGTAAGAGGAGCAAGATGGAACACACGAGGAGTCTTCAGGGGTGTCCTCCCTGAAGAAAAACGGAGAACGGGAGCTTACCCAAAAGAGAAAGGGGGCTTCAAAAGAAGGCTAGAGAAAGACGTTGCCCAGACAGAAAGGTCCTGACTTGTACACCCAAAGTACATGGGTCTAAGAACGCAGCCTGGAGTGTTCATCCTCCGACTGTACTCGTCCCGGCTCTGAAGACGCTCTCAGGGTGTTTATTCCTTGGGTCATACTACTGCTCGCGAAGCAGGCACCGAAGAGAGAGAAGGGACAGGACAAGGGTAGATCCAAGAAGGTACCACCAGAGACTTCCACAGATTCTGCATTCTGCTGCGACTACCTGGCTGGCCATCCTGCTAGAGTACTGTGAACTGTATCACCATCCTGTTCAGTTTACTTTTTACAAGTAAAGTACCTGGAAGAGTGAAGTGCCTCTGTGTCTCTGTCCTGCTTCTGACTTTTCTGAATGGTTTGCATCGTGCCGGCATCAGGTAACACTGCCCCCGGAGGATTAGCTCTACCTGCAGGAGCTGCTCCATCATAGCCGCAATACCATCAGCCTCCGGAGGACTGTGGCGGCGCTGGTGTCTAGTCACCAGACACTACAGGTGGCATCACGTGATAAAGACTGCAACCCCTTTAATTTGGCGACTGTCTTACCCTCGGGCTACAGGTCTGGGCAGGCCACCAGCGAGATCCCCCACCGAATCTGAGGGCCCAGACATCCGAGTTCCTATACCCTGGGGCTGTACATATGCATGTTATGTTTTTCTTATTTTTTTTCTCCTAAATACATTTATGTGCTTACAAGCTTTGTAAAAAACTAGAAATGAATAGAAAGCTATTTTCTTCTACATGTCACTTTACATTGTGATTTTATTTATATTTTAATACTTTACACAGATACTTGGAAAATGTCACATAATCTGATAATATGACAGAAGTGTCACATTTTTGGATTGCCTAACAAACAGAATAGCTATACTTTGCAATTTAAGAGAGATTATCAACCTCTTTTTATCACAGTATGGTAGTGAAACACTGACAAAAATAGCACATTGTAATAAAGAAAAATTGTAATATATTGTAAAAGCGACCAAATAATTACATGGTCAACTCACATACTCTGAATAAAATAAAATAAAAATATATACAATAAAAAATAAAAAATATTAGAAAAAAAATTAAAATAGCCCTTTCTTCCTCTTAAAAAAACTAGTTCGTGATCAGTTAATGTGCTGATGAATATGTCAGACATTGTAAAACATAGGCCTTGCTTCATCCAAATCAGCATAGTTCATGCTGGTCTAGATGAGGGTTTTCCTTAGATTGAGATGTGACTAATTCATTAAGGTGTGCCTTAAGAAAATTCTTACTCCAGTCAGGGATTGGAGTAAGATTTATAGTGCACGCTATGCCACAGCCGAAGTCATGAACTAGATAAATGGGTATCACATTGCCCAATCCTCCCCCAATTTTGCACGAGTTTAGCCCATCTATGCAGAAGTGTCAAAAGTCAGAAAATTTTGTTAAAAATATGTTGTGAATTTTTAAAGGGTTTTAGACCATATTTGTTATGTAATTGGTTTAATGAATTGTGGCTAAAAAGTCAAATACATTTTGTGCAGTTCTCCTATTATTTCTGTTAAATTTCACCACCCCTTTTTAAAATTAATTTGAAACACGCCTTTTGTCATGCGGCCAAGAAGATCTTATCTACGGTTATGTACTTCGGCACACCATTAAATGAACGAGAGTTTATGCTTGCAAATCATTTCTTTTATTGGTCAAACATCCAGTATAGTGCAAAAAACTAGAAAAAATCCGACGTTTCAGCCAATCTGGCTTTTATCTAGGAATGCCTGTGTTGAAATACATCAAAGAAAAAACAGTGTCAGTTCACCAATATACAAAGAATAGAAGATACACTATATACTGTATAGTGTTACACAATGACCTGTGATTAATTATAGTATACTAACACATGTAGTACAAATCAAGATGAAAAGTATTACATCATGCATGAAAAATATGACAACCAAGATCAGCTGATAATAAGTTTTTTTATAGAAAATATGTACAATAGTTGATTACCTATGCACTAGATGTCCATGTCATACAAATGCTGGATATCTTTAAATCGTCCGTGGATTGTCGTGGGACTGCGTGATGTCAATATGTACCGAAAAATATAGTGAAAGCATGATTAGTGACGTGGTCTGTGCAATGTAGTAGAAATGGACAAGAAGATCATAGAGAATGCCTCTTTTATCAATGTTCTGGAAAACACTGGGAAAAACCTGAAGATCAAGTGTCTGTACCATATTCTATTAAAGAGAAAGAATATCGCATACTGAAGGGGGGTGGGGGGTGGGGGCGGGTGTCCCCTCTTTTATGAAAATGGAAAGAGAATACCCACAATGTAGCAGGAGTTCAAAGTATGGAGGGAAAAAAAAGGTTGGGCTCAATATAAATTATGAAAAATCTCGTGCATACCTCAGCAAGCAATAGATTTGGCTTATGGTAGATCACATGAAGAAGATATATATTAAAAATAGGACTCTTTGTGTCCCAGTGACAAATTACGTCTCTACATTTGGAGGAGTAAAAAAGTATTACAAGTAATAGTTATTTATGCACTCCCTAAATTCTAAGAGTTAGAATGATATGGCAGGGAGATACCTGTGTGTAGAGGTGTATTGGTCCACTGGAGTGGAAATTGTCAATTGTTACTGCCAATGTTATAATAGAAGGTGCTGTCTGATGCTGTAAATACATATACAGTGCAAATTAATTGGGACAAGGCAAGTCTTGTTTTCATTGCATTAATTTTACTATTTCTGATAAGTGTTTTATCAGTTCTTGGTTTCGTTTTCCTTTTTCTTCCACATTTCCCTTTTTCTTTTGGAGAAAACGATCCAGTTTCATTGTGTGCGAATTATTCTTGAAACGGTAGATTTTCCAATACCAATGGAAGTGATTTCTCCTACAGTCAAACTTGTATGTTCATTAAGAGTAATAATTCTAGACCTCTTCCGTGGAGTAACATCCATTTTTACAGGCATGAATCACTCTGAGAAAAAAAGTACACTAAACCACTCCTCACAGAAAAAAGCTCTCAACTGAAGCTGAGAGGACAGCTAGATGTTATTTTCTGACTAAAACCAGTCAAATCACTCAAGGTTGTACACTCACACCTGTTCAAAGCAGTTAAAACTGGTTTGAATCACTGACTGGTAACCCCAACTTACGATTTTACTTACAAAAAATGTGTTGTCCCAATTAATTTCCACAGCACTGTATTTGTTAATTAGAGCAATCTATATTCATATCGGATGGTGCTGTGTCATATGAGATCACTAACAATGTGATACTATGTTAATAATGAAGTAACACCTGTACCTGCTAATCCAAAGGGGCTGTATGCTCAGAATGAAAAGGACAAAATCCTATTAGAGGAAACGTTATAAAGATATTAGGAGCAGTCTGAAAGATTACAGTGGGTTAGCAGGCAATGACCAGAAGGATAATGTCCTCATTACCTGTGCAGTTGTGATTCAAACTGTCCGGACTAGCGGCTTCCCTGGGTGGTGTGTGTTTCCTAGTACTGGACTCTGTGTTATATGCTTTGCACCACGCTCTTGAGGTGACGACCTTCCAGTTCCGAGTGGTGGAACGCAAGGAAGTATAGCGTCGAGGAATGCATGCTATTGCGCATGCGCAAAGCGGTCCGGGGGCGGAGGAGATCGCTGTGAGAACAGCGGTGTGTGAGACAATGCTGATCTGGCGTGCAGAAAGGTGGAGGAGACTCAGGGAGTGCCTATAGGTGTTTCTTTTATGTCACGGTCTCTGCCAAAGAAAGAAGATCAAAGTTAGAGAAGACATTTGACAATACATAGTATAAAGGCAAGGTTGACCTCAATCATGAAGCCCTGAGAGAAATCACAAAAGGAATTCTAATTAGCATATACAAGGTTAGGATATGAAGAACAAATATCCAATACTTATAAACATTAAATCTATAACCCAGAGAGTCCACCTTACGAGGGCATGGCCTCTAACACTAGCGTAAGACTCTCCCTAAGGGTTGGCCAAACAGTCACTACCACCACACTCAGAACGATCAGAACCCAACCTCATACCCCATATTTAACCCTAAGGGTTCCAGGGTTTGCAATTGATGTATCCAGTAAGATTCTCTGAGTTTCATTTGTTTAATTCTATTGCCCCCCCGTTTGTTGATGGGGACATGCTCAATGATTTGGAATCGTAGTTGTGAAATGGAATGTTTGCAACTTATGAAATGATGGGGAATAGTAAGAAGGGTCTGACCACAGCGAATCGTGGATTTATGTTTGCTAATACGGTCGGTTATGCTGGGTTGTTTCCCCAACATACCTGAGACCGCACGGACACTTCACCAAGTAGACCATATAAGAGGATTCACATGTAAAAAAACCTCTGATCCAGTAAATTTTGCCTGACCGTGGATGCATGAAAGTGCTACCCTTGATAACATGGGAGCACTGTAGACATCCCAAACAAGGGTATGTGCCGTGAGGCTGACTGGCTAAAAATGTTTGTCTGGGGATCCTGAGATTGGAGCCCAAGTCAGCTTTGACAAGTTTGTCCTTCAGATTGCCTGGTCTTTTAAGGCAGAACAAGGGGGAAATAGAATTAGAACTACACCTTGCGTCACTGGTCGAATACGTCAAAGCTAGTGATGGGCGAGTCCTAAATTATTCGGAATCGCCTGACTCTAGCGTGTCCGAGCCCGGGACTCGCTACTCGTTGCGAGTCTAGCGAGTCCAATGTTAATGAATGGGGAAGCGAGTAATAGCGAGTAGTGTGCAATTTACAAATCACAGATCTGTCTCGGAAGCTTCAGCCTGAAGCAATCCTAGTTTTGTCAGAGACTCTGACAAAACTAGGATTGCCATTGATTTGCATTGGACTTGTTTACTGTGCAAGTAATCGCTGGGAAACTCGCACAGTAAGGAGTCAGGCTGTCTCCTCTGTGCTGGCTGCCGCAGCTCCAGGGTCCTAGAGCCCACCTGTGGCCTGATGTAGCAGAGCTGAGATTGTTCTCAGTCTGCTCATTCCCTGTGCATAGACATCTATATCTATGCAAAGGGATGTAGCAGAGAGGACATCGCGTTTTGGACTGCGTCGGACGGAAGAGGATTTTTTTAATTAAAGATGGAGTCCCTAATGGCTTTTTTTTTTTTATTTCTAATAAAAAAATTTCTCTGTGTTGTGTTTTTTTTAAAACAATTTAATAGAAATTCATGGCGGTCATGTCTAATATATTAATTAAAAAAATCCTCTTCCGTCCGACGTAGTCCAAAATGCGATGTCCTCTCTGCTACATCCCCTGTGCATAGATATAGATGTCTATGCACAGGGATGAGCAGACTGAGAACAATCGCAGCTCTGCTACATCATCTCTGTGAGCAGGCGGGCTCTAGGACCCTGGAGCTGCGGCAGCCTGCACAGAGCAGACAGCCGGACTTAGCTCGCAAAGTAACAGTAGTTACTTTGCGAGTTTCCCTGTGATTACTTGCACAGTAATCAGACCAATGAAAGTCAAAGGCAATCCTAGTTTTGTCTCTGATAAAACTAGGATTGCCATTGATTTGCATTGGACTCGTTGCTGTGCGAGTAATCACAGGGAAACTCGCAGAGTACCGAGTCCTGCGAGTCCCTTACTACTCGCCGAGTAACGAGTCCTAGCGAGTAGATTCGCCCATCTCTAGTCAAAGCTTATCGCATACCTCGAGGGCTACGGGTGTCACTAAGATCCAGGTTATTTGCAGAAAACAAGGATTTTTGTGACCGTTTTGAACAGACAATCAATAAATGCTCCATGGTCTTAATCACGTTGACTATTGAGCACATACAAGCTGAGCTACTGCCATTTGAACCCAAAATCACAAACATTGAGGAATAACTCTCTCATACTCTATCTCCCACTGAATTCACCAACTTGAAGATCAGAACCAGCAATACAATCAACGAATTTAAGAAGAACTTCACTTACGTAAAAAAAGTAAATTTCTACGTGACCAAGGGGACTATTCTAGAAATCAAGTATACCGATGGCGAAGTGGGGAACCATATAACCCACGGTAAAGTTTTTCATCGAGCAGTGGGGATGAATACAGGAGACCCTATCCACCCTGTTTTTTAGGTCAATGACGACAAGGAAGAGGAAAACGAGGCGGGGGAAGAGGAGGGGTCCCAACACCACCGTTCATACCTCCACAAGCCCCACAACCTTATTTTCCGACACCACATACGATGTCCACGAGGTCACAGGTAAGACCAACATGGTCTTTTACACCTCCTCTTACATCTTGTCACCGAGTGTGACCATAGTGCTCCAAAAAGGGCTAAGTTTTTGTCCTACAACTAAATATTACTCATTCAACACAGAAGTTGAATTGAGCAAGTTTTTCAGGGTATTAAGGTTAAAGGCACATTTTCATGATACTCCCTTAACTGTCACCCCAAACACAATCACACAGTGTCCTGTCTGGTTAGGTGACCTGAGTTTGAGCATACCTAGCACGTTCATGCCACTATGGAGCCACCATCTGATAGAGACTTATGAAGAATTGGTGAAAACGAAATCACTGATTTACATAAAAAAATCTCCAGAGTTAATTTTTCCCTCCATCATAATCTTTCACCACAGAAGTCTCAAGAGATCTCAAAAATAACAAAACTATAGTCATTAAACCAGCGGACAAAGGTGGCTCTATTGTGGTAATGGATCATAGCAAGAGATTCTTAGACAACTTGCAGAACGCGATACCTATTGTCCAGTAGACAGGGATCCAACACCACAGATCCGGTCACTGATTGACTGATGGGCACTATATACTTCAAATTAGCCGAATACCTTGTTAACCACCACCCAATTACACCAGTTTTTTACATCCTTCTGAAGGTGCACAAAAACCTGACTCGACCTCTGGGACGTCCGATAGTGGTGTTTACAGATTCCATTTTGTCTCCCTCAGCCATCACACTCGATAAGCTATTTACACCATTGGTTCCGCTAAAATCTTTGTATTTAAAAAGCACATCTCACTTTTTAGCAGTTGTTCAGGAGATTGACCCAAACCTGACGGGGGCCATATTGGTCACACTTGATGCCAATTCGCTATATACATCAATCACACTAAGGGTCTCCAAGCTGTGACATGGTTTCTACATATTTATTCTGATTTCACCACTGACAAGATTTCTTTTGTTACTGATTTACTGTCATTTGTACTTGAGCATAACCACTTCCTGTTTCAAGATCAGTACTATGTTCAGAGTACGGTGACCGCAATGGGATCAAATGTCGCACGCTCCTACACTAGCATATTCATGGCCAAATTTGTACAGGATTAGGTCATCCAACACCTTCTTTTTAAAGAGCATTGTGTTACATGGCGTCGGTATATAGATGACGTCTTCCTCAATTGGCGTGGCACCCCAGAAGAACTATCAAGTTTTTTTGATAACATCAACAAGTTTGACCCTGATTTGTCATTTACGATTCACTGGGACAATGAGTCCATTAATTTTCTTGATATCCTGGTACTGAAGGACAAGGGAGGATGGTTATCTACAGATTTGTACACTAAACCAACGGACACCAACAGTCTACTTCACTACACCAGCTGCCATCCTAAGCATATCATAAAATCACTTCCTCACTCACAACAGACCAGGATCTCTAGGATAGTTTCTGACCCATATAAATGATCCCAGAGACATAGGGAAATGTGCAGAAAATTTCAATACCAGGGTTATCCGGAATCACTGACGGTACCACGACCCGTATTGTCAAATATCATCTTTAACTTTGATCTTCTATCTTTGACAGAGACCGTGACCTAAAAGAAACATCTATAGGCACTCCCTGAGTCTCCTCCACCCTCCTGCACGCCAGATTGGTAATTGTCTCACACACTGCTTTTCTCACAGCGATCCTGCTCTGTCCTCCGCCCCAGACCGCTTTGTGCATGTGCTATAGCATGCGTTCCACGATGCTATACTTCCTTGCGTTCCACCACCCCGAACCGAAAGATCATCATCTCACGAGCGCAGCACACAGTATATAACTCAGAATCCAGTACTAAGCAACACACACCACCCGGGGTGCGGCTAGTCTGGAGGGCACTTTGAATCACAACTGCACAGGTAATGGGGACATTATCCTTCTGGTCATTGCCTGCTAACCCACTTTCATCCTTTAGACTGCTCCTAATATCTTTCTATCGGTTCCTCTAATAGGATTTTGTCCTTTTCATTCTGAGCATACAGCCCCTTGGATTAGCAGGTACAGGTGTTACTTCATATATTGACATAGTCTCACGTTGTTAGTGATCTCATATGACACAGCACCACCCGATATGAATATAGATTGCTCTAATTAACAAATATATGTATTTATAGCATAAGACAGCAGCTTCTATTATAACATTGGCAGTAGCAAGTGACAATTTCCACTCCAGTGGACCAATACACCTCTATATACACAAGTATTTCCCTGTAGTATCATTCTAAAGCGGCCGTCACACACTTCAATATAGTGATCGATATTGTTAGCGATCACATGCACGCGCGATCGCTAACAATATCGTTCACATCGCTGGTGAGCTGTCACACAGGCAGACTCACCAGTGATGTGGACCAGCGAGATTGCTGGTAACTATGGTACACATCGGGTTACTAGGCACCGCGCGGCGCTTAGTAACCCGACATTTACCATAGATACCATCTCCCAGCATAGGCAGTGCCGCTGGGAGATCGTTCATTGTGGTGTCACACACCATGATGATGCAGATTGATCAAGCGATTATCGCTTGATATGAGCTCCGGCTCACAAATCTGCGATCTAACAATCAAGCGATTTTACAGTGTAAAATCGCTTGATTACACGCAGCGATGCACAAACGATATTGCTTAAGCGATCAAAAAGCAGATTGCTTAAGCGATATCGTGCATAACATTGAAGCGTGTGACGGCCGCCTAACTCTTATAATTTATGGAGTGCATAAATAACTATTATATGTAATACTTTTTTTCCTCCAAATGTAGAGAAGTAATTTGTCACTGGGACACAAAGAGTCCTATTTTTAATACATATCTTCTTCATGTGATCTACCATAAGCTGACTCTATTGCTTGCTACAGTATGCACGAGGTTTTTCATAATTTATATTGAGCCCAACCTTTTTCTTCCCTTCATACTTTGAACTCCTGCTACATTCTGGGTATTCTCTTTCCATTTTCCTAAAGGAGGGGACACCCTCCCTCCTTCAGTATTCAATATTCTTTCTCTTTAATAGAATACGGTACAGACACTTGATCTTCAGGCTTTTCCCAGTGTTTTCCAGAACATTTATAAAAGAGACATTCTCTATGATCTTCTTGTCCATTTCTACTATATTGCACAGACCACGTCACTAATCATGCTTTCACTATATTTTTCGGTACACATTGACATCACACAGTCCCATGAC
>JARQOC010000011.1:164852616-165007133 GCA_033576535.1 Allobates femoralis
AACTCACCAAAAATTAGCCAGGTAAAATATCCGTTGCACCTAGCAGAGGGCTGCCAGCTCCACTGGTAGGAAACACAAGTGTAAGAATGCCGGTGCTCAATCCCCTGCAACCCAAGCATGGGGGTGGCTGTGGCGCCTGCGTCCAGCCATGCTGACAAGGAGGAGACTGGTGGCATTCATGGACACAAGGTTACCAACAGGACGTCAGCCACACAAGTCTAAGTGAAGCAAAGTGTCAGAGCACAGCCTATTGGTCACGCCCAACTATTAGATCAGGCGGGCTGCACCACACTTGTATATGCATCACAAATGACCGACGCCCCCCAGAGGGCTCAGCCACATACTGCAAAAGATAAAAAGATGCAATACACACTACAGATAAAAATGTGAGTTTTTTTTGGATATTTGGCCAAATACATAAGCTCGTAACCCACGCCAAGGGACCTCACGCTTACGAGTCCTAACCATATGCCTGACCATATGTTTGTTTGGTGGGCAAGCCACCAAACATTGAGAAAAATCACCGAAGTAGGATATAACACTTTAAAGAAAAAAAACTCACCAAAATTTAGCCAGGTAAAATATCCATTGCACCTAGCAGAGGGCTGCCAGCTCCACTGGTAGGCAACACAAGTGTAAGAATGCCGGTGCTCAATCCCCTGACACTTTTAGACCCACGCTACAAAGAGAACTTTATTTCTCTCTATTCCTGAGGCGGAGAGGTCTACAATAATGCTGCAGTACCAGAAGGTCATAGTCCCGGAATTAGTAAAAAAATTCCCTTCTGAAAACGCTAGCAGCAGAGGTCACAATTTGATGGACGACCAAGGCGTCCGGCCGAGAGAAGCACAAGTCCAATCCAGCAGAGGTAGGGGAACACTCTCAAAGATCTGGGACACTTTTCTCAGCACTTCCCGTACCACAGGCCCTGAGGTGCGGGGTAGTGTCAGAAGGACAGCAAAGTTTGCAAAGATGTTGAGGGAGTACCTTGCCGATCATGCAAAAGTGCTCCTAGACCCTCTGTGCCTTATAATTATTGGGTATCCAAGCTGGACACATGGCATGAATTGGCTCTCTATGCCTTGGAAGTCCTGGCCTGCCCTGCCGCTAGCGTTTTGTCAGAGCGTGTTTTCAGTGCCGCAGGTGGAATCATTTTTGATAAACACACCCGCCTGTCAACTGAAAATGCTGACAGGCTGACTCTGATCAAGATGAACAAGGGTTGGATTGGGCCTGACTTCACCACATCGCCACGAAATGATAGCGGAATTTAAATTTTGTGCTGGTAAATTGCAATGCACCTCTGCACACCCACACATCGGTGCACACTTCATGACTTTGGCTACTTGCTGTACTGCTCCTCCTTCTCCTCATCTGCCACCATCATTTTATCAGTGCGATCGTGGTTCATGATGCCACGAAAACATAATTTTTTTACATCATATTTATGATGATGATGACCCTAACCATTCAAAAGTTAGGCAGTAGTTTCATGTATACCCCCAGGGGTAAATGCTTTAGTCCATGCTTACAAAATGAGCATTACAAGTACAGGAGACCTGCTCCTTTGTAATGGTAACAATATTTAGAGGCTCTCCTCCATGTTTCTTTCCAGGGGCATTGAAGTGCCTCCCAATTTGGCTGCCCTGCCTAGGGTAATACTACAAAAGATCCACTTCCTTATAATGGGCACATTATTTTAAGAGGCCCTCATGCACGCCTCTATCCAGGGGCATCAGAGTGCCACACAACTTTTGGCTGCCCTGCCTAGGGCAATACTACAAAACAACCACCTCCTTATAATGGGGGCAATATTTAAAGAGGCCTTCATGTACGTCTCTTCCCAGGAGCATGGGAGTGCCACACAAATTTTGGCTGCCCTGCCTAGGGCAATACTACAAAAGACCCACTTCCTTATAATCGGCTCATTATTTAAAGAGGTCCTATTGCATGCCTCTATCCAGGGGCATCAGAGTGCCACACAACTTTTAGCTGCCCTGCCTAGGGCAATACTACAAAAGAACCACTTCCTTAAAATGGGCGCAATATTTAAAGAGGCCCTCATGCACATCTCTATCCAGGGGCATTGAAGTCCCTCCGAATGTTTAGCAGCCCTGCCTAGGGCAATACTACAAAAGACCCACTCCCTTATAATGGGCACAATATTAAAAGAGACCTTCATGTACGTCTCTTCCCAGGGGCATTGGGGTGCCTCCCAATGTTTAGCAGCCCTGCCTAGGGCAATACTACAAAACACCCACTTCCTTATAATGGGCGCAATATTTAAAGAGGCCTTCATGTACGTCTCTTCCCAGGGGCATGGGAGTGGCACACAATTTTTGGCTGCCCTGCCTAGGGCAATACTACAAAAGACCCACTTCCTTATAATGGGCACATTATTTAAAGAGGCCCTCATGCATGTCTCTATCCAGGGCATTGAAGTCCCTCCGAATGTTTAGCAGCCCTGCCTAGGGCAATACTACAAAAGACCCACTTCCTTATAATGGACACAATATTTAAAGAGACCCTCATGTGCCTCCCAACTTTTGGCAGTCCTGCCTAGGGCAATACTACAAAAGACCCACTTCCTTATAATGGGCACAATATTTAAAGAGGCCTTTATGTACGTCTCTTCCCAGGGGCATGGGAGTGCCACACAACGTTTGGCTGCCCTGCCTAGGGCAATACTACAAAAGACCCACTTCCTTACAATGGGCACATTATTTAAAGAGGCCTTCATGTACGTCTCTTCGAAGGGGCATGGGAGTGCCACACAATTTAAAAAAAAAAAATCTTTCATGTAATCCAAAAAACTAACATACACCAACTCTGTCTGACAAGTGGGTATGAGCCCTTAATATTTTCTCCGTGAAAATCCATTTTGGTTTCATTTTGTAACGTTTTCTTGACAGACCGTAAAAGTGGCGTAATACTCTGACAACATTGTTCACAACAGTGACCTTGGAGTCTGAAACGCTTACAGGGGTCTTCCCCGTGCTTTTCCCATGTCATTTCAGCATTGTTCTAATACTCTTGTGACATTTTTAGGGTTTATCCATGCTGCCGGGGGTCATGCCAGAAAAATACTCGGGTCTCCCATAGGATAACATTGGGCTCGGTGCTGGGGCCGAGTACACGAGTATCTTGGGATGCTCGGCCTGAGCTTCGAGCAACCGAGCATTTTAGTACTCGCTCATCTCTAGTAGGCACCAAACATTGAAAAAAAATTACTACTACCAAAGGTACAGAGTGTTGGTAGCATCCCATCTTTCTATACAGAGCAGTACATTCATGAATTCATGACACCAGCAGTACTCATGCAGCGCTATATAAAGACACTGCCATCACTATGTTCCAATATAGACAGCAAACATTTTTCTAAATTAACTTTTCTAAATGTTTGGTACCTGCAGTGAAACATGGTGGTGGCAGTATTTTTATGTAGGGCTGTATATGTGTTTAAGAGGTCAGAGAGCAACATTTTATTGATGATACTAAGAGTTCACAGATGTACTGCTCTATAATTAAAAATAAAGAGGATACCATCACACGATGACGGTGGTAGATGTGCACATTTCCAACCTGACTTTGTGCTGTCCTTAAAGGACAACTTGTTGTTTCACTGCTGGATTGTTACTTCTAATCTACAATCCTTTCCCCTGGTCTTATACTCTCTCTCTGACAATTTCACCTTTCATCGGTGGCCGTCTGGTCCTGCGGCAAGTTCTTGTGACCACAACGTCTGACTGGCTGGAAGTTAGAAGTTATATTACAAGCTCTCAATGCAAGTCTATTATAGAAAGAATGAGGCACTCATAGACTTGCCTTGACGAGTGCCTTCCAGCTCACCATATGAAACACTGAAACAGATTGGCAGGTCACAAACTGCCTGAGATCAATAGAAGCATTGCCAATAAAAGTTGAAATTGCCAGTTGGAGCAGGGTTTTTTACATTAAAAGCACCACTACAGAGGTGAAAAATTCTCTCACGGCACTTTGTTGTGGCTTCTGAAGTGGGATGTATTCATTTTTACAACTAGATTGAGTATATATGAAGATTTAATGAAAGTTATTTTACTCTCATGTTATGAGTTGCAAATATGTTCTAAAAAGCTCAATTTAGTCAACATTTTACAAATTGTCTTCAGTAACACATTGATAAAAATCTTATTTTTGAAAGGGGGTATATTTTTTAAAGCTGATATAAAATATTTAGGAAAATAGCATAAAGTTAAACATAATGTGCATACACAGCATACATAAGAAAGGAACCCACAATAAGAATATTTACCCTATATGAGGAGTATTAACAGGTAATTTAAGACCTCTAATGGGTTTAATAATTGTTGTTCATATTATACAATCTACCAGACTCTTTATGGTCAACATTCTTTTTTGGGTTCCTTTCCTATTTGATATGTATGCTGTGTACGCTGTGTATGTGTGGCACCCCAGTGGTCAGGCATCACAAGTGGGATACTACACCCAAAGATGAGCGTGTGGTCATTGCTATTGTAAGTAGAATGCAGAACACTGTGGAAGGATCTGATCCCAAAGCAATATAACCGGGGGAGGTCCCAGAGTGAGTTGGAGGGTTGGAGAGTTGGAGAGTTGGAGGAAAGTGTGAGAGGAGCAAGATGGAACACACGGGGAGTCTTCAGGAGTGTCCTCCCTGAAGAAAAACGGAGAACGGGAGCTTACCCAAAAGAAAAAAGGGGGCTTCAAAAGAAGGCTAGAGAAAGACGTTGCCCAGACAGAAAGGTCCTGACTTGTACACCCAAAGTACATGGGTCTAAGAACGCAGCCTGGAGTGTTCATCCTCCGACTGTACTCGTCCCGGCTCTGAAGACGCTCTCAGGGTGTTTATTCCTTGGGTCATACTACTGCTTGCGAAGCAGGCACCGAAGAGAGAGAAGGGACAGGAGAAGGGTAGATCCAAGAAGGTACCACCAGAGACTCCCACAGATTCTGCATTCTGCTGCGACTACCTGGCTGGCAATCCTGCTAGAGTACTGTGAACTGTATCACCATCCTGTTCAGTTTACTTTTTACAAGTAAAGTACCTGGAAGAGTGAAGTGCCTCTGTGTCTCTGTCCTGCTTCTGACTTTTCTGAATGGTTTGCATCGTGCCGGCATCAGGTAACACTGCCCCGGAGGATTAGCTCTACCTGCAGGGAGCTGCTCCACCATAGCCGCAATACCATCAGCCTCCGGAGGACTCTGGCGGCGCTGGTGTCTAGTCACCAGACACTACAGGTGGCATCACGTGATAAAGACTGCAACCTCTTTAATTTGGCGACTGTCTTCCCCTCGGGCTACAGGTCTGGGCAGGCCACCAGCGAGATCCCCCACCGAATCTGAGGGTCCAGACATCCGAGTTCCTATACCCTGGGGCTGTACATATGCATGTTATGTTTTTCTTATTTTTATTCTCATAAATACATTTATATGCTTACAAGCTTTGTAAAAAACTAGAAATGAATAGAAAGCTATTTTCTTCTACATGTCACTTTACATTGTGATTTTATTTATATTTTTATACTTTACACAGATACTTGGAAAATGTCACATAATCTGATAATATGATAGAAGTGTCACATTTTTGGATTGCCTAACAAACAGAATAGCTATACTTTGCAATTTAAGAGAGATTATCAACCTCTTTTTATCACAGTATGGTAGTGAAACACTGACAGAAATAGCACATTGTAATAAAGAAATATTGTAATATATTGTAAAAGCGACCAAATAATTACATGGTCAACTCACATACTCTGAATAAAATAAAATAAAAATATATACAATAAAAAATAAAAAATATTAGAAAAAAAATTAAAAAGCCCTTTCTCCCTCTTAAAAAACTAGTTTGTGATCAGTTATTGTGCTGATGAATATGTCAGACATTGTGAAACATAGGCCTTGCTTCATCCAAATCAGCATAGTTCATGCTGGTCTAGATGAGGGTTTTCCTTAGATTGAGATGTGACTAATTCATTAAGATGTGCCTAAAGAAAATTCTTACTCCAGTCAGGGATTGGAGTAAGATTTATAGTGCACGCTATGCCACAGCCAAAGTCATGAACTAGATAAATGGGTATCACATTGCCCAATCCTCCCACAATTTTGCACGAGTTTAGCCCATCTTGGCAGAAGTGTCAAAAGTCAGAAAATTTTGTTAAAAATATGTTGTGAATTTTTAAAGGGTTTTAGACCATATTTGTTATGTAATTGGTTTAATGAATTGTGGCTAAAAAGTCAAATACATTTTGTGCAGTTCTCCTATTATTTCTGTTAAATTTCACCACCCCTTTTTAAAATTAATTTGAAACACGCCTTTTGTCATGCGGCCAAGAAGATCTTACCTACGGTTATGTACTTCGGCATACCATTAAATGAACGAGAGTTTATGCTTGCAAATCATTTCTTTTATTGGTCAAACATCCAGTATAGTGCAAAAAACTAGAAAAAAATCCGACATTTCAGCCAATCTGGCTTTTATCTAGGAATGCCTGTGTTGAAATACATCAAAGAAAAAACAGTGTCAGTTCACCAATATACAAAGAATAGAAGATACACTATATACTGTATAGTGTTACACAATGACCTGTGATTAATTATAGTATACTAACACATGTAGTACAAATCAAGATGAAAAGTATTACATCATGCATGAAAAATATGACAACCAAGATCAGCTGATAATAAGTTTTTTATAGAAAATATGTACAATAGGTGATTACCTATGCACTAGATGTCCATGTCATACAAATGCTGGATATCTTTAAATCGTCCGTGGATTGTCGTGGGACTGCGTGATGTCAATATGTACCGAAAAATATAGTGAAAGCATGATTAGTGATGTGGTCTGTGCAATGTAGTAGAAATGGACAAGAAGATCATAGAGAATGCCTCTTTTATCAATGTTCTGGAAAACACTGGGAAAAACCTGAAGATCAAGTGTCTGTACCATATTCTATTAAAGAGAAAGAATATCGCATACTGAAGGGGGGTGGGGGGTGGGGGCGGGTGTCCCCTCTTTTATGAAAATGGAAAGAGAATACCCACAATGTAGCAGGAGTTCAAAGTATGGAGGGAAGAAAAAGGTTGGGCTCAATATAAATTATGAAAAATCTCGTGCATACCTCAGCAAGCAATAGAGTCGGCTTATGGTAGATCACATGAAGAAGATATATATTAAAAATAGGACTCTTTGTGTCCCAGTGACAAATTACTTCTCTACATTTGGAGGGGTAAAAAAGTATTACATGTAATAGTTATTTATGCACTCCATAAATTATAAGAGTTAGAATGATATGGCAGGGAGATACCTGTGTGTAGAGGTGTATTGGTCCACTGGAGTGGAAATTGTCAATTGCTACTGCCAATGTTATAATAGAAGGTGCTGTCTGATGCTGTAAATACATATACAGTGCAAATTAATTGGGACAAGGCAAGTCTTGTTTTCATTGCATTAATTTTACTATTTCTGATAAGTGTTTTATCAGTTCTTGGTGTTGTTTTCCTTTTTCTTCCACATTTCCCTTTTCCTTTTGGAGAAAACGATCCAGTTTCATTGTGTGTGCGAATTATTCTTGAAACGGTAGATTTTCCAATACCAACGGTGGAAGTGATTTCTTTTACAGTCAAACTTGTATGTTCATTAAAGGGAACCAACCACCTCAGATCACCCTAATACACAGTTAGTACATGTCCCTGCACCCTAAGGATACCTTTCCAGCACTGTTTTTGTGTAAAATCTTGCATTAGTATAACTCATATAAAGAGTTTATAAACTTACCAGCCTGGTGACTTCTGGGCGTATCCCTCCTTCTGTTATACTTCAGGGCTGTGCATTGCATGTCTGTGCTCCCCCTCCCTCCGTGCCTGCTGCCCTGCCCTGATGGGTGTGATCGTTATCTCCTCTGCACAGAGGGAGGGGGAGCACAGCCATGCAATGAATGCACAGCCCTGAAGTATAACAGAAGGAGGGATACGCCCAGAAGTCACCAGGCTGGTAAGTTTATAAACTCTTTATATGAGTTATACTAATGCAAGATTTTACACAAAAACAGTGCTGGAAAGGTATCCTTAGGGTGCAGGGACATGTACTAACTGTGTATTAGGGTGATCTGAGGTGGTTGGTTCCCTTTAAGAGTAATAATTCTAGACCTCTTCCGTGGAGTAACATCCATTTTTACAGGCACAAATCACTCTGAGAAAAAAAGTACACTAAACCACTCCTCACAGAAACAAGCTCTCAACTGAAGCTGAGAGGACAGCTAGATGTTATTTTCTGACTAAAACCAGTCAAATCACTCAAGGTTGTACACTCACACCTGTTCAAAGCAGTTAAAACTGGTTTGAATCACTGACTGGTAACCCCAATTTACGATTTTACTTACAAAAAATGTGTTGTCCCAATTAATTTACATAGCACTGTATTTGTTAATTAGAGAAATCTATATTCATATCGGATGGTGCTGTGTCATATGAGATCACTAACAATGTGATACTATGTTAATATATGAAGTAACACCTGTACCTGCTAATCCAAGGGGCTGTATGCTCAGAATGAAAAGGACAAAATCCTATTAGAGGAAACGTTATAAAGATATTAGGAGCAGTCTAAAGGATTACAGTGGGTTAGCAGGCAATGACCAGAAGGATAATGTCCTCATTACCTGTGCAGTTGTGATTCAAACTGTCCATACTAGCCACTCCCCTGGATGTTGTGTGTTTCCTAGTACTGGACTCTGTGTTATATGCTTTGCACCGCGCTCTTGAGGTGACGACCTTCCAGTTCCGGGTGGTGGAACGCAAGGAAGTATAGCGTCGTGGAATGCATGCTATTGCGCATGCGCAAAGCGGTCCGGGGGCGGAGGAGATCGCTGTGAGAACAGCGGTGTGTGAGACAATGCTGATCTGGCGTGCAGAAAGGTGGAGGAGACTCAGGGAGTGCCTATAGGTGTTTCTTTTAGGTCACGGTCTCTGTCAAAGAAAGAAGATCAAAGTTAGAGAAGACATTTGACAATACATAGTATAAAGGCAAGGTTGCCCTCAATCATGAAGCCCTGAGAGAAATCACAAAAGGAATTCTAATTAGCACATACAAGGTTAGGATATGAAGAACAAATATCCAATACTTATAAACATTAGCTCTATAACGCAGAGAGTCCACCTTACGAGGGCATGGCCTCTAACACTAGCGTAAGACTCTCCCTAAGGGTTGGCCAAACAGTCAATACCACCACACTCAGAACGATCAGAACCCAACCTCATACCCCCTATTCAACCCTAAGGGTTCCAGGGTTTGCAATTGATGTATCCAGTAAGATTCTCTGAGTTTCATTTGTTTAATTCTATTGCCCCCCCGTTTGTTGATGGGGACATGCTCAATGATTTGGAATCGTTGTTGTGAAATGGAATGTTTGCAACTTATGAAATGATGGGGAATAGTAAGACGGGTCTGACCACAGTGAATCGTGGATTTATGTTTGCTAATACTGTCGGTTATGCTGGGTTGTTTCCCCAACATACCTGAGACCGCACGGACACTTCACCAAGTAGACCACATAAGAGGATTCACATGTAAAAAAACCTCTGATCCAGTAAATTTTGCCTGACTGTGGATGCATGAAAGTGCTACCCTTGATAACATGGGAGCACTGTAAACATCCCAAACAAGGGTATGTGCCGTGAGGCTGACTGGCTAAAAATGTTTGTCTGGGGATCCTGAGATTGGAGCCCAAGTCAGCTTTGACAATATGGTCCTTCAGATTGCCTGGTCTTTTAAGGCAGAACAAGGGGGAAATAGAATTAGAACTATACCTTGCGTCACTGGTCGAATACGTCAAAGCTTATCGCATACCTCGAGGGCTACGGGTGTCACTAAGATCCAGGTTATTTGCAGAAAACAAGGATTTTTGTGACCGTTTTGAACAGACAATCAATAAATGCTCCATGGTCTTAATCACGTTGACTAGGGATGGGCGAATCTACTCGCTAGGACTCGTTACTCGGCGAGTAGTAAGGGACTCGCAGGACTCAGTACTCTGCGAGTTTCCCAGCGATTACTCGCACAGCAATGAGTCCAATGCAAATCAATGGCAATCCTAGTTTTGTCAGAGACTCTGACAAAACTAGGATTGCCATTGACTTGCATTGGTCTGATTACTGTGCAAGTAATCGCTGGGAAACTCGCAAAGTAACTGCTGTTACTTTGCGAGCCGAGTCCAGCTGTCTTCTCTGTGCAGGCTGCCGCAGCTCCAGGGTCCTAGAGCCCGCCTGCTCACAGAGATGATGTAGCAGAGCTGCGATTGTTCTCAGTCTGCTCATTCCCTGTGCATAGACATCTATATCTATGCACAGGGATGTAGCAGAGAGGACATCGCGTTTTGGACTGCGTCGAACGGAAGAGGATATTTTTAATTAAAGATGGAGTCCCTAATGGCTTTTTTTTTTTATTTCTAATAAAAAATTTTCTCTGTGTTGTGTTTTTTTAACCCTTTATTGGAGATTCTTAGTGGCTGGGTCAAACGTGGCCTGACATTAAGAATCTTGGGCTTAATACCAGCTTGTATAACAAAGTTATACCTTTATTACCCTGGTGGCGGTGGCACGCTGGGTAATAAAGAGGTTAGGGCCAGCTTTGTATTATCAGCTGGCCCTAAGCCTGAAATTTATGGCGGTCACGCCAATATTAGACATGACCGCCATGAATTTCTATTAATTTAAAAAAAAAACACAACACAGAGAAAATTTTTATTTGAAATAAAAAAAAAAGCCATTAGGGATTCCATCTTTAATTAAAAAAATCCTCTTCCGTTCGACGCAGTCCAAAACGCGATGTCCTCTCTGCTACATCCCCTGTGCATAGATATAGATATCTATGCACAGGGAATGAGCAGACTGAGAACAATCTCAGCTCTGCTACATCAGGCAGCAGGCGGGCTCTAGGACCCTGGAGCTGCGGCAGCCAGCACAGAGGAGACAGCCGGACTCTTATTTGTGCGAGTTTCCCAGCGATTACTTGCACAGTAAACGAGTCCAATGCAAATCAATGGCAATCCTAGTTTTGTCAGAGTCTCTGACAAAACTAGGATTGCTTCAGGCTGAAGCTTCCGAGACACATCTGTGATTTGTAAATCGCACACTACTCGCTATTACTCGCTTCCCCATTCATTAACATTGGACTCGCTAGACTCGGAACGAGTAGCGAGTCCCGGGCTCGGACTCGCTAGAGTCAAGCGATTCCGAGTAATTTAGGACTCGCCCATCACTAACGTTGACCATTGAGCACATACAAGCTGAGCTACTGCCATTTGAACCCAAAATCACAAACATTGAGGAATAACTCTCTCATACTCTATCTCCCACTGAATTCACCAACTTGAAGATCAGAACCAGCAATACAATCAACGAATTTAAGAAGAACTTCACTTACGTAAAAAAAGTAAATTTCTACTTGACCAAGAGGACTATTCTAGAAATCAAGTATACCGATGGCGAAGTGGGGAACCATATAACCCACGGTAAAGTTTTTCATCGAGCAGTGGGGATGAATACAGGAGACCCTATCCACCCTGTTTTTTAGGTCAATGACGACAAGGAAGAGGAAAACGAGGCAGGGAAAGAGGAGGGGTCCCAACACCACTGTTCATACCTCCACAAGCCCCACAACCTTATTTTCCAACACCACATACGATGTCCACGAGGTCACAGGTAAGACCAACATGGTCTTTTACACCTCCTCTTACATCTTGTCACCGAGTGTGACCATAGTGCTCCAAAAAGGGCTAAGTTTTTGTCCTACAACTAAATATTACTCATTCAACACAGAAGTTGAATTGAGCAAATTTTTCAGGGTATTAAAGTTAAAGGCACATTTTCATGATACTCCCTTAACTGACACCCCAAACACAATCACACAGTGTCCTGTCTGGTTAGGTGATCTGAGTTTGAGCATACCTAGCACGTTCATGCCACTATGGAGCCACCATCCGATAGAGACTTATGAAGAATTGGTCAAAACGAAATCACTGATTTACATAAAAAAATCTCCAGAGTTAATTTTTGCCTCCATCATAATCTTTCACCACAGAAGTCTCAAGAGATCTCAAAAATAACAAAACTATAGTCATTAAACCAGCGGACAAAGGTGGCTCTATTGTGGTAATGGATCCTAGCAAGAGATTCTTAGACTTGCAGAACGCGATACCTATTGTCCAGTAGACAGGGATCCAACACCACAGATCCGGTCACTGATTGACTGATGGGCACTATATACTTGAAATTAGCCGAATACCTCGTTAACCACATCCCAATTACACTAGTTTTTTACATCCTTCTGAAGGTGCACAAAAACCTGACTCGACCTCTGGGACGTCCGATAGTGGTGTTTACAGATTCCATTTTGTCTCCCTCAGCCATCACACTCGATAAGCTATTTACACAATTGGTTCCGCTAATATCTTTGTATTTAAAAAGCACATCTCACTTTTTAGCAGTTATTCAGGAGATTGAACCAAACCTGACGGGGGCCATATTGGTCGCTCTTGATGCCAATTCGCTATATACATCAATCACACTAAGGGTCTCCAAGCTGTGACATGGTTTCTACATATTTATTCTGATTTCACCACTGAAAAGATTTCTTTTGTTACTGATTTACTGTCATTTGTACTTGAGCATAACCACTTCCTGTTTCAAGATCAGTACTATGTTCAGAGTACGGTGACCGCAATGGGATCAAATGTCGCACGCTCCTACACTAACATATTCATGGCCAAATTTGTACAGGATTAGGTCATCCAACACCTTCTTTTTAAAGAGCATTGTGTTACATGACGTCGCTATATAGATGTCGTCTTCCTCAATTGGCGTGGCACCCCAGAAGAACTATCAAGTTTTTTTGATAACATCAACAAGTTTGACCCTGATTTGTCATTTACGATTCACTGGGACAATGAGTCCATTAATTTTCTTGATATCCTGGTACTAAAGGACAAGGGAGGATGGTTTGCGCATGTGCTGTAGCATGCGTTCCACGATGCTATACTTCCTTGCGTTCCACCACCCCTAACCGAAAGATCATCTCACGAGCGCAGCACACAGTATATAACTCAGAATCCAGTACTAGGCAACACACACCACCCGGGTGTGGCTAGTCTGGAGGGCACTTTGAATCACAACGCACAGGTAATGGGACATTATCCTTCTGGTCATTGCCTGCTAACCCACTTCATCCTTTACACCACGATGATGCAGATTGATCAAGCGATTATCGCTTGATATGAGCTCCGGCTCACAAATCTGCGATCTAACAATCAAGTGATTTTACAGTGTAAAGTCGCTTGATTACACGCAGCGATGCACAAACGATATCGCTTAAGCGATCAAAAAGCAGATCGCTTAAGCGATATCGTGCATAACATTGAAGCATGTGACGGCCGCCTAACTCTTATAATTTATAGAGTGCATAAATAACTATTATATGTAATACTTTTTTTTCCTCCAAATGTAGAGAAGTAATTTGTCACTGGGACACAAAGAGTCCTATTTTTAATACATATCTTCTTCATGTGATCTACCATAAGCCGACTCTATTGCTTGCTACGGTATGCACGAGATTTTTCATAATTTATATTGAGCCCAACCTTTTTCTTCCCTCCATACTTTGAACTCCTGCTACATTCTGGGTATTCTCTTTCCATTTTCATAAAGGAGGGACACCCTCCCTCCTTCAGTATTCAATATTTTTTCTCTTTAATAGAATACGGTACAGACACTTGATCTTCAGGCTTTTCCCAGTGTTTTCCAGAACATTTATAAAAGAGACATTCTCTATGATCTTCTTGTCCATTTCTACTATATTACACAGACCACGTCACTAATCATGCTTTCACTATATTTTTCGGTACACATTGACATCACGCAGTCCCATGACAATCCACGGACGATTTAAAGATATCCAGCATTTGTATGACATGGACATCTAGTGCATAGGTAATCACCTATCTATTATATAATTGCCTAGAATTCTATTTCCGGCCAAAAGCCAACTTCCGTGGCTTTGGCCGAGATAAAATGTCCGGAGATAAATGTCCGGAGATAAGTGACGTCACCAGCGTCACCAGCGTCTACTACACCCGCTCAGGGTAAACCAAGATGGCGGCCCTAAGCGGAGCGGACCTCAGGAAGATCCGCTGCGCTTAGGGCCGACCATCGGCGGACATTTATCTCCGGAGCGGCCACGAGGCAGCCGGGAGCCGAGCTCGACTCCCGGCTACCTCGGGCGCCGGAGCGAGCCGGGATCTCCGTGCCGGCAGATCCGCGGCTAAGCTCCGGGAGCCGCGAGGCAGCCGGGATTTGCCCGCAGTGCACCTCTAATTCTGGTGCCGTGCCCCACCCCACCCTTCTTATTGGTCGCTCACAGCCTAGCGCCGACCAATGAGGAGAGCGCCGCCATCTTTTACATTTTTATTTTTTTTTACAGTCCTTAGATTTTGAAACATGGCGCCCGTGCCGCCGCTTGAATCTGATTGGTCGCTCGGAAGCGAGCGACCAACAGAATTGCGGCGCCACTGCCGGCAAATCCCAGCTGCCTCGCGGCTCCCCGGAGCTGAGCCGCGGATATGCCCGACACCGAGATCCCCGCCGCAAGGTAGCCGGGAGCCGAGCTCTGGCTACCTCGCGCTCGCCTCCATGCCCCGCTATTCTGATTGGTCGCTCGCGCTGCCGGCAACCAATCTGAATAGTGCCGCCATTTATCGCGCCATACTTCAAATACACTGTACTCAGTGTATTTTAAGTATGGCGACATAGCGCCCGCCGCTATTCTGATTGGTCGACGCGCTGAAGGCGCCGACCAATCAGAATAGCGGCGCGATCAATGCCGCCATATTTGAAATACACTGAGTACAGTGTATTTGAAGGATGGTGCCATACAGCCATATCATTGTACTGAGTGTATTTCAAAGATAGGCGGCATAGCTGGCCGCAGCTATTCTGATTGGTCGGTGCGCTGAAGGTGCCGACCAATCAGAATAGCGGCGTGCTGTATGGCGCCATCCTTCAAATACACTGTACTCAGTGTATTTCAAATATGGCGGCATTGATCGCGCCGCTATTCTGATTGGTCGGCGCCTTGTGTGCCGACCAATCAGAATAGCGGCGTGCGCTATGCCGCCATATTTGAAATACACTGAGTACAGTGTATTTGAAGGATGGCACCATACAGCGCGACGCTATTCTGATTGGTCGCCGCATTCAGCGCGCCAACCAATCAGAATAGCGGCGCGCTGTATGGCGCCTACTTCAAATACATTGTACTCAGTGTATTTCAAATATGGCGCATAGCGGCCGCCGCTATTTGATTGGTCGGCGCACAGAAGGCGCCGACCAATCAGAATAGCGGCGCGATCAATGCCGCCATATTTGAAATACACTGAGTACAGTGTATTTGAAGGATGGCGCCATACAGCGCGACGCTATTCTGATTGGTCGCCGCATAGACGCGCGACCAATCAGAATAGCGGCGCGCTGCTATGCGCCATATCTTCAAATACATTGAGTACGAGTGTATTTGAAGATGGCGGCCATACGGCCGCCGCTATTTTGATTGGTCGGCGCACTAAAGCGCCGACAATCAGAATATCGGCGCGCTGTATGGCGCCATCTTTCAAATACACTGTATCAGTGTATTTCAAATATGGCGGCATTGATCGCCGCCGCTATTCTGATTGTCTCAAATGGCGCGATAGCGCGCCCCATTCTGAATTGGTTGCGCGCGTATCAGCGCGCCGACCAATCAAATAGCGGCGGCCGCTATGCCGCCATCTTTGAAATACACTAAGTGCAATGTATTTGAAGGATGGCGCCATACAGCGCGCCGCTATTCTGATTGGTCGGGCCTAATGCGGCGACCAATCAGAATAGCGGCCGCTGTATGGCGCCTTACTTCAAATACACTTAGTCGGTATTCATGGCCCGCTGGCCACCGCTTCTTGTCTGCCTGCCACCGCCGACCCATCAATATGCGGGCCTATGCCGCCATATTTGAAATACACTAGTGCCTCTGCCCGTCCTCTCCCGCCTCTGCCCGGCTCTCCCGCCTCTGCCCTACCTCTGCAACCCTGCCCTTCCTCTGCCCGCCTCACCCCTCCTCACCCCTCCAGCCTCCGCTTCCTCACCCTCCAGCCTCGCTTTCCTCACCCCTCCAGCCACCGCACTCAGTGCTAACCACTGACCACCGCACTCAGTGCTAACCACTGAACCACCGCACTCAGTGCTAACCACTGAGCCACCGCACTCAGTGCTAACCACTGAGCCACCGCACTCAGTGCTAACCACTGAACCACCGCACTCAGTGCTAACCACTGAGCCACCGCACTCAGTGCTAACCACTGAGCCACCGCACTCAGTGCTAACCACTGACCCACCGCAATCATGCTAACCACTAACCCACCGCACTCAGTGCTAACCACTGACCCACCGCACTCAGTGCTAACCATTGAGCCACCGCACTCAGTGCTAACCACTAAGTCACCGCACTCAGTGCTAACCACTGAGCCACAGCGCAGTGCTAACCACTGAGCCACCGTATACTCTGCTACCCACTGAGCCACCTGTATACACACAATTAATTTCACCACACTCCCCTAACTATTAGTAAATAAACTATATATGGATTCTAGACTACCCGATTCTTTAGAATCGGGCCGCCATCTAGTTGTACATATTTTCTATAAAAAAAGTTATCAGCTGATCTTGGTTGTCATATTTTTCATGCATGTTGTAATGCTTTTTACCTTGATTTGAACTACATGTGTTAGTATGCTATAATTAATCATAGGTCATTGTGTAACACTATATATAGTATATCTATTCTTTATGTATTGGAGAACTGACACTGTTATTTTTTTTATGTATTTCAACACAGACATTCCTTGATAAAAGCCAGATTGTTTGGCTGAAAAGTCGTATTTCTTCTATGTTTTTGCACTATCCTGGATGTTTGACCAATAAAAGAAATGATTTGCAAGCATAAACTCTTGTTCATTTAATGGTGTGCCGAAGTACATAACCGTAGGTTTGATATAGAAAGTTTTACTTCTGAGCACCCAGAAGAGGTGAGCCCAACCTTCACATTTGGGATTTAAGAAGATCTTACCAAGATCTTACTAAGCATTATAGAATTACTGTTCTCAGGAAAAATTGTACAAAAAAATTTGGATTTTTTTATTTACCCTTTCTCATATTTAAAGTAAACAATTACGAGCTAAAGCACTTATCTAATAAATACTGCAAACCGCCAGTGGGGTCAAAATGTCTACATTCAAAGATTTCCTATTGAGGATTTGTATCCAACATTGAGTATTTTGGGGAGTTTACAAGTTTTAATAAAATGCTAGTAATATGTAAGTCTTCTTATTAATAAAAACAGTAAAAAGAAATGTTTTAAAGTTATGGGAACATAAAGTACACCTATCCTGAGAAACACTGTCTTCATATGTAAAGGTATTTTAAAGTTATTAAAAATAAAGTCATACTTATTATACACATTGAAAAATGGAGCTATACTACCAAAGTATACAAAATATAATTTTGTGGGTGTTTTTGCTCAAAACTAATGTAAATCTAGAACAGATCTTTATGTTGAACGTTTTATACAATTGTAACCTTAAAGAAAAGTGTAATTGTTGCACTGCCGTCTAATTTGCAAGCATCATGTGATGGAGCAGCAAGAGGTGAGTGGCTCTGTTCACCGAAGGGACATATCTCTGCCGAATGTTTTGGTGAAGAGTTCACCGAACTTCTGAAGGCCAATCAGGTCAATGGTAGGCAAAATCAAGGGTAAAGAAAACATTTTTAAAGGGGCCCAAAAGCTGCCAAACACAGCTGAAATCATTTTACAGTGGAGTCCCACTTTTTTCATACCGGCATTAGATTCTTAAAGTATTGCTTAACAAGCTTCAGCACTGCTATCATACTGCTTCCTGCTCTTAATTGGTTGAAGTCAGATTCAGCCCTGACCACCCTCTCTGCTAGCGTCTGTTATTGGTTGCCAGTATGGCAACCAAACTGACGTCAGATTACTGGGAAAATAAATAAATAATTGAAAAAATAGAAGTGAGCTTTGCCATATTTTGATTGGCAGTCAGGGTAACCCAGGCAGCTGTGGGTTGGAATTCTTAGCATGGTGACACCAAAGAAATCTGCCCCCCTAAGCAAAAAATTGCAGCCTGCAGCTGCCCGAGAATATGCACCATCATGAGAGACACCAAAACTGGCAGTTTCCACGCTCTTCCAGGACAGTTAGAGTGACATGGCTGAGCTCTGACGTTAAGTGAACCTGACTGTGATATCACCCTGATCACAGCAGTAGCCAAAAATCAGGCAGTGTCCAGTCCTGCCATGATCGGACATTGCAGAGTACTGTGAATGGTTTATGTGAGAGTAACAAAGATGGAAATGAGGATTGTAAGGTGTATTATTTACTATTTACTTTTCTTCCTATTTGCCGAGTCTAACATTGGCACAACATTATGAACCTCAGGCTTAGTGCCAGCTGGCAATACATAGCTGGCAATACCCAGCTTTATTACCCAGTTTGCAACTGGCACCAGGGCCACTGGTAGAGTTGGGTACAGCACCAGAAAATTACACTTCTATTAATGTGTAACTTTCTTGGGCGGCTGCAGACTTCAACTTGCAGTGTGGGGGGCCCAGAATGTTTGAGCTTCGATTCCAGCCCTCAGCTGCCCAACTGCACCTGGCCTGCAACCAAAAATACAGTGAAGCACTACAATTTTTTTAACCCCTTCATGATCCCGGAATATTTCTTTTTCATTTTCGTTTTTTGCTCCCCTGCTTCCAAGAGCCATAACATTTTTATTTTTCTGTCAATATAGACATATGACGGCTTGTTTTTTTGCGGGACGAGTTGTATGTTCAGATGCAATCATTTATTTTACCATATAGTGTACAAGGTAATTGCAAAATAATTGCAAGTGCGGTGAAATTGCAAAAAAAGTGCAATCACACGTTTGTTTTTTGCGCTTTTTAGCCACCATGTTCACTATATGGTAAAACCGACTTGGCGATGTGATGGCTCAGGTCGGTATGCGTTCATAGATACCAAACATGTATACCTTTACTGGTATCTAAGTGGTGAAAATTTTTTTTTAGAAGTTTGGAAAAAAAAAAAAAAACACACTTTTTGCGCCATATTTTGCAACCCGTATTGTTCTCATTTTTCTGGATCTGGGGCCGTATGATGGCTTATTTTTTGCATCTTGAGCTAACCTTTCTAATGATACCCTTTATGGATGGATACGCTGCTTTGATCGCCCATTATCGCATTTTATAGCAATGTTGCGGCAACTAAAAAAACGTAATTTTGGCGTTTGGACCTAATTTTCCGTTACACAGTTTAGGGCTCTCATAATTGATTTTATATGTTGATAGATCGGGCGATTCTGAGCGCGGCGATACCAAACGTGTTTTTTTAATTTTTTTAATACTTTTATTGTGAATGGGAGAAAAGGGGGTGATTTGAACTTTTATTTTTTTTTGTACAGGTTTTTAAATTACATTTTTTTATTAATTCTTATTATTACACTGCCCCTTTAAGAGGCACCTTGTTTGCACAGTTCGATGGCTTCTGGGAGATACCGATGAGCTGCAGCTCATGAGTATCTCCCAGAATCGCGGATGTGTTGTGATTGGCAACGCCTGCCAGCCACAACCCGGAAGTGCTTTCTGACAACTTCCGAGGTCTAGCCAATACCATGGGCTGTCACATGACCGCCAGAGATATTATCGTGGGATCTCCACTGTAGGCGGGGAACGGAGCGTTCTCACCGCGGCCGCCTTGGATCCCGCTGTCAGTGATTGACAGCGGGATCCAAGGGGTTAACAGCACCGATCGGATCCTGGATCCAATCGGTGCTGTTACCCTGACATCTCAGCTGATGAGATCAGCTGAGATGTCGGGGCTTTGATGTGAGCTCAAAGAGATGCTGCAGGGATGAGCAAACTGTTAACACTGTACAAAAAGCTAAAATATTAATAATAATTGTGCCCATCATGTCTCAAGGGGGTGCCCACCCCCCTAGAGACATGCTGCCTACTCAGGTGGGCATGTAATGTGTTAATAACTCCTGTACAGTAAGCCGCTCCTGTCGTCTCTGTACAATCTTCTAAATGAAGCCGCGGCTCCACTGACAGCTGTGCGCATACTATACGTGATGCACATATAGTATGTGCCGCTGTCCGAGGTGCTGTAGGCTTTTACATTAAATCTATGGGCAGCGATCTATGAGCAATGCAGTTACCGCATTGCGGAGGCTAGAACCGCTCCAAAAACTGCAGCCTGCATGATTTTTCACGCAGGCTGCAGATTCGAGGCGGTTACTGGATTGCTTGTAAAGCAATCCGGTTATCCTAATGGGCTTCTATGAGGAGCGTTTCCTGCTCCAGTTTTGAGCTTTTTAAAAGCTCAAAACCGGATCAGGATTTGAAAAAAAAAAAATGCAGGTGTGACCCTAGCCTTAAAGAAATTGCACTTTGTTCCTCATTCAGTGACAACTCTTTTTTGCTTGTCCTTGGACTCCTGCATTGGATCATCTCTTACAGTTTTCCAGCAGTATTCGAAAAGCATTGATGAATTTTATTTTACTTTATATCTTTCACAATATCTTGGTGAAATATCTCACTGTGCTCATCACTCACTGCTGCGCAGTTTGGTGGAAAAAAGTCTACATACAAATGTAAGAAATGACACTTTAAGGATATATTACACCCAAATCTTAATATGCTTTGAGATTTTCCTCCAACTCCACATATCTATCTGCTTTTGAGTTTCCCAAAAACGTAGTCACCACTGGTGCGAATGCTACCCATGAAGACATTTCCTTGCCCTGCAACAAACAGAGAAACTCCTCATCTGGAAGATGTTTATAAATCTGAGGTCCAATAAAATAACTGCTGTTATATTTGTTTCACTCAACCCTGGAAATGTACCAATGGAGATACATACATTCTTTTGTATTTTTATTCATTGACTTGACAAAGTTCTTTATTAGTCCCAACTGGATATGCAATGGTGGTAACAAAATCCTATGTTGGTCAACAAGAGCTGATGCAGGACATTTTTACTTTAAGGCTGAAGTGAAGGTTCTAGAGACTAGTCTTTTTTATTGTAATGATTTTATCTTTTACAATTATCCTATTCAATCAGAAAAAGCAGTACTTTGCGTATTCACTCCGGAGACCAATTTAGAGGGCAACCAACTTTAAGTCACTACAAATGTTGATCATAGTTCTTCTGTATGTGGTACTGGGCATCTTGCAGATGGAATGTTGGGATACTGTAAAGTCCACTTCTTCTTTCTTGAAACTCCTTTCCTAATGTGAACACTATGCAATTGGTAGTGTGATCGGTTGGCTCTCTCTAGATCATTGGGACTGCAAAAGGCATACATTTCCTTTTCACATGCAACCACTGGATAAGTTATGATGTACATTTACTGCCCAACTCTTTTCTTCATCTCCTATTCTGCACTTAGGTTTTCCATATCATGGTAGTTAAGTTTGGTTCTCCACATATGTAACAAAAACTATCCATTTTGTTAATGCGAGAAGGAGGTAAATCTGAAAAAAATACATAAATATAAATATGCTAAGGAACAAAGCTAAGAAATACTAAGACAGTATACCTTACACAGAGAGCATTTATAAAAGTAGGTAATGCAAGTGTAATTAGAAGTACATGATTGGGGCTGAGTTGAGATTTTTTAATTGGTCAATCCTAAAATGATAAAACACTAAAGGCTTTATAGACTAAACTAGCAACTAAAATTGCAATAACAATAAAGGTATAATAAAGACTAGTGATGAGCGAATTTTGCTCAAATATGTTCGCCAATTCAGCAAAAAGCCGTCCGGTTCAGTTTGGTGACCTTGAATGCGAACATGCCCACCAAAAGTTGGTGAACATAAATTTGTTTGACGAAAATTAAGAATTTAAAATGGTCCTGAAACTTTACCTTTTATTCGAGACCAAATGCTCACTGGAAAACACGCTGGCATGGGACAACACCTACGCTATAATTAGGAGTGTCCCCAATCATCAGGTCTACAGGCTTGTAGTATGCTGTAGAATATTTGTGAATTTTTTGGCTTCTTTTTAAACTTCCTGGAGTTGTTTAAAGGTGTTTTTATACTGGCAGAGTCTGAATTTTGGATACAATGCCAGATTTGGCCGCAGCTGGGAAGTCCAGGAAGCTTAGAATGTCCTTAAAACATCAGTTTAAGGGAGCTTTATATTTTTAAGGAAATTTTTTTGAAACTGGACTAATGCATGAAAGGCAAGGTGGTGGCATTAAACAGGATAAGGGGCATGGGTTCCTAGTAAAACATAGCACTAAACATCGGTGCTATGTCAACCATGCCACCCTGCAGCATGACGACCTTCCCCAGAGACTACGCACCATCTTTGTTGGGGATGAGGACACATTTATGAAGTTATGGAGCAAGAAGAGGTGGTTTGCGGTTGGCCTATTCCAGGTTGGCACCGCAGGCCAATTTCACAAGTGGCAGGAGGAGGTCAACATAGAGAGAAGTTACCATCGGGTGCGGCTAAAGTCTCTTTTGGGTGGCCAGCCAGATGCACTGAAAGCCACAGGTCAGGAAATGTTCCCTATGATAGTCCTGGTCTTGTCTGTCCTGGTGGAGTGGTCTTCTCTAGTTCCTACATCATCCTCTCCTGTTATGGCAATGATGGAGTGTGCTGGGGGGGTCAGGTGGTGGCAGAGAATACACTGAGATGAGAAGCCCAGGAGAGCCCCCCCAAGACCATCCAGAAGCAGACTACCATTCAAGACTGCTCCAAACATCCAGTGCATGGATAAAAATGTAAGTAAACATTCCCTGTGGCCCCTCCTAAAGGCCTTACATGGCATAGACTTTTGGTACTTATTTTATTTACAGTGTTTTGTTGTCCTTCAGTAAGCCATGTTTTTGCTACTTACATAAATACACTATGTACTGTATATTGTTGAGTTTTTATGTTTGAGACTTATAGTCTGTGTTTAAATAGTAAAAATGTTTGACTTCACTCCTTATGTGCTGAACTGCTTCTGCAAACAGGTGCTTTGATACTGGAACAGAGGCTGGTAACAAGTCACTAGCCTCTGGCCTGAAGGTGTGAGGTATGGAAATGCAAGACACCTTTCCTACTCAAGTAGAACAAGGCAGGCCATGTGCAGTTTTAAAGGGTTGCAAACATTGCATGTTTTCAGCATTTTTCTAGCATTGCACAATGTGCTATACTCATCCTTCACCTCTGCAGGTGATGGAATTATCACCTGTGCAATGCTAACCATGTTATGGGATCGCGCCGGATCCAATTTTGTCCGATTTTTGCCCAGGACACTAAAGATGCTGCAAGCTCCGATTTTGTGTTCGGGGCAAGAAAACAAAATCTGCCGGATCCTCCCAAGCAGCACAAAATAGCAGTGATTTGCCATCTGGCCCCATAGGGATACAATAGGGGCAGAATCAGATCCGGGGCTGTACGGTTCACACCGGACAGCCCCGGATCCCGAAAATCGTGGTGTGAAGCCAGCCTAAGAAAGACAAAACCTCACTTTTACTTTCTTAAATTATCAGTTTTCAGGTTTGTTAAACTTTTAGACTGACTGATTGCATTGTTCTTACTCAATAATAAAATTAATCATCAACATTATAAATGGCCTATAATTATGCCCACAGTGAATATATTATTCTGCACAGTTTGCCTTTTTATGATTTACATTATTAACTAATAGTGCATTTTTTTTTATAAATGAACATGTTTTCATTCACACAGGTTTTTTCTTTAATGTAACTTTTAGAGAATTTTTTATTATATTTTTCTCATTGGGCACTTCTATGACTAGATGTTTCATTAAAGTTTTTAGTATGTGTTATAATATTCATAATATGCTTTTTGTTTTGTTTTGATGGCTTTTAATGGTAAATTATGTATTTTCAAAAAACAATATGGTATGGTTATGACAATTTGTAGCCATTTTTCTTACAACCATCTAAATAGAACTTGAAATTTGCAGTAAAAACATATTACAAAAGCAACAAAAAATCTAGATAAAAAAACATTTTAATACTACTGATAAAACAATGTAAATTTGTGGCAGAACACAAAAAGAAGTGTTGACAAAAACGGCTTTGAAGGTACCTTTACACGCCACCACTGAAAGGTAGCAACTGCCTGGAATTGGGGATATTTATGCCTGTTGCCATGAAATTGCTACGAAAAGGCGGCCTGTAAATAGGGAAATTCCTCCCGGTGTCCTGCAGTTGACTCAGATACTTGTTGCTGAGCCGTGCTCAAAAACCAAAGGCAACAGAAAGGCACAATTGCCATGATAGTGGCGTCTAAACGGGGCACAGGCATGGATGTTGCGTCCCCTAGTGAATTCCCAGGTGCATGCCACAGCGTCATAGATATCACGCCCCATCAGCGATCATTGGTGGGGGCTACTGTGTTACCATTGGCTGTCCCTGCACAGGGTGCCATATTTAAAGAGCTGTCCATTCACAATACACAATTGCAATGGCGTCATGTATTAGCCAGCCTTCATGCGCAGGCTGGCCAATCATGATGCTATTGCATTGTCCAATCAGCGTACGAGCGTCACGGAATACACAACTCTGTCACGCCTATGTACTTGCGGCGCGAAAGATGTACACCCATATTTCTTTGTGGTAGTGGCGTGTAAAGCAGGGAAGGTATTCCACAGGAAGTTAGCCGCTGGATCTGTCGGCACTTCCGGGGAAAAAAGATACCTTCAGTGGACAACGCAATGGCGGCGTCTATATGCGGCATTAGCGATCGGTATCCACCGTTGAAAACGTGCGAGTGCACGTGCGGTGGATACCTGTTGCTAGGCACAGTGGCGGAGTGTAAAGGTACCTTTAGAGTGTTATGCACACTATAAGGATAGTTGTAACAAAGAAAAAATAGATCATAGCAAAAAGTTTGTGGCTTTTGCTGTCAAATGGAGACTTGAGCCAACATTTACATAACAAGATAGGTGAAAATTGCAGGAATATTTTAAGTTCAACAGCCTTGGCCCTCATCAATAGCCATAAGAGGATGTCTCTGCAGCTCCTTTTAAGCCTGTGAGATGATGATATCCAAGTGCTTTACTTTGTTGTCTATTAGTTCCCCAAACATTCAATGAAGTGAACATGCACACAAGTCCATTACTTTTACTTAAAGGGGCAAACAGGGACTCCGTTCTGGCTGTAGATAGGACATAACATGGTGTAACAGAAAAACCCTTTGATTTTCTACAAGCCCCATTGAGATGTATGAAACCATTGCTATTTCAGTAGCAAAAAGACTACCTTAAATAATTTATACCGTATATACTCGTGTATAAGCCGACCCCCCCTACTTTTTCCCCCAAAACCTGGGAAAACCTATTGACTCGTGTATAAGCCGAGGGTGGACCCAGCACAGGTATACAGCCCCCAGCAGTGTGGTATACACTAGAGCTACAGCCTCCCCAGTGGTAGTATACAGCAGCTCCCCAGTGGTAGTATACAGCAGCTCTCCCCTGTGGTAGTATACAGCAGTCTCCCCCTGTGGTAGTATACAGCAGTCTCCCCCTGTGTAGTATACAGAGCTCCCTTAGTACAGCAGTCCTCCCCCTGTGGTAGTATACAGCAGCCCTCCCCCTGTGGTAGTATACAGCAGTCTCCCCCTGTGGTAGTATACAGCATCCTGTGATACGCATCTCCCCTGTGGTAGTATACAGCAGTCTCCCCCTGTGGTAGTATACAGCAGTCTCCCCCTGTGGTAGTATACAGCAGTCTCCCCCTGTGGTAGTATACAGCAGCTCCCCCTGTGGTAGTATACAGCAGCCTCCCCTGTGGTAGTATACAGCAGCCTCCCCCTGTGGTAGTATACAGCAGCCTCCCCCTGTGGTAGTATACAGCAGCCTCCCCCTGTGGTAGTATACAGCAGCCTCCCCCTGTGTAGTATACAGCATCCCCCCGTGGTAGTATACAGCAGTCTCCCCAGTGGTAGTATACAGCAGCCTCCCCAGTGGTAGTATACAGCAGTCTCCCCCTGTGGTAGTAACGTCCCTGGTATATCACAGCAGCCTCCCCCTGTGGTAGTATACAGCAGGTAAACCATCCCCCTGTGGTAGTATACAGCAGCTCTCCCCTGTGGTAGTATACAGCAGCCTCCCCCTGTGGTAGTATACAGCAGCCTCCCCCTGTGGTAGTATACAGCAGCCTCTCCAGTGGTAGTATACAGCAGTCCCCCCATGTGGTAGTATACAGCAGCCTCCACAGTGGTAGTATACAGCAGCCTCCACAGTGGTAGTATACAGCAGCCTCCCTAGTGGTATATACAGGCCCCCGCTCGCCCCCCCCCGTGGTATATACAGACCCCGGCTCCCCCCTCGTGGTATATACAGGCCCCCACTCCCCCCAGTAGTATATACAGGCCCCCACTCCCCCCAGTAGTATATACAGACCCCCGCTCCACCCCTCATGGTATATACAGGCCCCCACTCCCCCAGTAGTATATACAGGCCCCCACTCCCCCCATAGTATATACAGACCCCCGCTCCCCCCCTCGTGGTATATACAGGCCCCCACTCCCCCCAGTAGTATATACAGGCCCCCACTCCCCCCAGTAATATATACAGACCCCCGCTCCCCCCCTTGTGGTATATACAGGCCCCCACTCCCCCAGTAGTATATACAGGCCCCCCGCAGTATATACAGGCCCCCCCGTTTCCCCCTCTAGTGCTATACATGCCCCCGGTAGATGCCGCACACCTGTAAAAGAATCGCTTTCATACTTACCCTCCTCACTGTCATCGCGCGTCCTCCATCCAGTCTCCTTCCTGCTTCTACCCGGCGTCATGTGACCGCGCAGAAACAATGACGTCATTGTGGATGCGCCGGCCGCCGGGTAGAATCGGGAATGAGACTGGAGGAGCGCGATGACAGTGAGGAGGGTAAGTATGAAAGCGATTCTTTTACATCTACCGGGGGCATGTATAGCACTGGGGGGGGAAACGGGGGGGCCTGTATATACCCGAGGGGGGTAAGCGGGGTCTGTATATACAACGGGGGGAGAGCGGGGGTCTGTATATACCACGGCGGGGGGAGTGCAATGTAATATGCACAGCTCCCCCTGCCGCTGATGGACAGGGGGATGCAGTGCATATTGCATTGCACTAATGAGCGGCCCCACGTGACCGGGCGCTCATATTACAGCCTTCCCCCGCCTGCTCCAGCCCCCGGACAATGCCCCCCCCACACTCAGACGTATAGTGACTCGTGTATAAGCCGAGGGGGGACTTTTCAGCACATTTTTTGTGCTGAAAAACTCGGCTTATACACCAGTATATACGGTACTTAAAAGGAATTGTACAGAATAAAATAAAGACTGCTTTATTCCAGAAACATGGCTACATCTGTTTACAGATTGTGGCTGCAAAGCAATGGTGCAAACTATTCAACTGCAGAAGAACCCAATAGGTTAGTGAGTCCACTTTCATCTTAAGGTCGATTTCACATCAAGCTTTAACCACATATCAATCAGTGGTTACGTTAAGGCTAGCATATGAAGACCTGAAAAACAGGATACATTTTAGACAGATTTGTTAGACAAAAGGCTGACGCTAGTCTGACCCTAGGCTATTTCCAAATAAGGCAATTAGCTTTAATGAAGTAGACAAATTCATTTTTGTGTCTTTGTTTGCCTTTTTGAGGTGGGCATAAAATGTGTTCAGAAAGGCAGACACTGGTAATAATTGTCAGACAGAGCAAAAAGTGACAACAACCTGCTTCATTGACAGAAATACCTCAAAGGGGAACTATGGGGAGAGAAATCTTTTTAGCACAGTCCCTGCCCTGCTACGTGATGAAGCAGAACTGTACATTGCAGTTCTAGGATCTATAGATCACTTATAAATCAATAAATATATACCTTCTCCTCAGTTCTGACCCTTTCTCAGGGGCATAACATTTCAGCATGTCAGCTTCATGCAGTAGCAGAGAACAGGAGGTGTGTTGGGGACGTGGATGTTGGGAGCTGCAGGATCATCTTACATTCAAGCCCCCTCACACTTCTGTACGGGGAGAGGGCATGGCAGCGGGTGTGGCCACTGGCCCCATGCTCATCCTACAAGCCAGCCCCTGATATACCATCGTATGTGATATGACAGGGGGTCCAGGCTTGAAATAGCAATCATTTCACCAAGCAGATACAAATATATGCTGTGATTCCCTGCTGTATGATGATGCATAAGGGTACTGTTATTGTGAGGCTGGGGGCACAGGCAAAGCACTACACTGATCGATTCATCTCTGCATGGTCATGTGGGCGTACTTGTGCAGCGGCTCGAACACATAGGTGTGCCAAACTCCGCTACACCGCGCCCAAAATACAATCATTGGCCAACGCAATAGCGTCATGATTGGCCAGCCTGTGCTGGAAGGCTGGCTAATATATGACGCTATTGCAATTGTATAGTGTGAATGGACAGCTCATCAAAGATGGCGCCCTGTGCAGGGACAGCCAATGGTAACACAGTAGCCCCCACCAATCATCGCTGATGGGGCGCAGTATCCAGCACGCTGTGGCACGCCTCTGGGAAATCACTAGGCGACGCAGATAATATCCCTATCTCCCGTTCAACACGCCAAAACCAGGGCAATTCACCTTCAGGGTTGCCTCTGGTTTTTGAACAGTGCTCTGAAACCACAACCGGGAGCAACTTCGAAAATCACCATCACTTTCCCCAATTACACGCCGCAATTTCGTAGCAATTTCAAGGCAACCGTGATGGAAATCACGATTGCCTCTCAGTTGCTACACTCTAGTTGCAGCGTGTAAAGGTACCTTAAGGGTACCTTTTAACGCAGAACCAGCGGAGACATTTTTGGAGGCGATATTTCTTTCTGGAATTATCGCCGCCAAATTGCCTCCTTATTGCGGAGAGAATATCAGCGAGAGAAATATCGCCTACAAAAATGTCTCCGCTGGTTGTGGCGTGAGAAGGTACCCTATCAGTATATCTTTGGAGTGTGGGAAGAAACTGAAGTACCCAGAGGAAACCCACACAAACAAGGGAGAACATACAAACTCTTGCAGATTTGCAATCCCTGCACCTCTGTAGGCTTGTAAGTGAAACATTCAGACTTGCAGAAAGATCCAAAAACCCAAAGTAAATTCAATGCCAATAGGCTAAATGAAAAAAACTTAATTTTCAACAGTTCATTGTATCATTTACTAATTATAGCTTCAGAAAACCATTTAAAAGAAAGTAGCCATGATAAATGTCTCATGATATAACAACAGATTGATTAGGATCTTGGTCATTAAAATAACTATTATGGAATTCTCTTCCCTCTTTCATGTTATTTAACAATTTAGTTCTATGACAAATATCTACAAATATGTGTTTTGTGCTTTTTGTAGTAAAGAAATTGATTGACGTTACCGGTTGTTCATAAGGAAATACAAATTTGTCAGCATTTTGCGGTATGAACCTTGGGACTCGGTACAGCAGAACAATTTATTTCCAATGAGCATGCACAAAGTAAGATTTATGACTTTTGCTTCTCAGATGACATTCCTTACATAGTTGCCGAGCGACAGCAAATTAAACAGAGCTGTGAATACTATTGGGCGTGTTTCTGTAATGAGAGAGAAGAGACAGTGGCAATAAGAAGATAATTAAGGTAACAACTTGTGAAAAATTAAAGTGTTTCTGTCTCTCATTTTTGAATCTCTGAGTATAAACTTTGCAGTTGTTAATTTAATTGCTGATGTTCACTGTATCCCTGTAGAATATTAAGGATTAATCATCTGCTTCATTCCAACAAGAGATAAGACCTGGGTGAATTTAAATATTACTGGTTTAACCCTATCATCGTCTAATTTGACTCAATTAACATTTTTAATTAACAGTGCATATTTATTCAGTAAGAATTGTAATTATTTTATTTCCAACCTGGCTGCTATTGCTATCACAACTCTCATGTCATTTGAAACAGATCTATTTAATTCACTCATTTCTCTTTATTTTGCAAAATGCCTTCAACAAATATTAATACAATCAGATTATACAAACACTGTATCAATGATGGGATGAGATATTTTCCTTATAATCGTGAAGGTAAACATCAGCATTGCAGGATTCTTTCACCATGGAGGATGCAGCACTCTGCGGTATCTTTCTCAGCCATAATCTCCTACAACTGGAGGAAAAAGTTGGACATTCTGCTTTTCTTCCAAATAGTGTGGATAATGTTCATAGATGTGATTAAAAGGGTTGTCTGAAAATTAAGTCACCTTTGCCAGTCAGTTGTTACCAGCTAGATATAAGCAGCGTATGGGGCATAATACAGCATCCTTGTGCAACATATTCCTCTGCTGGGTATTGCAGCTTATCTCATACACAATTAAATAGGATATAAAGTTCAATATCCAGCAGTGAAAATACACAATCTATAAGGCTACTGTTTTCAACCTACCATGTTGATTGTATCCAACGACTACTTGAGCCCAAACCAGATTATCATAGAGATGGTGATTATCAGACCTCCACTGTACATTATTTAAATAGAACCTGACCCCTCCAAATCACCCCCAACCCTAATAATATCTGTCCCTGCACCCTAACATATCAGTATTAGTGCTCCTTTTCTATAAAAAAAAGCACTCTGTAACATTGGAATAATCAACAATATACACTTACAAATCTGAGACTTCTTGTCCCTAAATAAGTCTCACAGGGCGTCCCCTGTGAGACTCTATGCCCTCCCAGGTGCTCATTTCTCTCTGTCTGTGCTGCAGTGATGTGGAGCTGAAGGCAGGACTAATGATTTGCATTCTGTGAGTGATAGAAAAGGGGGAGGGTAAAGCCTGCACAAGCAGAACACACAGACAGAGAGAGGCTGGATCCTCGAGGCTGCAAAACAGCACCCCTTGGTGACTAAAGAATATAGCCCCTACTAATTATAATCACTAATGAGTGAGTATTAAAACGTTTTTATGCACTTTCACAGGATGCTTTTAGGAGACAAAAGGAGTGTGAGATTAGTGATGGGATGCTGCAGAGACATGTTTTGGTAGCTTAGGAGGCGTTCTGGAGGTGACAGGATCCCTTTAAGTCTCGGAAAACCGGACAGCCCCTTTAAATGTTCAGGACTAGAAGATCAAATTAATGTTCTATAGATTTCAAATAAAGAACATAGTATACGTTTACTTATAGAATAGTTTTGTTTTTGCTGTCACATAAATTTAGACACAAACAAGCAAATACTTAAAAAAAAGAAATATAACAAAAACATAAAGTTACAGAATACAGAATGCAAAAATTGTTAAACTGTAAAATTCAGAATGCAACTCCAAGATATAGGTGACGATAAAGGCAGTGACATACCCCTTTTAAAGCTATTGAAAGTCTTTGAAAATATGTATAAAAGTACTGGACTATACAACAACAAAATAAGGCTACAGGAATTGTATTGAGTAAACCATAGATGACACTCTGTTAATTGTTAGTTTATTAATTCTGTCAGCTATTTCTGATTTGTGTTCATTTTTCTCCTGTAATCCTCCATATTGGGATAATGTCCAAAAAAATTTTTTAATGTCTCAAGTAAAACAGTTCACTCTCTAACAATGTCTGAATATATATATACTGACAAGCAAAAGGGGTAACAATGTTTTGAACATTTGACATTCAGGTTCTATATTTCACCATCCGCTACAGCTTTGAGCTTGAGACAACCTTCATTTTATAGACAATCATCTTGCCTATCTCATACATAAATTTGAATTGAAAGCATTTAGCATCTGATTAGTTATGCAGATTTTTTGTTTTGTTGTTTAGTTCAGGGTACAGGTGTGTGGAGTGCATGCACGTGTGGCACCTTATGCGAAGTGGCACCATTGCTAAGTGGACACAGTTACTTTATGGCAGTTAGTCAGGGCAGGAGTTAGGTAACCTCTTTCATTTTTTTTAACCATGTCTTTTATTTCAGTGTCTGTCATCCTATGTGCTTTTGTCTTTCACTTTCACCAACCCATTCCCCCTCCATCCACATCAGTCCCTCTCTCCTTCCCTCTCCTATGTACAGCTCCCATACTCTGTTCACCCTTCTGAATAATTTTGGTCCACCATATTCCAGGGTAATAAATCAAAAACTGTGTCACAAATCCAATAATAAATACTATTTGCTTTTTCTCATTTTGCTGCTGCTCCTGTCAGTTGATATCTCTCCAAATCCAGGTCCTCTCACTGCTAACTTGAATCCCTCCCCCACATCACATATAAACCCTACCAACCTTATTAACATTACTTGCACACCTTCATCTCCCTCTTTTAATTGTGCTCTCTGGAATACACAGTCTGTATGCAACAAGATTCCCTTCATCCACAACTACTTTCTCACTAACTCAACCTCCTGGCCCTCACTGAAACCTAGGTCCAGGATTCAAAGACTGCTTCCCACACTGCTATTTCTCATGGTGGCTTACATTTTTCCCCGAGACCTGGGAACAGAAATGGTGGTGGAGTCATCTTACTCCTGTCCCCACAATGTACTTTCCAGGTCATCCCCCCAGCTCCATCACTCTAATTCCCTTCTATTGAGTCCACATCATCAGGCTCTTCCATCCCCTGCCCCTCAGAGTAGCAGTTGTACACCACCCCCAGGGTCACCCACCCAGTTCATAGACCATTTCTCCACGTGGCTGCCACACTTCACATCCTCAGAATAACCAACCCGTTTTCTGGAAGACTTTAACTTCCCCATAAACAGTCCCATCTCACTATCTGCATCCTAGCTCATATCTCTAACCACTTATCTTGGCCTCTCACAGCTCCCAACCTCTGAGACACCAAAAGATGGTAACACCCTTTACCTGGTCTTTACCCAGCCCTAGCCAACTTCCTCCTGAGACAACTCACCTCTTTCTCTCTCTGACCACAACATTCTCTCTTTCATGCTCACAAATCCTCTACCCACCCCAGCGCACACCTACCAATCACACATTCAGAAATCTTCAGGCCATTAAACCTCATACACTCACGGACGCTTTCATCTAATAACTGTCTCCAATCTCCTCCTTCTCCTGTCCTGATCTGGCTGTGAATCACTATAATGACTCTCTCAGAAGCAACCTGGACCAAGTAGCGCCCCTCACCCTCAGAATCTCCAAACACAGAGTTAAATAGCCCTGACTAACATCGCAAACTCAATTCCTCCAGCGATGCTCTAGGAGTGCTGAACGCCAATGGAGGAAAAACTGCACATCAGAAAACTTTATTCACTATAAGTTTATGTTAAAAACCTATAACTCTGCCCTTCACCTCGCCAAACAGACCTAATTCACCACCCTGATCTCCTTACTATCCAACAATCAAAAAAACTCTTTGACACCTTTCACTCTCTCCTCAGTCCTTAAGTGCGGGCCCCAATCACTGACCTCTGTGCTGATGATCTGGCTTCTTACTTCACAGACAAAATAGAAACCATCCATAAGGAAATCAGCTTTCAGCCTCCAAACACTGCTTCTCGCATTCCCCCCACATTTACTCTGGCTCACTCTCCACATTTGACCCAGTCTCAGAAGAAAAAGTCTCCAGGCTCTTCTCTTCCTCTTGTGGTGCTACATGCACCACTGACCCCATTTCCTCACACCTAGTTCAGTCTCTCTCTCCAGTGGTCACCACTCAGCTAACCAAAATCTTCAATCTTTCCCTCTCTTCTGGCATTTACCCCTCATCCTTCAAACACTCTATCATTACTCCAGTATTAAAAAAAGCTTGTCTTTAGCCATCCTGCACAAATAACTACAGATCAGTCTCCAATCTTCCCTTCATCTCCAAACACTTGGAGTGCATGATCTAATCTCGCCTCACCCGTTACCTCTCCACTCACTCGCCTCTTGATCTGCTCCAGGCTGGTTTTCGTCCCCTACATTCTACAGAAACTGCCTTCATCAAAGTGACCAATGACTTTCTGACGGCAAAACGCAATGGTGACCACTCTCTGTTTATCTTTGATCTTTCTGCAGCTTTTGACACTGTTGACCACCATCTCCTACTAGCTATGATGCACTCCATTGGCATAACGGATACTGCTCTCTCCTGGTTCTCTTCCTATCTTTCTGACCGCTCTTTCAGTATATTGTTTGCTAGCTCCACTTATTCTCTTCCTCTCACTATTGGGGTCCCTCAGGGGTTTTGTCCTTGGCCATCCTCTCTTCTCTCTCTACACAGGCCCTATTGGACAGACCATCAGCAGATTTGGCTTTCAGTAGCATGTTTCTGCTGATGACACACAACTATACACTTCCTCCCATGACCTTACCCCCACTGCATTACAGATCGCTAATGACTTTCTATCTGCAGTTTCCAATATCATGACCACACTCTACCTAAAACTCAACCTTTCCAAAACTGAACTCCTTCTGCTCCCAACCCTTGACTAACCTCCCTAAATTTTACATCTCCCTCTCAGTGTGCAGCACCACGATAATGCCTAAGCAGCAGACTCGCTGTTTGGGTGTTATGTTTGAGACTGATCTCCCCTTCACCTGCTATATACAATCTCTCACCCACTCTTGCTGCTTGCATCTGAAGAACATCTCCAGAATCCGTCCTCTCTCACCATGGAAACAACACCATAGCCCTGATCTACTCCCACTTTGATAATTGTAACTCTCTATTAATTGGCCTCACCCTCACTAGGTTTTCCCCTCTCCTGTCCATTGTTAATGTGGCAGCCAGGGTCACCTATCTGGCTAAATGTTACTCAGATGCTTCCGCTCTGTGCCAGTCATTGCACTGGCTGCACATACAATAGAGGATCCAATTCAAATTGCTTGTTCTCACCCACAAAGCTCTTTACAGTGCAGCACATCCCTACCTCTCTACCCTAATCTCTGTCTTTCACCCCACCCGTTCTGTACACTCTGACAATGACTTAAGACTAACTTCTGCATTAATCTGAACCTCCCATTCCCGACTCCAAAACTTCTCCTGAGCTGCACCAATTTTCTGGAATGCTATACCCCAAGAAATTAGGTCTACCCACAACTTACATAGTTTCATTCACTCCCTAAATTCACATCTCTTTAGGGTGGCCTATAATGCCCCCTAGTCAAAGTCACTCATACATTGCCTATTCACTCCCCTGGACACAAAATGCTTTACAAAGAATGGTTGGTGGCCACTCATGCAGCTCTTATCTATTCCCCATTTCCTTAAGTTGGCTTCACAATCATTGTAAATAAGCCCCTGCACTGTGTCTCCCCCATCTCATTGTAGACTGTAAGCTCTTATGAGCAGGGTTGTCATTATTGTGTTTTAGTTATTGTATTCCTTGACAACTGTTACTTATGACTATTTGTATATGAACCTCTGAATTATAAAGCGCTGTGGTATATGTTGGCGCTATATAAATAAAGATTATTATTATTATTATTATTATTAATATTTCACTTCAATTTTAAATGTTTTGGTCCTGGTGTTTGAAAAATCTTTTTCTTCCTGTATACTACAAATTACAACCTGTTCCCATACACCATAATAGCCCAGCGTCTTATTAGGTTGATTCACAAGCGAAAGATTACTGGCTTGAATCAAGTAGCAGTGATGGAGAAGTTTTTCAAGTAAGGACAAGAAGCATTTTCCAGTTCATCGGTATTGGTCTCTCGGCCAAGAAAATTGACAAACTTCATCATGTGAGTGCCATGACAGTTGGAAGAATGCGAAATTAAGTCAGTCCGTCCATTCAAAAAACAAGAGGTGGACATCCAGGCAAAATATCGAAGTAAACAAGTTGGCTCATCACAAGGTCTATCAGTTTTGGTGCAACAAATAGCATATTAGTGAAATCACAGATGACCATGCAAGCTCTGTGCAAAGTACTCTACACAAGTCTGGAATGGTGGCCTGAAAAAAGTGAAGAAGCCTGAGCTTCAATATCATCAAAGAAGAGTCCTCTAGAACTTACATAAAAAAAGACTGAAAATGGATGATTTGGAGTAATGAAACAAAAGGCAATAGACTAGTCTCTGATGGATGCAAATACGTCTGGAAAAAACAAGGTAAAAATGGGCTAAGGGTTCGAGAAATTGAAGGAACTGTCAAGTTTGGTGGAGGAAACCTGATGATATGGGGTTGTTTAACAGGCAAAGTGATTGGATACTTAACCAAGATCAGTGGTAATTTAAATGCTGAGCTATATGTGAGTATCCTACAAAATGAGTTACTTCATACACTCGAGTACTATGGGTATGAAAAGCATGACATTATATATGAACAGGATGACACTACAAAATGTAAATTATGTGTTTAATTTTGAAACACTGGGCAAAACTGTCACTGAAACAGATCTGGGTATAAGGGTGGACAACAAACTCACATTTAGTGGCCAGTGTCAGGCAGCTGCTGCAGAGGCTAATAAATTAATTGGATGCATTAAAAGAGGCATAGATGCTCATGAGGAGAACATAGCTTTACCTATATACAAGTCACTAGTGCGACCATACTTAGAATACTGTGTACAATTCTGGTCTCTGGTGTATAAGAAAGACATTGCTAAACTAGAGCAGGTGCAGAGAAGAGCGACCAAGGTTATTAGAGGCAGGGCTGCCACTAGGAATTTCAGGGCCCCTCACTGGCAAAATTTTGGGACCCTCCCTGAGACTCCACCTCAGCTCTGCCTCCACATTAGCTCCACCTCCACCCCAGCTCCGCCTCCATTCCTCGACCCTTCCACAGTTTCAGCAACACTATTGGGAAAACTCCACTTCTGCCCCACTTCCTCACCAATTACAAATTAACATTCCCATCAAAGACCAGATTCAATACAAGCACACCTGTCATATGGCTCACCCCCTGGTGCGCATGGTCGGGCACCCGCCAGCTACTTGGTCCACTTGCTGGTGGAATTGGAAACAGAGCTGTATACTGACCATACTCAAGTCAGTCAACCTCTATGCATCAACATTGGGAACTTGTAGAAATGATCTGGGATCTGATTTCGGTTAAGACATGCTTGAATCTGATTGAGAGCATGCCCAGAATGATTCAGACAGTGTTGAAAGCCAAAGGTAGACTTACAAAATGCTAGCAAATTAATAAAAATGAAAATGTAGATTTTAGGAGCAAAACAATAACAATGCAGTGACACGACAAGAATCTGCATAAGGAAACCAATACAAAACGATACCCATAAAACAGATTTAATTGTATATGAATTAAAATACTAACACACAACACATCATTTCTAAAAATGGTGATGATATGAGAAATAAACAGGACAATAACATATACTAACCCTTAAGAGGCCACGGAGATGAGAGTCCTAAAGGGAATGTTAACGTCGTCTTGGCTCACCGATGGCTAGCCCTTAAACTCCCTATTTTTCTCTAGATACAAGTGCAACTATTCTGGTAGCATGCATAGCAGTGCATACCCCAAAAGGCTTAATAGAAAAGATTGTGCACAGACGTTCGAGGTGTGTAAGTCACTCTATATTATCACATGTACCTGTGATTACCCCTCATAATGATGTCTAAATATTGAAGAGGGGAGTAAGTTAAGACAGTTATAGTGGTCATGTTCTATAATATTCAACTGTCTATAGAGTGTGTTCACATCAATTGTAGGCTCACTGTATATCCACAGTTATGTACTTAAGAAATGTTAGGGATTTTACCTTATGCAAAGTTAATTTTAACCTTTACACCGCAAGGTGATTGTCTCTTTCTCGTTTTTCATTTTTCTCTCTCCTTCTTCAAGAGCCATACCTTTTTATTCCTTTAATATGACATTTAAGGACTTGTTGTTCGTCATACGAGTTGTGATTTTAAATGACATCATTTATTTTACCATACTAGAAAATGGGAAAAAAAATCCAAGTGCGGTGAAATTGCAAAAAAAGTTTAATTACACATTTGTTTTGGGGGATTTTTATTCATCATTATCACTATACTAGATGGGTGCCCAATGCACAATGCATCGGGATTCTAGCAGAGCGAGTCTCTGACTCGCAATGGCCGCTTCGCGGCCAATGCTTCGCGCTGCTAAGGCGACTCGCCATGCCCGCTGCGCGGGCATAGCGAGTCGCCTTAGAGCTGCTCGCAATGGCCGCTGCGCGGCCAATGCTTCGTTCGTATCCACATGACCACGCTGACTCGCAGCGAGAGCGGTCTCAAAAGGGGCAAAAAACCCATTCGTGATTATATAATAGATGGTAAAACTGTTGTGTTGGTATGATTTCTGGGTTGGTATGAGTTCGTAGATACTGAACATCTATACTTTTACTGTTAACAGTTGCTCCAATGACTTGCATGCACGTGTTTGTATGTAGAGTTGTTCCCTTTATACATATCCATGTAATGAGTAAGGCTAGGGCCACACTAGGGAGGCTGCATCCATCTACTGGATCAGTTACTGGATCCGGCTTCTTCCCTTGTTATTTTTAGTGCTTGCGTTAACGCATGCATTAATGCATGGTACCTATATGTACCATGCGTTAACTGATGCGTTTCCCATAGGGACCCATGTTTATAAAAGTTATGTGTTTTTCACAAAACACCAAAAAATGTCGCAGACCCTATTAAAAACGGATTTCTCAAAAATGCAATGTGTTAAACAGATTGCCCTTTTGCACACTTTTGCAATGCGTTTTTTGCTTGGGAGTCTATGGGTGCGTTAACGGTTGCGTTTTTACACATTTCCACATGTCAAAAATGGATCCAGTAACAGGATTGCAGATTCAAGTATGGCCCTGGCCTAAGAGAAATTTTTTGCTCCAAACAAGTAGGACTTCGATTTTAATATTTTTTTAATATGCACTAATAAAGTTTTCCCATTTTTATATGAAAAGGACTATATAACTTTATTGTTTGCAAGTACTGGTCTTTTTTTTTTGGAAATGCCTTGCTTTCTTGTTAAGTTACTTCATCCTTCACATGGGAACCGGCCTGTGGCATAGGAAATGGGGTGGGTAAACCAGGTGCCTTCTGCAGCCCATACAATGAAGGGGAAAGGAGATTAAGGTAACAAAATCTGGCAAACAATAATATCCCCTAAGTGATTTGATCCTGGCACTGGAGGAGGCGAGAACCTAGTCTAATGAAAGACATGTCACAGCACAGCAAAGGATGGTGCCATTTTGGGATTGCCATTCAATGCAGCAACACTGTATACTATGTGCCTGCAATCCACACTTTGGAGACCTGATGATCCACCCCAAGATATACAAATTCTGAAGGAGCTGATTTTCCTCAGCATCTCAGGGGCTGTGGGTACTTCACTAACACTGGAGCAGACCAGATACAGGGTGCTCACATATGTGAGGAGGAGCTCGACCATGCACCCTGCTTTGAGCCTGATCTGCAGCAAGGTCAGGATATATTGTTGGTCCCACATGCCTGAAGAGGTCCCACCAGAATGAAGCTCAGGAGATGAGCCATGCTAGCCGAGACCTCCAGTGATCCTGAAGTCTTCCAAGTCTTATTAACCTGTGGATCAGGAAATCAAGGGGGAGGATGATGAGGAGGTAATAATGCCAGAAGCCAGTGTTTCCCTGCCTTCCATAGCAGTACTGCTAAAGGCCTTCGACTGGCAGAATGCCATGTGGGGACCACTACCCCCTCCCACCAAGTCTCCTTACAGGCAGGAACAACCACATGCCTTGCTATTTGTTGAAGAATGTAGGCTATCAGACGCCCTTTTCCGAGAAAAGTTGGCGGAGTGTAAACGGGTCAGCTTTGAGGTGCAATATTCCCAAGGCCAGGTAATGGACTTTTTCAAGAGGAGGGGGTATGTGTTTATAGCCAAAAAGGGCACTGGTCACCAGTGCTATGTCAATAGGTCTACCCTGCCATTCGGGCATCTGCCTTCCTGACTCTTCACCCTCTATGTTGGTGAGATGGTCACCTTCATTAAAGTAAAGGGCTGCAAGGGGTGGTTTGCTTTTGGGGTAAGTTGGTTTGCCATCACAGAGGATGTTGAAGAGTGGGAGCAGGAGGTTGAGATGGAGAGGATGGAGTGTCGGCTGCTGGCCAGGCCTGAAAATGGGAGCCAGTCGGTTGGAGTGAAACCCACAGGGGTCATAGATCCTTAAGGACCTGTCAAGGCTGCCCAAGTCCCTATGGTCTGTGCTTGAGAGGGGCAGTCTCCTTCCTCTACTTCTCCAGTTGTCACCCTGACAAGGTATGCTGAGGGACAAGTGGTGGTGGAGAATGTGCCTGAAGGAGTAGTCCATGTGACCTCAAGACTGATCGGGAGCTGCTTACATTGTAGAACAGGCATGTCCATCTCGTGGACCTTTGAGAGAGATGCTACAATAGGATTTTTCTGCTTAAAGGGGATTGTCCTTAAAAAGACCTGTTGTTGGGTTGCTGACCCATTGTAAGAGATGCCCATGCTCATACCCTTCATCATGTAGGATGTACAGTAGCAAGCTGAAAGCCTCGCTGATAGTCCTGGAGTTGCTCTGTTGGCCAGATAAGGATTGTTTGGAGTTCAGAGAAGAGAGATGCCTGTTCTTTTTGCCTCGTGGCTGGGTCTGCCTAATTCTGTTTTTCCCCTTTCCCAGTTTTGCACCTGTTGTGCTTTCCCGTGCTGGATTAGCGGAACTGCAGCCTTCTGGCTACACATCAATGATTTAAACGGACTCTGTCCTAAATGGACTGTGCCCTAAATGTACTGAGCCCTATATGGACTGGGCCCTAAATGGACTGGGCCCTAAATGTACTGTGCCTAGGGATGAGCGAGTATAATCGTTACTATTCGGTACTCGCCGAATATTACTGATATTCGGCTACTTGCCGAGTCTCTTGTGATTACTCGGGAGTAGCGAATAGTCCTTTAACATTTGCAGTGTATCTATATATACACTGCGAAAGTACACTAAAATTGAAGAAAAGTTGTTAAAAAATAAAAAAAAAACATCATACTCACCTTCAGATGCCTGCACCAGGACCGGAAAACCTCACCTCCGATGTGCGGCAAGGACCTGCAAGTCTGATAGGCAATCAGATGGCTGGAAGCGATCTGGCCAATCAGCACCCCTTAGACGAATTCATTGAGAGTGTAGTTTGTAAAATGAGATTACCTATGGTGTCTGGCATATCAGGGGCCCTGCCAATGTCACATGGTACACTGAAATCAATCCAGCACTCAATGTACTCAGGAAAAATAGAGTAACAAATTGTACCATTTGATTTCTCCTATTACCTCATTTGAAAATTGAAAACTTGAGGACAAAATAATAATTTGCTTGAAAAAAATGGTAATTTTTCATTTACTAAAGCCAATGTTATATAATTCTTTGAAGCCCAAGAGTTAAAATTCTCACAACACCCCTAGATGAGTAGTTTTCCAATACATAAGGGGTATATCATTGTACTGAGAAGAAATTGCACAACAGATTTTACAGTCAATTTGCTCCTGTTACTCTTGTGAAAATCGAAACATTGGAGCTAAAGCAACATTTTTGTGTGAAACATGTCTTTTTTTATTTTCACAGCTCAAAGCCATGCAATTCTGTGGAGTACCTGTGGGTCTAAGGTGCTAACCACGCAAATTAATTCCTTGAAGGGATAGTTTTCAAAATGGGGTCACTTGCGGGCTGGGGGTCATCTAGTGTTTAAGCACATCCTACACTCTCCAAATGCGGCACAGTATTCACTATTTGTTCTAGCCAATTTTGCATTCCAAAAGTTGAAATGGTGCTCCTTTTTTCTAAACCCTGCCCTGTGCCTAAACAATAGTTTTTGACCACATATAGTGTATTGGGGTCCACAGAAAAAAATTGCACACCAAAGTTTGTGGTCCATTTTTTTCTGTTACCCTTGTTAATATAAAACATTTATGACAAAAGCAATGTGTTTATAGGACAAATGTATTATTTACTTGTAAATTCTCAACCTTGAGGGGTGTAGTTTCCAAAATGTGGTATCTGGTGGTGGCTTTGGCATGCCAGGGGCTCTTCAAATATGATGTGGCCTCCACAATGTATTTCAGCCAAAATGATGCTCCTCCCTTTCTAGTCCTGCCGAGCACCACAACAGTTGTTTTTCAGCACATATAAGGCATTAGTGTACTTGGGAGAAATTCTGCCAAAAATTATGTTGTCTATTTTATGTTCAATCTGAGTTTATTGAATAAGGGGAAGGGGACAAGGGATAACATAGAAAAACACATAATCACAAACAATTGGAGACATCATATCTCCTAATAATAATACTGTGTATCGATTTAGTAACAGACATCCATAACAAGTACTGATATTAAATTTCTCCATAGACAGTATAATATTTGAACTGTAACAAACTTATATAGTATCTTCACCATAAATCTCTGTGAAAGTTACTAACCATTGGTTATAGCTCATTTGTAACATATCGCATACTTCCAAAATTAGGAACATCTCTCCAAAAACACCCAAACTATCTTACATTTGTACTCGCAACTAGATAAGTTCCTATTATTTATACAGTGAGTGAACTATTGTTAGAGTCTTATCATTTAATGGGCATAAAAAGGAGGAAAGAAAGAAGAGTAAAAGGAAAAAATAAAAATAAGAAGAACTAGGAGGAAGGTAGATCAAAGAGAATGGCTCTCCACAGGACCCGCACCACCCCCCACAATAGCCCCAGGAACCGATTCAACAGGATCATCGAACCAGTCAGCTACCTAGGAAACATGTCCCCAAAACTTGGGGTGTCCAGGAACAAGACCCAAGAGCTCCATACCCTTAAGTATTTATGCCTAGCATCGGTGACTTCTGCCGTTAGCTCCTCCATTCTGTGGATTTTCCCCATCTCCTCCAAACATTTAGTCAAAGTAGGGGTGTGAGAGGTCTTCCAATGTCTCGGAACAACTGTACTGGCTGCAGTTAAGAAGAATCGGAGTAGATCTGACTTCTGGGATTTTATCGATCCAGGGAGAACAGACAACAGGGCCATTGCGGGTGACACTACCAGATCTTGTCCACTCATTTCCTTATAAAATTTAAAAACTGAATTCCAAAATGGCTGTATTTTACTACACTCCCACCAAATATGTATCATGGACCCCCTGGAAGCACCACATCTCCAGCAGCTGTCAGGAGTGGAGGGGAAAGCCGCATGTAGATTAACAGGACATTGGTACCATCGGGAGAGAATTTTAAAATTTCTCTCCTGAGCCAAACAAGCCATTGACAGCTGATGGGTATAAAGGTAGGCCCGTTTCCACTCCTCCCCCATCAGTTCTTCGCTCAACTCAGTCTCCCATTTATCAAAGTATTTTGGTTTATCCTCTGGTTCTTTACTGTTTAAAGCAGAATATATAAAAGAAACTAAATGTGTAGGGGGGTTTTCCTGTGTGTCCCCGGCCTCAAACTTTGAACGTTGTGCTGAGAAGTTACCCTCTCGTCCCGCCTTAACCACATATGACTGCAGTTGGGCATACTCCAACCAGGACCCTCTATTGTCAGAACCTATCAAAACCCTGGCGGGTACCGGTCTTCCCTCTTTCAACACTTGGAACATTCGGGGTTCATCCTCGAGCTTCCACCTCAAAAATGATGTTGCCTGCAACGCCGGGGGAACAAAGGATTTTTAAAAAGTGGAGTTAGAGGCCCCAACTTTTTAGCCAGCACACCCCTCCTAGTTTCAATATCCCAGATTTTTAGGGTTGTCAGAATGAATTGATTTTCTGAACCTATTTTGGGTCTATCAATTGGCCACAGCCAAGTCAAATACCTAAGAGGAACTTCCAAATTTTCCTGCTCCAGCTCCACCCATTGTTTGGATGTATGATTGAATTGCCAATCAAACATTCTCATCAAAACAACAGCCTTGTAGTACGACCTAAAATTAGGTAACCCCGCACCTCCCTGGAGCTTATGACGATAAAGGTTTTTAATGCCTATTCTAGGTCGGCGCCCACCCCATATAAACCTAGTGAAAAGGACTTTTAAGCGATCAAAAAAACTAGGAGGAACATCTATCGGGACTGTCTGAAATAAAAACAGGAATCGTGGTAGTATGTCCATCTTTATCGCATTAATACGACCAAACCAGGAGACACCCCGTTTATCGTACTTCTGTAGATCAGTAGATGTTCTCTGTAACATGGGAAGATAATTTAACTCATACCACCTAGATGGGTCCCTAGGGACGAAAATCCCCAAGTATTTTAGAGCTTCAGTCTTCCATTTGAATGGAAAATGCTCCATCTGGTGAACATTCTTGGCCTCCGTTTTGGCCACATTCACCTTGAAGTTACTCAGTTTTCCAAATTCGTCAAATGCTTTCAGTATAGAAGAGATGGACGTCCGAGTCTGCGTGACACATAGGAGAAGGTCGTCAGCGAATAGAGCTGACATATAGGATTTTTTATTCCAAGTCAGACTTTAATGTCCGGATTTTGTCTTATCGCATTCGCTAAGTGTTCCTTTATAATAACATAGATCAATGGGCATAGAGGGCATCCCTGACGAGTCCCGTTCTTAATTGGGAATGCAGCAGACAGCCCTCCATTTGCTCTAACCTTTGCAGTGGGGCCTCTATAGAGAGACATAATCTTATTTATGAAGCGTTCCCCCAGTCCCAATTGCACTAGAGAGGCCCTCATAAACCTCCAGTTAACCCGGTCGAAGGCCTTTTCAGCATCAACCGAGAGCAAACACATCGGGACCTTCAAGGCCCTCGACCGTGTCATCAGCAGCATTAATTTATGTTGTCTATTTTCTCTGGTTACTTTTATGAAAATGAAAAAATTGAAACTAAAACGAAAATGTTATTGGAAAAATGGGATTTCTCATTTTCATGACTCAACGTTAAAAAAATCTGTGAAGCAATGGCAGGTTTAAGGTTCACATCACACCTTCAGATCTATGTGAGGGGTGCAGTCTTTAAAATGTGGTCACTTGGAGAAGGTTTCCACTGTTAATGCATATCAGGGATTCGGCAAATGTGACATGGCATCCGCTATCTTTTTCAGCCAATTTTGTGCCCCAAAGGTTGAACAGTGCACCTTCTTTCCTAGCCTTGCCCTACACACAATAGTAGTTTCCCACCAAATATGGGGTATTGGAGACCTCAGGAGAAACTCCACAAGAAACTGATGCAGGCTCGGTGTGTGAGCACACACCAAAGGCAGAGACATAACATACATAAAAAGTCATGAAGGGGTTAGAGTTATAAATATTCAAAGCTTGAAAATTGCAAAGCTTTTATTTTTTGATCTTTTCAGAAATAAACACAAATCTTATTGACCAACATTTACCACTAACATAAGGTATATTGTGTCACAAAAAAGAATTATTACCTTACAAAATGACAATGGTTAAAATTGAAAAAATTGGAAAAGGAACGTGAAAACAGGCTTGAGTTAGAAGCAGTACATCTGGTATGGCAGGGTCGGACCTACCGTGGTGCAGCTGGTTAAGCTGCACCAGGGTCTCGACCGGCTACTGGGCCACTCAAGCCTGCAGATGGGCCCCCAGCCGACCCCCATGACCCTGTGTCAGAGGAGAGGGGGGTAACTGAGGGAAGCTTCCTGCTTCCCTTGCCTGATCCCGCCCCTTCTCTCCTCTGCCGCCCCGGCTCCCGGGACTGCGCCACCCAGCGCAGGTAGGAGCTGCAGTACCTATAGCACCCCCCCGCTCATCGCCGTCATCTGATAGCACCCCCCCTTCTCGCCGACAACCGCTAGCACCACCCCCCCTGCTCCTCACCATCAGCTGCTGCACCAGGGCCCTTTTGGCACAAGGTCCGCCACTGTGGTATGGTATCAGAAAACTACTGATTACATTTATTAAAATATTGATTTTTAAATTATTAAAGTTATTATAAGTTATTAGCAAAAATGTATGATTATTGGTGACATTGATATAATTGCCCATTAATAAATTAACAGTTTGATGTATTCATTATGTGATAAATACAGTACAACGTTTAACTTTTTTTACAACGAGAAATTAAACAATGAAATATTGTGTTTTAACTGATCAACTCATTTTTTTATCCAGATGTAATAAACATGTATCCACATACCTTGGAAATAGTAAATGAGATACTCAACTCTAGAGAGTCATATAAAAGGGAAACTACTGTATATTTTTCTTATTCTTCTCCTCAAACTTATTTTGAAAGCACATTTTGAAACGGCGGACTGTATACCATATATATTTGTTATTGTAATTTGAACTTGGGAATGATGGTTTGAATTCACAACTTGGCATAGTTACTTTATCAATCATAATGCTCAAGATGCAAAGCCATATTTTTAGCTAGTAAATAACACCAAATTGTGCTTCATGTGTGACAATAACATCTGTCTAAGACTTTTTTTGTTGTAATAACAGCCTCTGGGCCTCTTCAGCTGATCATACTCTACTTTTCCATCATTCATACTGTGCAACTAGGAGCTAAACAAGCTTTTTATTATGACCACTGTGCTGACTATATTATAAGCATTCATTCAGGAGAGCTTTAACGCTAGACAACAGTCATTTGAGGTCCATATAATGAAATATGAAAAATACACAATGTATTCAGAGAACTATAATGTTACATTTCCCCTATGGCCTTGCTTATGGTCCTAAATCTGTCATTTTTATACTGTATTTCAAGACTGTAATGTTTACTTCATAAAATATCTCAACTGTTAAGTAAATGATGTTGAATAGAATAACAGTATTCCTAATAGGACAAATAAGAGTAATGACAGATTATTATTATTTAGAATTTTTCACTGTTAGTTTAAAAAATTATTTTTTACTGACATACTTTGAGTATTATCATAGGCTTCTATATAGATTGTTTTACAATATATTTAGGGGCTATGTCAGCAATAAATAGTAATAACTAAAAATGTTACAATTATATTTAAAAAAAATAATAATCATAATCTTATTTAAAATTTTGTCACAGTATAAACAAAAAAAAAATCAGCAAAATGTTTCAAATTTCTTTCTTGGTTCCTAGCAGAGATGAGCAAACCTTTCAAAGTTTGATTTGGTTCGGTTCTAGCAGGGACATAACTACATCATGTGCAGGGGCTGCAATCGCACCCGGGCCCTGGAGCCTAGGGGGCCCCAAAAGTCCCTTTGGCCTAAAGAAAAAGACTAATGCTATTAAAGACTTGCAATAATTGGGGGCCCCATTGGAGCTTTTGCATCAGGGCCCCTGAGCTTCAAGTTACACCCCTGGGTTCTAGAGCTGTTTGTACCCATGGACGTTCGGGTTCGAGTGGTGCTTGGCTTGACCTTAACCTCATTGGAAGTCACTGATTGGCAGTCAAATATAGCAAGCCAAAAGCAAATCACTTCCGGGTTTGGGAGGATGGGGATTTTTAATTTTTTTCTCTTACATCCACACAACGGCCGATAACTCTATTTTTACTCACAGTGTGAAATAATCAAAAGTTTCAGGTACCAAGAACACCTGAGCACAGCATTGTTCGCTCTAATAATTTTCATACATAAATTATCCAAACTTACCCAAACTCTGAACCCGAAAAGGTTCGCTCATCTAGACAAAAGAAGAATCTGATAATTTGCTACTTGAGTGTTTACATATAACCTATGATGTGTCATGCTCAATAGGCACTTTTAAATGTAAGCAACTTAGATATATGCAAACTATCCAATTTTGCAGTTCATTTGAATTTGGTCGGGAAATTCGATTTAGATTTAAGTTGTTCAAAATCATTTGAATGCTTGTTATTTGGATTTCTTGGATTTCGCTAGACCCCCACAGCATAAAATGTCTAAAAAATAATACTCATTTCATCACTCACCAATCCTACTGCTACAGACCCTAGTCATGTACTCTGCTTTGGTCTTTCTAGCTGATCCACCATTCACAATATATTTTTCCTCCATATTCACATTACATATGGGCTTCCGGTGCTGAGTAGGCCACTGACATCATTACACACATCATAGAAGGAAAGAAAGAGGACGGGGAGCGCACATAGAATGCTAACTGGGGAGACACCTAATTTGGTTGTGAGACCAACAACTAGTTGATATACTTTGGCCGCTGCAGTTCCCGCAGAGAAGGAATGCACAAGTTCAGGAATTTGTCTGGTAATATACTCCGTGCTGACCAGAGGATTTGAAGAAACACTTTATTTATCCACCATCACACACCCCAAGATCGCCAACGCGTTTCGTGGTCCCCCGACCACTTCTTCAGGGCATATATTCTATATATATTATTATATATGCCCTGAAGAAGTAGTCGGGGACCACGAAACGCGTTGGCAATCTTGGCGTGTGTGATGGTGGTGGTTAAATAAAGTGTTTCTTCAAATTCTGTGGTCAGCGCGGAGTATATTCCCGGACAAATTTCTGAACTTGTACACACATCATAGCAATACAACATAAGAATGTAACCCAAAGTGATGACTGGTCCTCAAGCTACACAAAATGAGGCAACATGTGCCTTGACATGCATCATGATGTAAGGGCTACTTACTGCTAGAAATTCCAGCACAAAATGAGGAAGAGTGGTGTTTGGAGGGCTTCATGGTGAGCTTTAAAAGAGTAAAAGGTGAGCGACAAGGTAAATAATATTTGTCTTTCCAAATCTCTTTCTGGCTCTTTCCTTTTTAATATTCCTTTTCTCTCCTTTTCTATGTTCTTTTTATTAGTCAAGCAAAATACAACAAGTCAACAAATGTTAAACATAGTCAGCAAGAAACATCACAATCAGGGGTGAGCATATAATCATTTGAAATATAAATATGTGAATGAGTACAACGATGTTTAAAAATATAGACTGACATTTTTTTTGGCATCTCCTGTCTTCCATCTTGTTCTTTGACCAAGTTATTTACACCTATAACTTAAATGTATAGAATCAATGTGTAAATATTCAATGATTCAGTGCTAACGAGGCAGAAAATGATTGGTAGAAAATTAAGAGAGAAGAAAGATATAGGAGGAAAGGGAGTTAGTGAGATCAAGAGATAGATGGGGGCGGGAGAGGGTGGGGAAACAAAGTAGGTCTGCAGGGTAGGGTAGAGTGCTGTTCATAGAAGTATTCGAAAAGGTAGGTGGGGAAATAGGGGATAAAGAGGTTGGCCTGAAGGGGAGTCATTCAAAAAATTTTCAATTAGGATTGGTCCATCACAGACAGAGGTTATCCAATGTTGTAATAATTAGGACGTAGCTCTACATACTGATCAAGGTTTCTATATTTCTTTGAATTTAGAGATACTACCATGAGAGAGACACCAGTTCTGCTATTAGATATAATTGGTCTATTTTTTCAAGAAGATGTTTCTTGGTAGGGATGTAAGAGGATTGCCGCAATGCAGGAATTGGGGCTTTACCACCTGCCAATATATTAGATGACAACTTAGAAGCTAAAGGATCCTTCGGCCAATTTAAAAGTGCACGCTTAATGGTAAGTGAATTTTGTAGTGAGAGAACCTCTGTAATTGTCTTTGATAAATCTTTCAGGACAGTTTGAATTGTTAGGCAGGACCACCAAAGGTACAGAAAACTACCTTCACTTGTCCCACATCTCCAATATAGGCTCAGAGTGTTTGGGTGCCAATTATGAATTTGAGCAGATGTTGTGTAACAGCAAGACATGATTTTATAGGCATTTTCTTTCATTCTAACACTGTGATGGCCCGTGTGACATTCTGTAAATTTGGTTAGTTTGGGATTCTGCAAAAGTAATTTTCAAATCTCTTTCCCAGTAACCTATAAATGCTCGTTTTTCTGGACTACCTTCTGCCACTAAGAATTGGTAGAGTGTAGAAACTATCATATATACCTCAGCGGTTTCAGTTGCATGCACATTTTTTCAAAAATAGTAAGAGGTCTCAGAAGGTCGGTTTAATTTTTGTGCATATGAACTATTTCTCTCAGTCTCCTATAATGGAGAAATGTAAAGTTAGACAGGGCCTGTATTTTCCTGAATTCATGTTATGGTTTTAATATCCCATTTAGGAATATTTGATTAAGCATAATAGGTGTGGTTTACACCTACTCATTAGTGCTTAATACCTGTCTCAGCGGCAGAGGACCGATTAGGTCTACAATTTGTGTTATCAGTGAAAGTGGTGTGGCAAAATGTTTGGACACCTTTTTCCATAGATTTATTGTAGTTTGTGTAAGTTTATTTCGGTAAGTCTCCTGTCCAATCTCTGCTACGTAGTAGAAAAGGAGGGACTGCAAGGAGGTGGATGTCAAATTTTCCTAAATAGGTAACCAAAGCTTCTCCTTCGGTCGTTTTGGCCCAGTCAACTACTCTGCAGAGCAAAGCAGTTTGGCAATATTTGTTGATACTGAGAACGCTCATTCCCTTTTATGTTTTGGTAATGTAATAGTGTATGAATTTACGGCCATCCCAGAAATGATTAAAAGAAGGGGATTAACTCAGGATAGGTAGGAAGCAGATATAGAAATAGGAAGCATTTGGAAAAGGTAGGTAAATTTGGGGATAATTAGGCTTTTGAGTAGGTTTTTCCTACCCATCCAAGACAGAAAAGGGGCTCTCCAGGATTGTATAAGTTTTGTTGTTTTATCTAGTAACGGAATAATATTCAAATTTACAGTAGAAGTTCTTTTGAGGTTTTCCCAATTTTAATACCTATATAGGTAATGTGCTTAGGAGGCCAATTTAAATAAAATAGTTATTTGAAATGATTGATGCTTCCCTTGGGGACATTTATACTCATGGTTTCTGACTTGGTTAGATGAATCTTAAAATTGGAAAATGTGCCATAGTGTTCAAGAATACATACTAGAGCATGGATAACCCTGTTGGGTTCAGACATTATCACCAGCAAATCATCTGCAAAGGCCTTCAACTTGTGATTGTATCCTCTCACCCACAGACCCTCTATCCCTTGGTCCAGTTGTATAGCCTGTAGAAGAGGTTCCTATCCAAGACAAACAGTAGAGGAGATAAGGGGCATCCCTGCTTCATGCCATTTTATATAAGAAAAGATTCAAAAAGGTAATTATTAATATGAATTGGTGATTGTGGGTTGGGGGTGCTTCTGGAAAATGGTATCTATCAAAGTCAGGGGAAATTAAAATGCAGTGAGGGTGTTTTGCAAGAAAGTCCAGTCCACTCTGTCAAACGCCTTCTCCATGTACGTCCCCAGAAGCACTAAAGGAAATTTATTTACCTTAGCATTTTTATCAAAAGCAATATTCTATAAGTGTTATATCTCCCCTCTCTACCTTTGACAAAACCTGTCTGATTCATTGAAATCACCTGGGGCAGGATCTCTGCGATTCATTTTACAATGAAACTGGAATAAAGGTTATGGTCTTCATTTAGGAGAGAGACAGGCCAATAGCTCCTGCAGTTCTCCGGGTTCTTACCCTCTTTATTAGATAAGAGAGATGTGGACCTCCAGTGCTTGGTTTGGGAATGGGGATCCTTGTAAGATGGAGTAACACATATTTAAGACATCGGAGACAAGAATCTAGGACAAGGTCTTAAAATAGGTCTCTGGAAGGCCATCACAGCCCGGGAATTTCACTTTTGGGCTTCTCGACAGGATGTACTGGAGCTACCCTTTAGTAAACGGCTTAATCAATGTGCCTCACTGTTGACTTGTTAATTTTAGGAGATGTAAAGTGGCTAAAAGGGATTGTATGTCTAGTTCTCTCTTTTCTTTTTATGTCTTAGTTTCTTCAGGTTGCGATTGGTAAAGATCTCTATAGAATTTCAGAGACTCAGAGGAGATCTGTGGATGATCTTGTGTAATTACTGCTGTTTGTCCTGGTTGAATGTATATATGTGCAAGCCCGTCATTTCTTTATGACAGAAATCATTAATTTTGAGACTTTATCTACATGTAAAAAAAAATTGTTTTATCCATGCCAAGTAATATTTAGCCGATTTTTTTATTTAAGAGATCTTTGGGTTGTTGTTGCTTAGTAGCTAATTGTGATAAGGTTTTGGTTACCATCGACTTTTTATGTTTGCCGTTTAATACAGCTATGTACTCGAGTAACGCTTGGAGTGTATTTTTTTTTTGTTTGTTGAAATACGAGGAGATTAAAATCATTACCCCTTGGATCACCTTATGCACCTCCAAAAGGATTGGGGCACTAGTTTCTGGATTTGAATTGGTATCAAAATTATTTTTTAGAGATCTTTGGATACATTTATTAATGTCTTCTGAAATTAGCAAAGCCATGGTTGATGCCACTGAAGGTTTTCTTATTTCTACATTACGGAGAGCTCTGCTCTATTCATTTGAGAGGGCCCTATATATATTTGGGGCTGAAACCACTGCCTTAAGAATAACCGCATAAGTAAAGCCATGATTGATGTCACTCATCTCTACATTATGGATGGCCCTCTATTTATTTTAGAGGACCCTCCTCTATACGTTTTGGAAGGGCCCTCCTTTATACATTCAGCAGGGCTCTCTTTCATACTTTTTGGAGGGCGCTTGACAATCTGCTGTCAATGAAGCAGGTGCTCCTACCTCTTGCCCACGAGCTGCGGTTGCAATGAGCATGAACCATGTAATGTTTTTTTTTTCCCCAGCAAAACATGCCATTGTCTCTGTCCCAGATCTTGGAAAGGAAGCAAAAAGTACACAAACATTCACCAACAGGCAAAAAATTAAACGCTCACATTGCAAAATTGCTAGTCGTGGAGATGTTTTCCTCTACGCTTGTGGGAACGGAGTGTTTCCGTGATCTCTTGGCTGTGGATGCCCCATGATACTCATTTCCTGGCCAATGCCTCTACTTTTGTTTCTGGTGTTCTGTCCTCGCTTTACAGAAACATGTGTTGAACAATATCAACTGTGCTGTCACCAACACTGTAACCTGGATTCTCCACGTAACAACAGACACTTGGAGAAATTGTTGTGGACAGACATGGACAACATATTTCTCTGACGGCACACTGGCTTATCCTGGTGGAAAGTGCGACAGAGTGACAGCCTGGGACATCATACATACTACCCACACCAAGAATAGTGGGCCAGTAATAGTAACTATAGTAATTTTTACGTGTGACGGGTGGATCACACAACTGTGCCACTCAAAATACACTCTTTTTCAAGAATAGTGGGCCCAACGTCTATCATGGTTTTCTTCTCCTCGAATGCCAGTTTCTGTCTCCCATCCTCCTCCTCCCTTCTCCTTCTCCTCCTCCATGTTATTCTACAGCCTTAAGTTTAGTTTTCAGAGGACCCAGAGGTGGCTCTGTTACATATATTTGGGAGGGCGCTCTTCTATATATTTGGGACTGAAACTATTGTCTTAAGAATAACTGCATAAGCAAAGCCACAGTTGATGCTACTGAAGGTCACCTCATCTCTACATTAGGGAAGGTGCTCCTCTATTCATTTGGGAGGGCCTTCTTCTATAAAATTGAGAGGGCCCACATCTATTTTTTTGGGAGGGCCCTCCTCTATTCATTTCAGAGGGCCCTCAATTCATATGGGGGCCCTACTCTATACATTTTGGAGGGCCCTCCAATATTCATTTGGGAGTGTCTTCAATACATATGGGAGGGCCCTCCTCTATACATTTGGAAGTGAACTCCTCTATTTATTTGGGAGGGCCCTCAATACATTTGGGAGAGCCTGCCTTTATACATTTGTGAGGGCCCTCCTTTATTTATTTTGGATGGCCCTCCTCTATGGGCATGGTCATGTGCGATAATGGCAGTAACTTGGTGGTGGCTTTAAAGGTCAGCAAGCTGCTAAAAGTGCCAAGCATTGCTCACGTACTGAACCTAGTTGTTCAGAAATAAATCAAAACATATCCTGACTTACCGTAGATACTTTAGAAGGTGTGCCATATTATTGCCGATTTACGCCGTTTCTCTACCACTTTTGGTGGTCTTGCAGCACTGACTTTAATTTGCCACCAACTTATTTGTGACCTACAGACACAGTTGAACTAAAAATTACATATGTTGTCAAGGATTAGTGAGCAACAGAGGGCTGTAGCTGAATACCAGCTTCAACATGCCCATTGCATTGAGACTCAGCCCCCACACATAGTAACAGTCAATTGGTTGTGGATCGCTGACATTTGTGAAGTTCTTGAGAGCTTTGAGTACTGCACCCAGGCTCATAAGCGGTGATCAGTCAGGCTATTATCAGCTTACCCAACCCGCTGCTCTATCTATTAAAACAATCACTGCATAATATCAAAGAAGAAGCTTCAAATGAACAGCATATCGCTATGGATTAAGATTTCCCAATGGATGATACTACCCAGCCCAGCCAATATTCTGAGGGAATATTGGGTAAAATGAGGAAGATGAGGAGGTTGAAGAGGTCGAATACTTGTTTTTCTCTGCTACCAAGGGAACTCCCATTGCTACAGAGGGGACTCCCAACCCCATCTTGGATGGGGTGGAGGAGGAGGAGGAGGCGAGGAAGTGAGTAGAGTATGGGTATTGTTCCTCATGTTGGTGACAGAGAACCTTTGCCTGTTTGAAGCTTGGCCCAAATGGCACAGTTCATGTGTAAGTGTCTGTTTTAAGACCCTCCTGTGATACACATTTTTGCCAGCAACCTATATAGGTTAGCCACCTTTCTCGACCAATGATACAAGGAGAAATTTTCTTCTCTCCTTTTTAAGTCACCAAAGGGTTGCAGAATGGAATCCTTCAAGAGGTGCCGTTGTAGATCAGTTACTGAAAATATCACCCTTTGACAACACTGGCAGATACAAGCACACCTGCTACAACAGAGGTGGGGGTTAAATGTGCACAAACTGGGCCATTTTAAATAAACCAGCATATCAGCAAGGGCTAGCTATGCCTGTAACAGTGCCAAAGAGATAGAAGTTGAACAATATGTTCAAGAGATACTTAAGTGACCATACCTGCTTCGTTCATGATGATTCAATTCCCTTTAATTATTGGGTGTCCAAGCTGAACACTTGGCCTGACTTCTCCTTATACACCCTGCATGTGCTGGCCTGCCTGCTGCTAGTGTAATGTTAGAGCATATTTTCAGTTACTCTGGGGTAATCAATCATCATCACTGATAGGTGCACATGGCTCACTATGGAAAATGCAGACAGACTTACTCTGATTAAATTCAGCAAGGAGTAGATGTATCCACAGTTTGAAATTCAATCCCTCCAGATGAGAGCAACCCAACTTAAATTCAACAAAAATGTTCATTTTTCAAAATGATATTACCTAGAGATGACCAAACCTTTTAAAGTTTGTATTTGGTTTGCCGAATGGGCATATGTTCACCCACTACATCGGTGAAAAGGTCACTGAAATACAGAACCCTATTCAAATCAATGGCTTCATGACTGTGGTACAGCCAAAGCGGAGCTTTAAAGAGGACCTGTTACCCCCCCCTGGTGCTATGCTAACTGAATGCCGCACTAAATGCAGCGTGTCTGCTGCATTCAGGGAAGGGGTCCCCCATGACTCTAGCCCCCTGTAAGTTGTATAAAACACTTTATAAAATGCATAGATAAGGAGAGCTCCCTGGTGTCCTCCCCGCCTCCAGCCCTCTCTGGTCCAACTCCAGCCCCCTCAATGCTGCCTCCTTTATTTTTCTTCCCTCCTCAGCCACTCAATGCTGCTCTGTGTCTGGAGTCACACAGACGAAGAGGGAACAATGGGCGGGACCAGGTCCTGGCAGCTAACATGCTTTCTGCCGGTGACGTCATGTATGTACAGCAGGGCGGGCTCTGGCACTGATGTCAGCAGCCAGGACCTGCTCCTGCCCTTTGGTCGCTCTGCGCCTGCTTGACTTTATAAATTAAAAGAGAAAGGAAGCGCACATAGAGTAGTACCGCTATTATACAGGTCCCTCAAACCCCAAATGGTTAAACTCACCTGATGTAGTTGTGAGTGTCACAACTACAATAAAAGCACACAAGAGGTTGCTGCAGGCTCCCAGTTGAGAACTGAAGAATCCAGATAAGAGTAAAAAGAGCTGGGATCAAATGCCGCGCTGACCACAAAGATAAACATAGAGTTAATCACACACTCTGTTTATTTTGCCTACACGTGTTTCATGGCTCATAGCCACTTCCTCAGGGATGCCCTTACACTATTATGAGCTACTATACACTGTATGTGACAGAATTTCAATAGCTCACTAGAACCCTATTAATATTTTAGACTTCATAGCACAGGCCAAGCAAAATGTGACACCAAACCTGACAGGGGTTTGCTTTCTGGCAAACATGATTAAATGGTAGGAGTATGGCTTACGATTTTACAAGCACTATAGGACTATATTAATTAGAAAGCTTTTGGTGGCACAAGCCTACTTACCGTACTTTTGCCCCCAAAACCTGGGAAAACCTATTGAAGTGTTGATAGTGTATAAGCCGAGGGTAGACCACAGCACAGGTATACAGCCCCCAGCAGTGTGGTATACAGGCCCCCCCAGTGGTATACAGGCCGCCCCAGTGGTAGTATACAGCAGCCTCCCCCAGTGGTATATACAGGCCCCAGCAGTATATACAGCAGTCCCAGTGGTATACAGCAGCACCAGTGGTATACAGCAGCCCCAGTGGTGTGGTATGTAGCAGCCCCAGTGGTATATAGCAGCCCCAGTGGTATACAGCAGCCCCAGTGGTGTGGTATACAGCAGCACCAATGGTATATAGCAGCCCCAGTGGTATATAGCAGCCCCAGTGGTATACAGCAGCCCCAGTGGTGTACAGCAGCCCCAGTGGTGTGGTATACAGCAGCCGCAGTGGTATATCGCAGCCCCAGTGGTATACAGCAGCCCCAGTGGTGTGGTATACAACAGGCCCAGTGGTATATAGCAGCCCCAGTGGTATATAGCAGCCCCAGTGGTATACAGCAGCCCCAGTGGTGTGGTATTCAGCAGCCCCAGTGGTATATAGCAGCCCCAGTGGTATATAGCAGCCCCAGTGGTATACAGCAGCCCCAGTGGTATACAGCAGCCCCAGTGGTGTGGTATACAGCAGGCCCAGTGGTATACAGCAGCCCCAGTGGTGCGGTATACAGCAGCCCCAGTGGTATATAGCAGCCCCAGTGGTATATAGCAGCCCCAGTGGTATACAGCAGCCCCAGAGTGTGGTATACAGCAGCCCCAGTGGTATATAGCAGCCCCAGTGGTATATAGCAGCCCCAGTGGTATACAGCAGCCCCAGTGGTATACAGCAGCCCAGTGGTGTGGTATACAGCAGCCCCAGTGGTATGTAGCAGCCCCAGTGGTATATAGCAGTCCCAGTGGTATACAGCAGCCCCAGTGGTGTACAGCAGCCACAGTGGTGTGGTACACAGCAGCCCCAGTGGTATATAGCAGCCCCAGTGGTATACAGCAGCCCCAGTGGTGTGGTATACAGCAGCCCCAGTGGTATATAGCAGCCCCAGTGGTATATAGCAGTCCCAGTGGTATACAGCAGCCCCAGTGGTGTGGTATACAGCAGCCCCAGTGGTATACAGCATCCCCAGTGGTGTGGTATACAGCAGCCCCAGTGGTATATAACAGCCCTAGTGGTATATAGCAGCCCCAGTGGTATATAGCAGCCCCAGTGGTATACAGCAGCCCCAGTGATATATAGCAGCCCCAGTGGTATATAGCAACCCCAGTGGTATATAGCAGTCCCAGTGGTATACAGCAGCCCCAGTGGTGTACAGCAGCCCCAGTGGTGTGGTACACAGCAGCCCGAGTGGTATATAGCAGCCCCAGTGGTATACAGCAGCCCCAGTGGTGTGGTTTACAGCAGCCTCAGTGGTATATAGCAGCCCCAGTGGTATACAGCAGCCCCAGTGGTGTGGTATACAGCAGCCCCAGTGGTATACAGCAGCCCCAGTGGTGTGGTATACAGCAGCCCCAGTGGTATATAGCAGCCCCAGTGGTATACAGCAGCACCAGTGGTGTGGTATACAGCAGCCCCAGTTGTATATAGCAGCCCAGTGGTATATAGCAGCCCCAGTGGTATACAGCAGCCCCAGTGGTGTGGTATACAGCAGCCTCAGTGGTATATAGCAGCCCCAGTGGTATATAGCAGCCCCAGAGGTATATAGCAGCCTCAGTGGTATATAGAAGCCCCAGTGGTATACAGCAGCCCCAGTGGTGTGGTATACAGCAGCCCCAGTGGTATATAGCAGCCCCAGTGGTATATAGCAGCCCCAGTGGTATACAGGCCCCCAAATGCTGGCACTCGCCCCCCCCCCTCTGTTGTAAAGCCTCCCCCGCTGCTTAACTTACTATCCCCGGTCTTCTGCAACGTGCTGGTCTTCTGTGCTCCATCCTCGCTGCATCCGGGTTCTCCGGCCGTCGTAGTAACGATGACGTTACGATGACCGGATGCAGCCGAGGACGGGAGCATGGAGGACAGAGCACAGAAGACCGGCGCGGTGCAGAAGACCGGGTATGGTAAGTTAAGCAGCAGGGGGGGCCTTACAACAGAGGAGGGGCGAGTGCCAGCATTTGGGTGCCACATTTTTAGATATGCACTGCTTCCCCCTGCCGCTGATTGACAGGGGGAAGCAGTGCATATATAATGAGCGGCCCCACGTGACGGGGCGCTCATACATCAGCCTCCCCCCACCTCCTCCAGCCTCCCCAGCCCCGGACACAGCCCCCACCACACCATGTACCGTCTTGACCCGTGTATAAGCCGAGGGGGGGAATTTTCAGCCCAATTTTTGGGCTAAAAAACTCGGCTTATACACGAGTATATACGGTAAATGTCACCACAAAAACAGCAAGGAAAAAAGGAAAAAGGTCCAGTGAGTGCTTTGTAGCTGGCAGTAGTAAATGTTTGTAGTAATGTTTTGGATAGGGCACTAGCACCTTATTAAGGGACTAATGTTTACAGCAAAAGCTAGGTTCTGACCCAAAAACAGTGGGGAAAATGGACTGATGCGTGCTTCTTAGCAGGTAGTAGTAAATTCTTCTAGTACAGTGCTGTGCAAATTAATTGGGACAAAGCATTTTTTAAGTAAAATTGTAAGTTGGGGTTACTAATCATTGACTCAAACCAGTTTTAACTGCTTTGAACAGGTGTGAGTGTACAACCTTGAGTAACAAAATGTGATTTGACTGGTTTTAGTCAGAAAATAACAGCTAGCTGCTCCCCCAGCTTCAGTTGAGAGCTTGTTTCTGTGAGGAGTGTTTTAGTGTACTTTGTCTCCCAGTGTGATTTGTGCCTGTAAAAATGGATGTTACTCCACGGAAGAGGTCTAGAATTATTACTCTTAATGAACATAGAACTCTGATTTTAAGAGAAATCGCTTCCACTGTTGATATTGGAAAATCTACCGTTTCAAGAATAATTCCACACACAATGAAACTGGGTCATTTTCTCCAAAACGAAAAGGGAAATGTGGAAGACAAAGTAAAACGACACCAAGAACTGATAAAACACTCATCATCAATACACTGTGTGCAGAATTATTATTCAAATGAGTATTTTGATCACATGATACTTTTTATACATGTTGTCCTACTCCAAGCTTTATATGCTTGAGAGCCAACTACCAATTAAGTAGATCAGGTGATGTGCATCTCTGTAATGAGGAAGGGTGCGGTCTAATGACATCAACACCCTATATAAGGTGTGCATAATTATTATTTTATATTATATTGTATTATATTAGCTATATTAAACTTTGATATTTGAGTCTTTTGGGTTGATTGAGAACATAGTTTTTGATCAATAATAAAAATAATTCTCTACAATACAACTTGCCTAATAATTCTGCACACAGTGTAATAAAACTAATGTAAGAAAAACAAGTAAAGACTTGCTTTGTCCCAATTAATTTGCACAGCACTGTAATACTGCCTCCACCATACTTTACTGTGGGTATGGTGTTATTTTGGTGATACACCAATTTGGCTTTGCATCAAGTGTACCTTTGGCATTATGGCAAAATGTTAAACTTGCTCTTATGAAGACATCAACATTAGTGATGGGCGAATCCTAAATTACTCGGAATCGCTTGACTCTAGCGAGTCCGAGCCCGGGACTCGCTACTCGTTGCGAGTCTAGAGAGTCCAATGTTAATGAATGGGGAAGCGAGTAATAGCGAGTAGTGTGAGATTTACAAATCGCAGATGTGTCTCGTAAGCTTCAGCCTGAAGCAATCCTAGTTTTGTCATTTATTTTCATGAATTTCAGAGTCAGAGTCTCAGAGTCAGAGTCTCAGAGTCAGAATCTCAGAATTTCATGAAATAATTAAAAAAAAATGCGTGGGGCTCCGCGCAATTTCTATGTCTAGCCAGGTACAGCTAAGCAGCTGGGGGCTGGAATCCGCAGCGCAGGGATGCCCAAGCTTTCTGGGCACCCCCCGCTGCAAATTGCAGCCCGCAGCCGCCCCAGAAGATGGCGCGTTCATTGAAGAGCCATCCTCTGGCGCTGAACCCCGCTCTTCCAGCGGCCCTGGTGGCGGTGGCACGCTGGGTAATAAAGAGGTTAGGGCCAGCTTTGTATTATCAGCTGGCCCTAAGCCCGAAATTTATGGCGGTCACGCCAATATTAGACATGACCGCCATGAATTTCTATTAAATTGTTTTAAAAAAAACACAACACAAGGAAAAATTTTTATTAGAAATAAAAAAAAAAGCCATTAGGGACTCCATCTTTAATTAAAAAAATCCTCTTCCGTCCGACGCAGTCCAAAACGCGATGTCCTCTCTGCTACATCCCTTGTGCATAAATATAGATGTCTATGCACAGGGAATAAGCAGACTGAGAACAATCTCAGCTCTGCTACATCATCTCTGTGCACAGACATTCATGTCTGTACACAGGGAATGAGCAGACTGAGAACAATCTCAGCACTGCTACATCAGGCAGCAGGCAGGCTCTAGGACCCTGGAGCTGGGGCAGCCAGAACACAGAGAAGACAGGATCTTATCTGTGCGAGTCAGCGATTACTTACAAAGTAAACTAGCAATGCAAATAAATGACAAAACTAGGATTGCTTCAGGCTGAAGCTTCCGAGACACATCTGCGATTTGTAAATCTCACACTACTCGCTATTACTCGCTTCCCCATTCATTAACATTGGACTCGCTAGACTCGCAACGAGTAGCGAGTCCTGGGCTCGGACTCGCTAGAGTCAAGCGATTCCGAGTAATTTAGGATTCGCCCATCACTAGTCATGACATGTCTCACATAGGTGAGTGAAAATCTGTTCTAAGCCTTTGTGGGGGGTGGAGGTTCTACTGTTTCCTGCTGCCAGGTTATAAATGGTTAACATCATGCAAGAGTAGTACACACCCCAATAAAAAAATACTATTAACAACCATTTGGGCTTATCATAACATATAACCTAAACTTTATAAACTAAAATATCATGCTAAAATTGGTGAAAGGTCCAGTGTATGGGCAAATCTATACATAAGATGAAAACATTGGGTTTCAATTAATGGTACTTATTAAAATAGCATTAGAAAAGAGTAAGCAAAGGACATTATATAGGTCACTATGGGGCCCTATTTTTTATTACCACGATTATTAATGACCTTGAAGACAGTTTGCAAAGTAATTTAGATCTAATATTAAGCTCTATATCGTTATTGATAGAAGAGAACAGTTTAATATTACAGCGCACTTTGGTGGTGGTTGGAAGCTATAGAAGAGAAAGTCAAATTAAGTTTAATGAAGATAAATGTAAGGTTATACACATATGTTGAGAGATATTTCTGCATTTATATATCACATAGCAAATGGTAAAATACTAGACTAAACAGAAATAAAAATTATGTATACATTAATTGCCAAGTGACCTTTACCCACACTGGTTACATAGTTTGCAGTGGTTAAATTACATAAAAGGCCTTAAAACCATTTATGAAAAAAACCTGATAAATATCAAATAGTGTTTTGTAACATAGGTATCATTCCCATACATGCAGAATACAAATTCTAAAGTCAAAATATAAAGTTGGCACATAACCAAGACCCTCCATCAATGAGGACTAAGGCCCCCTTCACATTACGATTTTTTGGGATCAGTGGCTATCCGTTGTAAAACAGATAGCCACAGATCCGATTTGGCCTCCATGTATCCCTATGGTCATGGACAGGCATGAATTGGTGCTTAATAGCTATCTGTGTGTGCAGAGACAATCGGACAGAATCGGACAGCATCAAGGCTGTCCGATTCAAATAACATGGGAGTCTATGGAACTCGGATCCGGGAAAAAACAGGATTATTTCCTGGATCCGATTTTAGTGTACTGAGCATGCTCAGTACATTAAAACTGCTCTGTTCCAGTAATTTCACTTTAGCAGTGTGTGTACATACACTGCGAAAGTGAAATTAAAGTAAGCAAAGTGTTAAAAAAAAAAATACTCACCTCTTTGCCGAGTGTCCTGCGATGTGCGGCATCCACCTCCAATGCCTGAATAACCTTAATCAGTTGACCGGGTGGAGCGGGGCAACCCGATTAGCTGATGTGTCACATGACAGCATCAGCTGGGTGGTTTATAACACCCCCCGCCAAAACTGATTGGTGGGCAGGTGGTTTAAACCGCTCAGCTGAAGCTGTCATATGCCACATCAGCTGATCAGGCTGCCCCACCCCATCCGGTCAGCTGATTAAAGTCCTTCAGCCATCGGTGGTGGATGCCGCACATCGCGGGATACTTGGCAGAGAGGTGTGTATTTTTAGTTTTTTAACAATTGCTTTCACTTTCGCAATGTATGTAGATACATTGCAAAAGTGAAAGTCAGCCCCAACACCACTTGCCTGCACTTTGCAGGCTCGGGCTCCTCCCAGCTCTTTCTGTGCCCAGATCCATCAGAATCTCAGATCCGGACACAGAAATGGCATCCGGAGTAAAAAATCCGGGCCTGTCCGTTCTGGTCTGTGGGGTCCTGCAAAAAACAGGAAAAAAATGTGATGTGAAGGGGGCCTTAAAGGGAATTTACAAGCTGGTTTTTGCTCTTTCATCTGAAAGCAACATAATGTAGACAAGAAGATACTGAATCCCAAAGTGTATCACATAGAGTACTAGGTGTAGCCATTGTGTCACAATGAAAGTATTGACTTTTAAACATTTAGTTGAGCTGGGACACATGGTCCCATCCATACCAGGCTCTCAAAAGAGATTGTGCATTTACTGAGAGGAGTTAGTCACAACAAGGTGCATGTGGGACTGCCATGCATGTGAGTTTCTAGTCCTGTAATGCTAATTACAGGGAAATAAATTCTTTAGATTAACTAAATAATAGCAGGCACACTGATTGGAGAAGCACAGTAGTTTTTTTTATTTTTTAACTCTTACATCATACTGTCCTCATTTTGCATAACATAATCCTGCTGACATTTAATTATTCTTCCTCCTTGATTCTTCTGGTTTTACTGATCTGTTTAACCGAGAATTATTTTAGTTGCTCTCATGGAAAATAAATTAAACAGAATTTTGCACACATGCCTGCCATACAATTGCCCTTAAAAAATGTGCATAGCATTCAGAGGTCTCCTACTACTTTACGTCTCTGGCTCTGTAAGCCAAAACAACCATGACAAAATGACCTCACTGTGGAAACCAATGGTAAACCATTCATGTCCAGTAGCCCTGTAGCTTTTTACTAACACAGTGTGCTGACAGACTTTTTTTTTTAAATAACAAAAAATAACAAAAAAATCTAAAATGTATCACTCATAATCATTTGTGATCAAGCAGACTATTTTTTTTTACAGAACACAGACTCAAATAGGCCCCTTTCACATCTTCACATCACGTTTTTAGCCTGTCCGTGTGGATCTTGTTTTCTGCAGCACCACACAAACAGGAATGGATGTCTGGAAACAGATGTAACTTAAGCTCCCAGATCCTGTTTTTTGAAGGATACGTTTTATCCATACAAGTACATTATGAATTTCTGCAGCCATAGGAAATAATGATAATGTCAGTCCGGAGAGAGGGAGAGAGAGAGAGAGACGGAACAGAAATTAGGCCGTAAGCAACATTGCACTTGGTCTGAGCATGCTCATTAACTAAAACCAAATTCCAATAACTATTCTGTTTTTTCCCGGATCCGGCACCATAGGCAACCACTATATGTAATCCATATGGCACTGGATTAGTTTCTGTCCGGTTTTGTCTGGTGCACCCAAAAACGGTGCAGTCTCCAATTCTGGGTCCCGGAAAGAAACACGACAAAAACGAATCCAGCACTGAATTCACATAAAAGAATGGCCATAAATGACCAATCTGGCACCATAGAGATACATGGGAGGCAAAACCGTATCTCTGCCTATCTGTTTAAAAACACATAGGTGCAGATCCCCAAAACCGTGGTGTGAGGCCAGCCTTAGAGGTAATCTGATCCTGCAGTAATTTGGGCAAGTGGATTGCCATTTATTACATAATGCTCTACATTTTTTCCTTACTATTACTCATGGAAGAAAAGAAGATGAATTGTGGTCTGCAATTAACAGTAAGGCTATGTGCAAATTGTGCTTTTCTGCTTTGTTTTTGTGCTGAATTTTCTGCACTAAAAACAAATGACCCACAGTTTTGTGATGAAAGTCAATGCGATTTTTAAAAAGCTCTGCCCACTATGTATGTTTTTCAGTGGTGTCAAAAAAGCATGCGTTTTGAAAATTCATTGTCAATTATCTTTTTTTTGGGCTGCATTTTGCAGTTGCCAGCCATGCTATTGAGCTGAAAAATGCAGCTCTTACAAAAATGCAGCAAAATGTACACTTGGCACAGAGCAGAAAAGCATGCATGCATTTTGAAACATCTGCGTTTTTGAGGCTGGAAAAAAAGCAGAAAAAACAAATATGCACAGTGGGCACTTAGCCTAGCAAAAAAATAAGCTCGGCTAAGAATGTAACACCTGCTAATGGCAGCAAATGCACAAGATCAACAACACTACTAGGCCACTGAGAGAAACACAGAGCAAGTTAGGCTGGGTTCACATTTGCGGACCCCTCCGCAGCGTTCTGCAGAGGGGAGCCGCAATGTGTCCGCAGCGGCCGCGAGCTCCTATCTTTATAATGGGAGCGCACAGTGCTGCGCTTGACTGCGCATGACCTTGCGCACCCATTCACTCCCATATGAGATATGTGTGCAGGCGTACGCCTGCGCACAAATCACACAGTCTCGTCGGCACCAGGAATGCAACATGTCGCGTCCCTGGTGCGGACGAGACTGTGTCATTTGTGCACATATGGGGGTGAATGGGTGCGCACGGTCATGCGCGGTCAAGCGCAGCACCGTGCGCTCCCATTATAAAGATAGGAGCTCGCGGCCGCTGCGGTCACATTGCAGATCCCCTCTGCAGAACGCTGCAGAGGGGTCCGCAAATGTGAACCTAGCCTTAGAGGTTATTCACTGAAAATTTACATGGGGGCACCAGGAATGAAGAGTTGATTCAAGAAAATGTTATCCCACTCTTCACCATCTCAATCATGTATGTGAACATACACCTGGCCCAATGGACCGGGGATACGAGGGCCATGCCAAGGATTCTTTTTTTGTGTATAGGAGCCACTAAAACAATTTTACCTAACAAAAGAAAACTCCAGAACCAATATATCTCTGCACTATAGGGCCAGGGTAAATTACTACATGCGTAATAGTGTGAATCTTTGGTAAGGTACCTTGATTTACAAATTTTACTGAGCTACTTTACCTTCAACGCATATACACACCACAGTCATTGTGATACCCAGGTATCTAGCTAACAAGATCGTAGCACCCTCTTTCATTTCTTTACTGAAACAATCAGACCTGTGACTTTGGCTGCAGCCATTTACTAACTTTAAAACAGTGTCCAGAATTTTATCTGCCAAAAAGAAGTGTGTATGTTGGGCCCGAGCTCGGAGACTTACAGTTACCATCAACACTGCATGAGGGAAAGAGAAAAGAACCACAATAGTCTTGTAACACTTCAGGAAAAAGAAAAAAACAATGCAACAGTATAATATTGGGCTGTTTTTAAGAAGCTGGAACTGGGGCTTTCATCAACGTTAATGTAATTATTGACAGTTCCAATTATTAGTCAATTGTGCAATAAAACCTTTAGGACTAATCTATTCTAAGTTTTGAAATGATCCAGTCAGAGCACAGGACTAAATTAAATTTAAAATCTGCGGGTTGACACAAGGAGGGATATGCACATGAGATGTCTTTGAAATCTGACAGATTTTGAGTGATATTGCAAAGAAAGAGTGACAAAGATTGCTAAATTTTGATTTGCCATGCTGATAGACTTTTATCCAAAAAGACTTAATGCTGAATTGATTTTTTCAGACAGAATGTAATCTACATTGATCAACATTTGATGGTTTTCATGTTAGGGATACACTATGCCACTTAGAACAGTGTTTTCCAAAATAACCAATGTTTATCAGATTAAAATCTTTATTTTACACAAAAAGTGATGATCATAATTAGAGAACAGAAATGATCGTAGCACAGAGAAAGATGAAAACTAAATGTTGTGAAGGTTACAACAGTCACCAATCAGTAGGAGGTGTACAGGCCTTTGCTTTGCACAGGCCTTTACTGTGAATGACTTCAGCACATCTCCGTGCACAGGACATCACTAGTCTCTCATTTCTCTGGTGTGATTAGTCCACTCTTCTTCTAGTTTCTTCCACAGTTCTGTGACTGTTGTGGGTTTCTTAGCCATAACTTTGTCACCAAGGATTTTCCAGAGGTTTTCCATTGGGTTTAGATAAGGACTCTAGGCTGGTCATTTAATTGTTTCAATATTTTCTGTTTTAAGGAACTTCTTTACCCGTTTTGCTGTGTGATAAAGGGCATAATTTTGTATGAAAATTGCTGGATGATTGAGTGCTGAATGCAAGTATGGAAACACATGATTTTGAAGATAGTTCTGATTCACACTTGCATTCACTGTTCCGTTCCATGTTATCACTTTGCCTCTGGTACACTAGTCATAGAAGTGATTAGCCTCAGGCCCATGCAACCAGCCCTACACCACGTTATCCACAAAACAAATCTCTTCAATAAAGGAGTTGGATGGTGTGGTTCATGCTGCGTTGTATAGTTGCTTGGAGAGGGTAGGGGTCCCCACATGGCAATGTCCCAGTCAAAGGACTCTAGCGGAGTTGATACGCATGGCTGGGAAACCAAGCCTTCTGCCTCTTCTATCACCTCCTCTTCCTCCTCCTCCTCCTTATGCTCCTGGTCTTGGTTGAATTGGTCATCCAGTAGCTGGGCACCAGCTGCAGGTGGAATACAGCCAGGCATGCTGCGAGTTTCTCTGCAGTGTGATATCTGGTGCTCCTGGTCCCAGATGGCATAGGAAAAGGGTATCCTCCTGAGTATGAGTTCCTCAGGTTCTCCTCTGGCATCAGAGTCCAGCACCGTATCCATACCTCTCTACATATGAGGCCCAATGTGGGTAGTGCAGTTGATCTCTGGGTCAATAAATCTGTTCATCTCTTCTGCATTTCTCTCCAGTTCTGGTTCTGGTTCTGTGGAACCACCCTCTATCCCTGGGGTGGTGATGAAGATGACCTTTTCCTCCACATTAGGCACATCTTGCAGGGGATTCACTTCCAAACTGGGTAATGCCAGCACATCGTAGCAACTAGCTAGTGAAGCAGAGTGTAGCTGGTTTGGAGTACTCACTGCATTGCTGCTAATACGGCGCTGAAATGCTGAGATCCACAGTGACACTGGTTTGTTTTGCCTAGGGGCTCACCTCTTTCACTGCTATGACTGAGTCAAACAAAACTACTAATATACTCGTGTATAAGCCGAGTTTTTCAGCCCAAAAATTGGGCTGAAAAGTCCCCCCCTCGGCTTATACACGGGTCATACGGTATGCTGTGGGGGGGGAGCTGTGACCGGGGGCTGGAGGAGGCAGGAGGGGGCCGCGGTGACCGCAGGCGGTCACGTGGGGCCGCCTCATTAGGGCAATGAATATGCACGGCATCCCCCCGTCCATCAGCGGCGGGGGGATGCCGTGCATATTGCACTACACAGCCCCCTCTCCTTAATATGCGTCCCCCAGTAGTAATAAACAGCCCCCCCCTCCTTATCATGTCCCCCCCGGCTGCGGCAGCTGTGAAAATAACAAACAGTTTATACATCACCTTCCGGCGCAGCTCTCCGCTTCTCCGGTCCTCAGCTCCTCCGCTCGCGGCTTTTTCTTCCTTGTTGTGCCGGTGTCATGTGACCGGGCACAGGAGATGACGTCATTTCCTGCGCGCGGTCACAAGCCGGCACATCAAGGAAGAAGAAGCCGCGAGCGGAGATGCTGAGGACCGGAGAAGCGGAGAGCTGCGCCGGAAGGTGATGTATAAACTGTTTGTTATTTTCACAGCTGCCGCAGCCGGGGGGGACATGATAAGGAGGGGGGGGGCTGTTTATTACTACTGGGGGACGCATATTAAGGAGGGGGGCTGTGTACTACCACTGGGGCTGCTGGATACTACACTGGGGCTGTATATACCTCTGGGGCTGCTGTATACTACCACTGGGGCTGTATATACCACTGGGGCTGCTATATACTACCACTGGGGCTGTATATACCTGTGGGGCTGTTGTATACTACACTGGGGCTGTATATACCTCTGGGGCTGCTGTATACTACACTGGGGCTGTATATACCTCTGGGGCTGCTGTATACTACCACTGGGGCTGTATATACCTGTGGGGCTGCTGTATACTACCACTGGGGCTGTATATACCTCTGGGGCTGCTGTATACTACCACTGGGGCTGTAATATACCTGTGGGGCTGCTGTATACTAACTACTGGGGCTGTATATACCTGTGGGGCCGCTGTATACTACCACTGGGGCTTATACTACCTCTGGGGCTGCTGTATGCTACCACTGGGGCTGTATATACCTCTGGGGATGCTGTATACTACCACTGGGGCTGTATCTACCTCTGGGGCTGCTGTATACTAACTACTGGAGCTGCTGCTGTATATACCACTGGGGCTGCTGCTGTATACTACCACTGGGGAGGCTGCTGTATACTACCATTGGGGGGCCTGTATACCACACTGCTGGGGGCTGTATACCTGTGCTGGAGTCCACCCTCGGCTTATACACGAGTCAATAGGTTTTCCCAGGTTTTGGGGGCAAAAGTAGGGGGGTCGGCTTATACACGGGTCGGATTATACACGAGTATATACGGTAATCCCTACAAGATTACTGTTTGCACAATCTTGTTGCCTTGCTTCCTTCATAAAACCTTCCATATATTGGGCTGCAGAAGTAATGTCACTTACAAATCCATTTCCCCATGCCACAAGGTAAAACCTGGGCTTGTGGTTGGATAAAATGATTATCGAAGTGTGACATATTTGTAGTAGTCATAATGATGAAAATATATTTTTTTCAGGTCACAAATTCACCAATTTATCTGGAATGCTGAATAAGGCTAGAGGCACTAGACACTGCAGCAATGTAATGACAAGTTCAACATAAATTATACATATGATATAACACAGTCGTGCACATGTTAAAAATAAGTATTGCAAACATATGGAATGAGGTGATGTAGTGATGATTGCATATTTTCAAAAGCAATAGCCATAGTATGGTGTTTATGTGTGAACAGGCCTATTAACAGACATAATTATTAATCTTTAAAGATTCCATGAAAACAGGGTCTGTACCATAGGACTGGCATATAGCAAATGTGGTGCCAATATTCAAAAAGGGGACAAAAACTGAACTTGGAAATTATAGGCCAGTAAACTTAATCTCTACTGTGGGTAAAATCCTAGAGGGTTTTCTAAGAGATGCTATACTGGAGTATCTGAAGAAAAATAACCTCATGGCCCAGTATCAACATGGGTTTAAGAGGGACCATTCCTGTCAAACTAATCTGATAAGCTTCTATGAAGATAAATTCTGGACTGGATTAAAACAATGCAGTGGACGTGGTGTATATGGACTTTTCAAAAGCTTTTGATACGGTGCGACAAAAAAGGCTGATACATAAAATGAGCACAATGGGGGTAGGGAAAATATGTGTAAATGGTTAAGAACTGGCTTAGGATAGGAAACAAAGGGTGGTTATTAATGGAACACACTCAGAATGGGTAACAGTTAACAGTGGGGTACCACAGGGGTCAGTATTGGGCCGCTTCTTTTTAACATATTTTAAATGACCTTTTGGGGGCATACAGAGTAGAATCTCAATATTTGCAGATGACACTAAACTCTGCAGGGTAATTAATACAGCAGAGGCAATTTTATATTGAAGGAGGATTTATGTAAGCTAGAAGCTTGGCTGATAAATGGCAAATGAGCTTTAATGGGGATAAATGTAAGGTCATGCACTTGGGCAGAGGAAATAAAATGTATAAATACTGTATGTGCTTAATTGTAAAACTATGGGCAAAACTATCACTGAAAAGACCTTGGTGTATGGGTAGACAAAAACTACTGGAAAAAAGCAGCATTAGAAAACTTACCATCCATGCAAAGACAGAGAGGCGACTCATCAGCCAGCAGCTGGGCTTGCTCCACAATTGGGCTTGACTGCGTCCTGTAAGTGCTTTTGGTTTTCTGTCTTTGGCATGGATGGTAAGTTTTCTAATGCTGCTTTTTTTCTAGTAGTTTTTGTACAATTTTGTTAGGACTGGTGAGCATGGGATCCCTTGATCGTGGGTCATCAGCTTAAATGTCTTGGGCCAACACATGAACCAAAATCCCATCTATAAAGGTTTTTTATTTATCATATAAAAAACTTTTGCACTTTTTTATCCATCCAGGGCGCAGTTGGGCCCATAGGGGCGCCGTTCATCCAGTGGTGCAGAAGCATCGTACTGTGCGGCCCAATGCTCAGGGGAAGAGCGGTTGGGTAGCTTTCAGACACTCTGACATCATAATGTATCAGCTGTGACATGGTCCAATGCGAGAGGCGACTCATCAGCCAGCAGCTGGGCTTGCTCCACAATTGGGCTCTGACTGCGTCCTGTAAGTGCTTTTGGTTTTCTGTCTTTGGCATGGAGGGGTTTTCGCTCAATTTTTTATGCGCTCTAGTAGTTTTTGTACAATTTTGTTAGGACTGGTGAGCATGGGATCCCTTGATCGTGGGTCATCAGCTTAAATGTCTTGGCCAACACATGAACCAAATCCCATCTATAAAGGTTTTTTATTTATCATATAAAAAACTTTTGCACTTTTTTATCCATCCAGGGCGCAGTTGGGCCCATAGGGGCCCGTTCATCCAGTGGTGCAGAAGCATCGTACTGTGCGGCCCAATGCTCAGGCGGAGAGCGGTTGGGTAGCTTTCAGACACTCTGCATCATATGTATCAGTGTGAATGGTGCTCTATGCAGGCCTAGTGTATGCATGGCAGGTCGCCTCCCACATTTTGCTGGTAGAGGCGACTCATCAGCCAGCAGCTGGGCTTGCTCCACAATTGGGCTCTGACTGCGTCCTGTAAGTGCTTTTGGTTTTCTGTCTTTGGCATGGATGGTAAGTTTTCTAATGCTGCTTTTTTTCTAGTAGTTTTTGTACAATTTTGTTAGGACTGGTGAGCATGGGATCCCTTGATCGTGGGTCATCAGCTTAAATGTCTTGGCCAACACATGAACCAAAATCCCATCTATAAAGGTTTTTTATTTATCATATAAAAAACTTTTGCACTTTTTTATCCATCCAGGCGCAGTTGGGCCCATAGGGGCGCCGTTCATCAGTGGTGCAGAAGCATCGTACTGTGCGGCCAATGCTCAGGCGGCAGAGCGGTTGGGTAGCTTTCAGACACTCTGCATCATATGTATCAGTGTGAATGGTGCTCTATGCAGGCCTAGTGTATGCATGGCAGGTCGCCTCCACATTTTGCTGGTAGAGGCGACTCATCAGCCAGCAGCTGGGCTTGCTCCACAATTGGGCTCTGACTGCGTCCTGTAAGTGCTTTTGGTTTTCTGTCTTTGGCATGGATGGTAAGTTTTCTAATGCTGCTTTTTTTCTAGTAGTTTTTGTACAATTTTGTTAGGACTGTGAGCATGGGATCCCTTGATCGTGGGTCATCAGCTTAAATGTCTTGGGCCAACACATGAACCAAAATCCCATCTATAAAGGTTTTTTATTTATCATATAAAAACTTTTGCACTTTTTTATCCATCCAGGGCGCAGTTGGGCCCATAGGGGCGCCGTTCATCCAGTGGTGCAGAAGCATCGTACTGTGCGGCCCAATGCTCAGGCGGCAGAGCGGTTGGGTAGCTTTCAGACACTCTGCATCATATGTATCAGTGTGAATGGTGCTCTATGCAGGCCTAGTGTATGCATGGCAGGTCGCCTCCCACATTTTGCTGGTAGAGGCGACTCATCAGCCAGCAGCTGGGCTTGCTCCACAATTGGGCTCTGACTGCGTCCTGTAAGTGCTTTTGGTTTTCTGTCTTTGGCATGGATGGTAAGTTTTCTAATGCTGCTTTTTTTCTAGTAGTTTTTGTACAATTTTGTTAGGACTGGTGAGCATGGGATCCCTTGATCGTGGGTCATCAGCTTAAATGTCTTGGGCCAAACATGAACCAAATCCCATCTATAAAGGTTTTTTATTTATCATATAAAAACTTTTGCACTTTTTTATCCATCCAGGCGCAGTTGGGCCCATAGGGGCGCCGTTCATCCAGTGGTGCAGAAGCTTCGTACGTGCGGCCCAATGCTCAGGCGGCAGAGCGGTTGGGTAGCTTTCAGACACTCTGCATCATATGTATCAGTGTGAATGGTGCTCTATGCAGGCCTAGTGTATGCATGGCAGGTCGCCTCCCACATTTTGCTGGTAGAGGCGATCTATCAGCCAGCAGCTGGCTTGCTCCACAATTGGCTCTGACTGCGTCCTGTAAGTGCTTTTGGTTTTCTGTCTTTGGCATGGATGGTAGTTTTCTAATGCTGCTTTTTTTTAGTGTTTTTGTACAATTTTGTTAGGACTGGTGAGCATGGGATCCCTTGATCGTGGTCATCAGCTTAAATGTCTTGGGCAACACATGAACCAAAATCCCATCTATAAAGGTTTTTTTTTTATCATATAAAAAACTTTTGCACTTTTTTATCCATCCAGGGCGCAGTTGGGCCCATAGGGGCCGTTCATCCAGTGGTGCAGAAGCATCGTACTGTGCGGCCCAATGCTCAGGCGGCCCGAGCGGTTGGGTAGCTTTCAGACACTCTGCATCATATGTATCAGTGTGAATGGTGCTCTATGCAGGCCTAGTGTATGCATGGCAGGTCGCCTCCCACATTTTGCTGGTAGAGGCGACTCATCAGCCAGCAGCTGGGCTTGCTCCACAATTGGGCTCTGACTGCGTCCTGTAAGTGCTTTTGGTTTTCTGTCTTTGGCATGGATGGTAAGTTTTCTAATGTGCTTTTTTCTAGTAGTTTTTGTACAATTTGTTGGACTGGTGAGCATGGGATCCCTTGATCGTGGTCATCAGCTTAAATGTCTTGGGCCAACACATGAACCAAAATCCATCTTAAAGGTTTTTTATTTATCATATAAAAACTTTTGCACTTTTTATCCATCCAGGGCGCAGTGGGCCATAGGGGCGCCGTTCATCAGTGGTGCAGAAGCATCGTACTTCGGCCAATGCTCAGGCGGCAGAGCGTTGGTAGCTTTCAGACACTCTGCATCATATGTATCAGTGTGAATGGTGCTCTATGCAGGCCTAGTGTATGCATGGCAGGTCGCCTCCCACATTTTGCTGGTAGAGGCACTCATCAGCCAGCAGCTGGGCTTGCTCCACAATTGGCTCTGACTGCGTCCTGTAAGTGCTTTTGGTTTTCTGTCTTTGGCATGGATGGTAAGTTTTCTAATGCTGCTTTTTTCTAGTAGTTTTTGTACAATTTTGTTAGGACTGGTGAGCATGGGATCCCTTGATCGTGGGTCATCAGCTTAAATGTCTTGGGCCAACACATGAACCAAAATCCCATCTATAAAGGTTTTTTATTTATCATATAAAAAACTTTTGCACTTTTTTATCCATCCAGGGCGCAGTTGGGCCCATAGGGGCGCCGTTCATCCAGTGGTGCAGAAGCATCGTACTGTGCGGCCCAATGCTCAGGCGGCAGAGCGGTTGGGTAGCTTTCAGACACTCTGCATCATATGTATCAGTGTGAATGGTGCTCTATGCAGGCCTAGTGTATGCATGGCAGGTCGCCTCCCACATTTTGCTGGTAGAGGCGACTCATCAGCCAGCAGCTGGGCTTGCTCCACAATTGGGCTCTGACTGCGTCCTGTAAGTGCTTTTGGTTTTCTGTCTTTGGCATGGATGGTAAGTTTTCTAATGCTGCTTTTTTTCTAGTAGTTTTTGTACAATTTTGTTAGGACTGGTGAGCATGGGATCCCTTGATCGTGGGTCATCAGCTTAAATGTCTTGGGCCAACACATGAACCAAAATCCCATCTATAAAGGTTTTTTATTTATCATATAAAAAACTTTTGCACTTTTTTATCCATCCAGGGCGCAGTTGGGCCCATAGGGGCGCCGTTCATCCAGTGGTGCAGAAGCATCGTACTGTGCGGCCCAATGCTCAGGCGGCAGAGCGGTTGGGTAGCTTTCAGACACTCTGCATCTATGTATCAGTGTGAATGGTGCTCTATGCAGGCCTAGTGTATGCATGGCAGGTCGCCTCCCACATTTTGCTGGTAGAGGCGACTCATCAGCCAGCAGCTGGGCTTGCTCCACAATTGGGCTCTGACTGCGTCTGTAAGTGCTTTTGGTTTTCTGTCTTTGGCATGGATGGTAAGTTTTTATGCTGCTTTTTTTCTAGTAGTTTTGTACAATTTTGTTAGGACTGGTGAGCATGGGATCCTTGATCGTGGGTCATCAGCTTAAATGTCTTGGGCCAACACATGAACCAAAATCCATCTATAAAGGTTTTTTATTTATCATATAAAAAACTTTTGCACTTTTTTATCCATCCAGGGCGCAGTGGGCCCATAGGGGGCGTTCATCAGTGGTGCAGAAGCATCGTACTGTGCGGCCCAATGCTCAGGCGGCGAGCGGTTGGGTAGCTTTCAGACACTCTGCATCATATGTTCAGTGTGAATGGTGCTCTATGCAGGCCTAGTGTATGCATGGCAGGTCGCCTCCCACATTTTGCTGGTAGAGGCGACTCATCAGCAGCAGCTGGCTTGCTCCACAATTGGGCTCTGACTGCGTCTGTAAGTGCTTTGGTTTTCTGTCTTTGGCATGGATGGTGAGTTTTCTATGCTGCTTTTTTTCTAGTAGTTTTTGTACAATTTTGTTAGGACTGGTGAGCATGGGATCCCTTGATCGTGGGTCATCAGTTAAATGTCTTGGGCCAACACATGACCAAAATCCCATCTATAAGGTTTTTTATTTATCATATAAAAACTTTTGCACTTTTTTATCCATCCAGGGCGCAGTGGGCCCATAGGGGCGCCGTTCATCAGTGGTGCAGAAGCATCGTACTGTGCGGCCCAATGCTCAGGCGCGAGCGGTTGGGTAGCTTTCAGACACTCTGCATCATATGTATCAGTGTGAATGGTGCTCTATGCAGGCCTAGTGTATGCATGCAGGTCGCCTCCCACATTTTGCTGGTAGAGGCGACTCATCAGCCAGCAGCTGGGCTTGCTCCACAATTGGGCTCTGACTGCGTCCTGTAAGTGCTTTTGGTTTTCTGTCTTTGCATGGATGGTAGTTTTTAATGCTGCTTTTTTTCTAGTAGTTTTTGTACAATTTTGTTAGGACTGGTGAGCATGGGATCCTTGATCGTGGGTCATCAGCTTAAATGTCTTGGGCCAACACATGAACCAAAATCCCATCTATAAGGTTTTTTATTTATCATATAAAAAACTTTTGCACTTTTTTATCCATCCAGGGCGCAGTTGGGCCCATAGGGGCGCCGTTCATCCAGTGGTGCAGAAGCATCGTATGTGCGGCCCAATGCTCAGGCGGAGGGGTTGGGTAGCTTTCAGACACTCTGCATCATATGTATCAGTGTGAATGGTGCTCTATGCAGGCCTAGTGTATGCATGCAGGTCGCCTCCCACATTTTGCTGGTAGAGGCGACTCATCAGCAGCAGCTGGGCTTGCTCCACATTGGGCTCTGACTGCGTCCTGTAAGTGCTTTTGGTTTTCTGTCTTTGGCATGGATGGTAAGTTTTCTATGCTGCTTTTTTTCTAGTAGTTTTTGTACAATTTTGTTAGGACTGGTGAGCATGGGATCCCTTGATCGTGGGTCATCAGCTTAAATGTCTTGGGCCAACACATGAACCAAAATCCCATCTATAAAGGTTTTTTATTTATCATATAAAAAACTTTTGCACTTTTTTATCCATCCAGGGCGCAGGGGGCCCATAGGGGCGCCGTTCATCCAGTGGTGCAGAAGCATCGTACTGTGCGGCCCAATGCTCAGGGGCAGAGCGGTTGGGTAGCTTTCAGACACTCTGCATCATATGTATCAGTGTGAATGGTGCTCTATGCAGGCCTAGTGTATGCATGGCAGGTCGCCTCCCACATTTTGCTGGTAGAGGCGACTCATCAGCAGCAGCTGGGCTTGCTCCACAATTGGGCTCTGACTGCGTCCTGTAAGTGCTTTTGGTTTTCTGTCTTTGGCATGGATGGTAGTTTTCTATGCTGCTTTTTTTCTAGTAGTTTTTGTACAATTTTGTTAGGACTGGTGAGCATGGGATCCCTTGATCGTGGGTCATCAGCTTAAATGTCTTGGGCCAACACATGAACCAAAATCCCATCTATAAAGGTTTTTTATTTATCATATAAAAAACTTTTGCACTTTTTTATCCATCCAGGGCGCAGTGGGCCCATAGGGGCGCCGTTCATCCAGTGGTGCAGAAGCATCGTACTGTGCGGCCCAATGCTCAGGCGGCAGAGCGGTTGGGTAGCTTTCAGACACTCTGCATCATATGTATCAGTGTGAATGGTGCTCTATGCAGGCCTAGTGTATGCATGGCAGGTCGCCTCCCACATTTTGCTGGTAGAGGCGACTCATCAGCCAGCAGCTGGGCTTGCTCCACAATTGGGCTCTGACTGCGTCCTGTAAGTGCTTTTGGTTTTCTGTCTTTGGCATGGATGGTAAGTTTTCTATGCTGCTTTTTTTCTAGTAGTTTTTGTACAATTTTGTTAGGACTGGTGAGCATGGGATCCCTTGATCGTGGGTCATCAGCTTAAATGTCTTGGGCCAACACATGAACCAAAATCCATCTATAAAGGTTTTTTATTTATCATATAAAAAACTTTTGCACTTTTTTATCCATCCAGGGCGCAGGTGGGCCCATAGGGGCGCCGTTCATCCAGTGGTGCAGAAGCATCGTACTGTGCGGCCCAATGCTCAGGCAGCGAGCGGTTGGGTAGCTTTCAGACACTCTGCATCATATGTATCAGTGTGAATGGTGCTCTATGAGGCCTAGTGTATGCATGGCAGGTCGCCTCCCACATTTTGCTGGTAGAGGCGACTCATCAGCCAGCAGCTGGCTTGCTCCACAATTGGGCTCTGACTGCGTCCTGTAAGTGCTTTTGGTTTTCTGTCTTTGGCATGGATGGTAAGTTTTTCTAATGCTGCTTTTTTTCTAGTAGTTTTTGTACAATTTTGTTAGGACTGGTGAGCATGGGATCCCTTGATCGTGGGTCATCAGCTTAAATGTCTTGGGCCAACACATGAACCAAAATCCCATCTATAAAGGTTTTTTATTTATCATATAAAAAACTTTTGCACTTTTTTATCCATCCAGGGCGCAGTGGGCCCATAGGGGCGCCGTTCATCCAGTGGTGCAGAAGCATCGTACTGTGCGGCCCAATGCTCAGGCGCAGGAGCGGTTGGGTAGCTTTCAGACACTCTGCATCATATGTATCAGTGTGAATGGTGCTCTATGCAGGCCTAGTGTATGCATGGCAGGTCGCCTCCCACATTTTGCTGGTAGAGGCGACTCATCAGCCAGCAGCTGGGCTTGCTCCACAATTGGGCTCTGACTGCGTCCTGTAAGTGCTTTTGGTTTTCTGTCTTTGGCATGGATGGTAAGTTTTCTAATGCTGCTTTTTTTCTAGTAGTTTTTGTACAATTTTGTTAGGACTGGTGAGCATGGGATCCCTTGATCGTGGGTCATCAGCTTAAATGTCTTGGGCCAACACATGAACCAAAATCCCATCTATAAAGGTTTTTTATTTATCATATAAAAAACTTTTGCACTTTTTTATCCATCCAGGGCGCAGTTGGGCCCATAGGGGCGCCGTTCATCCAGTGGTGCAGAAGCATCGTACTGTGCGGCCCAATGCTCAGGCGGCAGAGCGGTTGGGTAGCTTTCAGACACTCTGCATCATATGTATCAGTGTGAATGGTGCTCTATGCAGGCCTAGTGTATGCATGGCAGGTCGCCTCCCACATTTTGCTGGTAGAGGCGACTCATCAGCCAGCAGCTGGGCTTGCTCCACAATTGGGCTCTGACTGCGTCCTGTAAGTGCTTTTGGTTTTCTGTCTTTGGCATGGATGGTAAGTTTTCTAATGCTGCTTTTTTTCTAGTAGTTTTTGTACAATTTTGTTAGGACTGGTGAGCATGGGATCCCTTGATCGTGGGTCATCAGCTTAAATGTCTTGGGCCAACACATGAACCAAAATCCCATCTATAAAGGTTTTTTATTTATCATATAAAAAACTTTTGCACTTTTTTATCCATCCAGGGCGCAGTTGGGCCCATAGGGGCGCCGTTCATCCAGTGGTGCAGAAGCATCGTACTGTGCGGCCCAATGCTCAGGCGGCAGAGCGGTTGGGTAGCTTTCAGACACTCTGCATCATATGTATCAGTGTGAATGGTGCTCTATGCAGGCCTAGTGTATGCATGGCAGGTCGCCTCCCACATTTTGCTGGTAGAGGCGACATCATCAGCCAGCAGCTGGGCTTGCTCCACAATTGGGCTCTGACTGCGTCCTGTAAGTGCTTTTGGTTTTTTTGGTTTTCTGTCTTGGCATGGATGGTAGTTTTCTAATGCTGCTTTTTTTCTAGTAGTTTTTGTACAATTTTGTTAGGACTGGTGAGCATGGGATCCTTGATCGTGGGTCATCACTTAAATGTCTTGGGCCAACACATGAACCAAAATCCCATCTATAAAGGTTTTATTTATCATATAAAAAACTTTTGCACTTTTTTATCCATCCAGGGCGCAGTTGGCCCATAGGGGCGCCGTTCATCAGTGGTGCAGAAGCATCGTACGTGCGGCCCAATGCTCAGGCGGCGGAGCGGTTGGGTAGCTTTCAGACACTCTGCATCATATGTATCATGTAATGGTGCTCTATGCAGGCCTATGTATGCATGGCAGGTCGCCTCCCACATTTTGCTGGTAGAGGCGACTCATCACCAGCAGCTGGGCTTGCTCCACAATTGGGCTCTGACTGCGTCCTGTAAGTGCTTTTGGTTTTCTGTCTTTGGCATGGATGGTAAGTTTTCTAATGCTGCTTTTTTTCTAGTAGTTTTTGTACAATTTTGTTAGGACTGGTGAGCATGGGATCCCTTGATCGTGGGTCATCAGCTTAAATGTCTTGGGCCAACACATGAACCAAAATCCCATCTATAAAGGTTTTTTATTTATCATATAAAAAACTTTTGCACTTTTTTATCCATCCAGGGCGCAGTTGGGCCCATAGGGGCGCCGTTCATCCAGTGGTGCAGAAGCATCGTACTGTGCGGCCCAATGCTCAGGCGGCAGAGCGGTTGGGTAGCTTTCAGACACTCTGCATCATATGTATCAGTGTGAATGGTGCTCTATGCAGGCCTAGTGTATGCATGGCAGGTCGCCTCCCACATTTTGCTGGTAGAGGCGACTCATCAGCCAGCAGCTGGGCTTGCTCCACAATTGGGCTCTGACTGCGTCCTGTAAGTGCTTTTGGTTTTCTGTCTTTGGCATGGATGGTAAGTTTTCTAATGCTGCTTTTTTTCTAGTAGTTTTTGTACAATTTTGTTAGGACTGGTGAGCATGGGATCCCTTGATCGTGGGTCATCAGCTTAAATGTCTTGGGCCAACACATGAACCAAAATCCCATCTATAAAGGTTTTTTATTTATCATATAAAAAACTTTTGCACTTTTTTATCCATCCAGGGCGCAGTTGGGCCCATAGGGGCGCCGTTCATCCAGTGGTGCAGAAGCATCGTACTGTGCGGCCCAATGCTCAGGCGGCAGAGCGGTTGGGTAGCTTTCAGACACTCTGCATCATATGTATCAGTGTGAATGGTGCTCTATGCAGGCCTAGTGTATGCATGGCAGGTCGCCTCCCACATTTTGCTGGTAGAGGCGACTCATCAGCCAGCAGCTGGGCTTGCTCCACAATTGGGCTCTGACTGCGTCCTGTAAGTGCTTTTGGTTTTCTGTCTTTGGCATGGATGGTAAGTTTTCTATGGGTAGACAACAAACAAACATTTAGTGGCCAGTGTCAGGCAACTACTGGAAAGGCATATAAAATAATAGGATGCATTAAAAGAGGCATAGATGCTCATGAGGAGAACATAATTTTACTTCTATACAAGTCACTAGTGAGACCACACTTAGAATAGTGTTAACAATTCTGGTCTCGGATGTATAAGTAAGACGTAGCTGAACTAGAGAGAAACCAGAGAAGAGTGACCAAGGTTATTAGAGGACTGAGGGGTCTGCAATACCAAGACAGGTTATTAAACTTGGGGTTATTTAGTTTGGAAAAACAAAGGGTTAGGGGTGATCTTATAATAATGTATAAATATATGAGGGGACAGTATAGAGACCTTTTTAATGATCGCTTTACTCTTAGGCCTGAGACGGGGACAAGGGGGCATCCTCTACGTCTGGAGGAAAGAAGGTTTAATCATAATCACAGATATGGATTCTTTACTGTAAGAGCAGTGAGACTATAAAACTCTCTTCTACATGATGTTGTAATGAGTGAGTTACTACTAAAATTTAAGAATGGCCTGGATGCCTTTCTTGAAAAGTATAACATTACTGGTTATAAATACTAGATTTTTGATAGGGTGTTGATCAAGGGAACTAGTCTGATTGCTGTATGTGGAGTCAGGAAGGAATTTTTTTCCCCAGTGTGGAGCTTAATGTTGTCACATGCTTTTTTTTTTTTTCTCTGGATCAATATGTTAGGCTATGGGTTGAACTAGATGGACTTAAAGTCTTCCTTCAACCTTAAAAACTATGTTATTATTGTTTACTTATATAGCGCCATTAGATTCCATGGCCTTTATATGTGCAAGGGCAGACGAGGACAAGAACATTAAATTACGACAATCAATTCATACAGGTACAGTAGGGATGAGGACCCTGTCCATGACGGCTCACAGTCTACAAGGGTTGGGGGGCAGAGAGTAGGTGGGGGAGAACTGAGTGTGAGATGGCGCAAGGATCAGGTCTCAGTGTAGGTTGCAGGGTTGACAGAAGAGGTGGGTCTTCAGGTTTTTCTTGAAGGTTCCCACGGTAGGTGTGTGTCTGAGTTGGGGGAGAGAGTTCCAGAATTATGGTGGATGAATGGGAGAAATCTTGTATACAGTTGTGGGAGGAGGAAATGAGAGGGGAGAAGAGAAGGTGCTCTTGGGAGGAGCGCAGGTTGTGTGAGTGTAGGTATCGGGAGACCATGTCAGAGATGCAGGGAGGGGACCGGTTGTGGATGGCTTTGTATGTCATGGTAAGGGTTTTCAACTGAGATCTCTGGGAGGTTCAGAGCCAGTGAAGGGCTTGGAAAGGGGGGAGACAGGGGAGTAGCGTGGAGAGAGGTGCATGAGTCGGGCAGCGGAATTGAGGATAGATTGGAGAGGAGCGAGAGAGGTAACGGGGAGGCCAGTGAGCAGGAGGTTGCAGTAGTCAAGACGGGAGATGATGAGAGCATGGACAAGTGTTTTAGCAGTGTCGTGATCGAGGAAAGAGTGTATTTGTAAAATGTTTTTGAGCTGGAGACAGCAGGCGGTTGCAAGGACTTGAAGGAGAAGAATGAGTTGAGGATTACTCTGAGGCATTTAGCTTGGGGGACAGGCAAGAGTGAGCAGTCATTGACAGTGAGGGAAAGGAGGTTGGGGGGAGAGCAACTTGGGGGGAAGACGATGAACTCGGTTTTGTCAATGTTTAATTTTAAGAAGCGAGTAGAGAAGAAGGATGAGATGGCGGACAGGCATTGTGGAATTGTGGATAGTAGGGAGGTGATATCAGGGCTGGACAGATAGATCTGAGTGTCACCGGCGTAGAGGTGGTGTTGAAGGCTGGGTCGGACTGGCCCAGATGGCAGGGGGGTAAGTGCCCCCAGGCTGGTGGTATTGCCCTCATCTAGGGCCGACCCCCCACCAAAATGGGCCGGCCGGGTATACTTTGCGTCCGCAGCTGCAGAATAGTAGTTGACACGGTCGATATGCAGGTGAGAGAGCAGGTGTTACAGCAAAACCCCCCCTTCCCCGCTCCTCACCTCGGGCTCCCAGCACACTCCCCCCCAGCTCCTCACTTCGGGCTGGCAGGACAATTCTGCCTCCCAGTATTAGAAGCACCAGCCCGCCCCTTGAGTCAATGAGTTGGCCTAGGCCGAGGGTATAATTGGAGAAGAGTAGTGGACCCAAGACCGAGCCTTGGGGAACACCAACAGATAGGGGTTAGAGTAAAGAGGAGGTGGGGGAGTGGGTGACGTTGAAAGTCTGGTCCGTTAGGTAAGAGGAGATCCAGGAGAGGGCTAGGTCAGTGATGACAAGAGATTCAAGAATTTGAAGTAGGAGGGAATGGTCGACAGTGTCAAAAGTGGCAGATAGGTAAAGGAGGAGGAGGATGAGTAGTGTCTCTTGCTCTTGGCAGTCAGCAGGTCATTGGTGACTTTGGTTAAGGCTGTTTCGGTGGAGTGGTGGGATCGGAAACCAGATTGTAGGGGGTCAAGGAGGGAGCAGGAGGAGAGGTGGGAGGACACTTTGGAATAGACGTGTTGTTCGAGTAATTTTGAAGAGAAGGGGAGAAGCGATATGGGACAATAGTTGGAAACTGATTCAGGGTCGAGGGAGATTTTTTTGAGGATGGGTGTGATCAGGGCATTCTTGACAGATGAGGGGAAGACACCAGTAGTGAGTAATATGTTGAAAAGATGGGTTAGGGCAGGGATGAGGACTGTGGTGAGATTAGGAATGAGGTGGGAGGAGAGTGGGCCGAGGACACAGGTGGTGAGGTGTGATTATGACAGAAGGGAGGAGAGATGACCTTATGTCATGGAGGAGAAGCTTTTTTTAGACGAGGAGGGTTGGGCGATAGAGAGGGAGGGTTGAGGGGACATTGGATTGAAGCTTTCTCTGATTTTGTCGATCTTCTGTTTGCGGCAAAGTCGTTGGTAAAGATGAGGAGAGAGGGAGGAGGTGAAGGAGGACGGAGTAGGGAGTTGAAAGTTTTGAAAAGTTTCTTGGGGTTATGGGACAGGCGGTTATTAGCAAATGGAAGTTGGCATGCTTTGCAGCAGTGGTGAGTGCAGTCTTGAAGTCATTGAGGGACTGTTTGTACATGGCGAAGTGTGCCCCAGAGTGAGATTTCTTCCATCTCCGCTCAGCTGTCCTGGAATCCCGACACGGGGGGCGGCCTTGTTGAGGGCAGTGGTGAAAGTGGTGTTATAGAGGGTGGCGGCAGCGTCAGCATCTTGAGAGGAAGCTAAGTCTGAGAGAGGGAGGAGGGACTCAGAGAGTTAGTGTAAGTCAATGAGTTTGAGGTTTCTGCGGGGATGGAGGAATTTCCAGAGAGGGGGGAGCGTGGTAGGAGGGGAGATGGAAGAGAAGGTCAGCAGGTTTTGGTCGGATAGGTGGAGGGGTGAGTTTGAGAGGTCAGTGAGGGAGCAGAGGCGGGTGAAGACAAGGTCTACTTTGTGGCCATCGTTGTGGGTGGCTGAGGAAAACCATTGGGAAAGACCGAAGGAGGTGGTTAGTGATAGGAATCTGGAGGCAGCGGTGTGAGGGGGTGTCAATGGGGTTGTTGAAATCACCCATGATGATGGTGGGGGTGTTGGAGGAGAAGAAGTGGAGAAGCCAGGTGGTGAAATGGTAGAGAAAGATGGAGGTGGATCCTGGGGGGCAGTAGATGACAGCCAGCTGGAGGTTGCAAGGGGAGTAGATGCGGACAGAGTGCACCTTGAAGGAGGGGAGGGAGGCAAAGGGCAGCGATGTAATTGTGGTGAAGGAGCAGCTGTTGGACAGGATTGGGCTGACACCTCTGCCGCGGTTGCTGTTAGGTCGGGGGTGTGGGAAAGATTGAGTCCAATATAGGAGAATACAGCAGGGGAGGCGGTGTCAGTGGGGGTGAGCCATATTTCGGTACTGCCAAGAAAAAAGAGTTTGTTGGAGATGAATGAGAGTTTGTGGCAAACCGAGCGAGTTTTCCAGGGTGCAACAGGGAGGGGGATACCTATAGCAACATGTGTGTGAAGCATATAATGGCCATATGCTATTTTTATATGATTTGGTGTCACATATCTGTAGAAGAGGAAGGTTTTTGTATTATCGGGATTCCTCCGCGCTGACCTCAGGAGACAATTTTGATTTTATTCTTTATTCGTCCACACACCAAACAAAAGGAAGCCGACGCGTTTCGTAGCCATGTGTGCAATGTAAATTTTGATTATACACTTTTATGAGTGATTTTACCTGTTTGTAACACAAAGGGGGCGTTTCCACAGGAAATTACGTCATGATGCTATTTTTTTTTTTGAAGATATGTTTGTGTATATAAAGTCCTTTCTATATAACTCTGTAACTAATGCCCCGATGAATTGGCCACATGGCTACGAAACGCGTCGGCTTCCTTTTGTTTGGTGTGTGGACGAATAAAGAATAAAATCTAAATTGTCCCCTGAGGTCAGCACGGAGGAATCCTGATAATACAAAAACCTTCCTTTTTTATCCTGGACGGGATCTGCAGTGACCCTTTACGTTTACAAGGTTGGTTGTGAATCCTTCACAAGCTGAATAGGTGAGTGGATTACTGCTACATTAACCCATTGTATCCACATTTATTGCTCTATTGTGCACTCCCTCTCCCATTATATATCTGTAGAAGAGATGGCCTCACACAGTGCTGATCCTCTGTAATAATAAAGGTTTGATCTCCCCCTCAAAAAAATTGGTAAAAATAAAACAGCTAAAATGGCCATTTTAGTGACATTGTAAGCTTCCTGGACTTCAGAGCTGTTGCCACATCTGCCATTGTTTCCAAAATTCACACACTGCAGGTGTCAAAACACTTGCAAACTTCAGAATGCTTAAAAAATTGTATTCAATATTCTATAATATAATACAGCTTAATTCAAGCCAATAGACCTGAAGGTTAGGTGGTTTTCCCGGCCATCAGGTCTTCTGATGAGCGTGTTGACAACAAACAAACAGGGAATGTTTTAGGGCCATTTTAAATTTCAAGTTTTTTTCCTTAACATCGCCGGGTTTGACAATTTTTTTTGCAAAAAGCTCGGGTATCCAATCGTAAACTGAATCTGCAATGTTTGGGTCAAATACTCAAAAACCCTCCAATGTGGCTGAATTACAACAATTCCTCAAAGATGAATGTACCAAAATTCCTTCAGAGCATTGTAAAAGGCTTATTGCCAGTGTCAGGGAAATAATTTGACATAATGAGCTGGACAACTGTTGATTGTTTGAATCTGCTAAAGGTTCCATTTTACAGTCTGAGATAAATGACAAAATGGCATCGGTCAAGGTTTATATAAGTTGTTTTTCTCTGAAAACATGTAAACATGTTTTGATCATCACCCTCAATAACCCAATCTGGTCAATATATGATAAGCCTGGAGTTTTTGGGGGACTTTCCATATGCCTCAATAACCTCATCCACCCTGCCAATTCTTGGAAGTATTGGCGACGTCATATAGTACCCCCATGAAGAGCCAATCAACAAGTAGTATACCAATGGGTGTAACTAATAATTTTGAAGTTGTATTAATATTTGCGCATGTATAAATCCTATTGGGGGTGTCACCACAGGAATTTGCTGACTTACAAACAAGGCAGATGAGATTCCCCTGGGTGTATTGCTCGGTGACGAAAATGAGCCGGAGTCCCATGAAGCAGACTTCATGGAGTTGACAATGTCCAGCGGGAATTTTGGGACTGCTCATATGCAGGACTTAACACTGAAAGGGGCCCAGGAGCCGGGGGATAACATCAGATTACCTCACTTTGCAGTAAATGGGGAGTTGCTATATCAGGTTACCCAGGTGAGAGGTGAGGTAATAGAACAGCTGTTGGTTCCAGGCCCTATAGATGCAAATTACTAGACATGGCCCATTCTCATGTCCTGGGTGGTCACCTCTGGGTGACTATATGCTGGTATATGCTGTTAATCTTTGGTGCTGTCATTAAGCCCCTCTCATTCACAACTGTCAACTGGCAACTGTCACTTTCTCTCCATTATGTAGATAGGGCCAAAATTGTTTGGTGAATTGAAACGCACAGGGTTAAAATTTCGCCTCACAACATAGCCTATGATGCTCTCGAGATCCAGACGTGTGACTCTGCAAAATGTTGTGGCTGTAGTTGCGACGGTGTAGATGCCAATCCTGGAAATACACACAAACACATACACACATTCAGCTTTATATATTAGATATACTGTATTTTTCATTCTTACAGACTCCCTGGACCATAAGGTGCACCTAGGTTTTAGAGGGGGCAATATAAAAGATAAGTTGTAGCAAAAAATGTGGTCATGGTGCACTGTTATGGGGGTGACCTGCTGCTGACACTGTTATGGGGGTAATTTCCCCCAATTCTGTTGTGTACATCCAGGAAAAGTAACTACAGTGCTGTGGGTTTTAAACTTCTTGATTATGTTGTGCACCATGGATAAAGAAACATCAAGATCTCTGGATATGGACTTGTAATTTTTAAATTGTTCTCATCTCCTCCTTCTATTTTATGTGCTTAGTGTGTACACACAATGCAAAGATTGCTCCAACATCTCCCCTTTTGTTGTGGTTTCAGGTGGGATTTTCATATTGCCCACACCTGTTACTTGGTATAGCTGAGTTTGAAAGAGCATCACATACTGGAAACACAGTTGTCTATCCACAAGTTTGGAAACAATTTTGTCTGGCCCATCTTGGGGGTTTTGTGTTAAATGATATCCAAATTATCTATTCTCATGATATTTTTGTGTTGTTCCAATACACACAAAGGAAATAAACATGTGTAAGTGCAATAGTTTCTTTGAGATATACTTTACTTTCTGGATCAATTGCAAGGTTGCCAATACTCTCGGTAATAACTGTATTTATACATATATATAACATTACAGTTAGAAAATCATTTAGAGTAATGTGTTGGTTGAAATGTAATCTATATGTGTGTCCTATGGCTACTCGACATTTGGTTGCTAAATCACATTATTCTAAACATTTTTCAATTGCTTGTGGACACAAAATAATGGAAGAAAAACTCAATTGAGAGCACTTTTTGTGGCTGTTTTCATTGTACCCTTGAGCATTTTCTAAGTTTGTGTTTAATCACAGAATCCTGGCCATGATGTTTTTGACAGGTAATTTCCTTAATGCAGTTGACAGAGATGGATTACATGGGAGCTATTGGATCCTTTGCTTTTGTTTGCAAGTGATAAGACTAGATTAAGGTTATCTAGCTTTAAATTCTTGGCATGATAGAGTCTCCTAATAAGTTTCAAAACATAGAAAATGTTTCTAGGTTCAGAAGCTCATGACTAGATAACATAAATTTAGCTATGTAAAGTTTCAAGTGAAAATAAATATTTTTACATAATAATTCATATGTTGATCACATAATATATTAGATAAATAAAAATTGTACAAATGTAAAAGCATAAATAGCCCACGTAGTTCAGCTGTATAATCCATTTTTCATAATAAAAATAGATATTTTATAACCATATGAAAAATGAAAAAACTTTAAAATAGAGGATACAATTATAAAATAATTTACTGGCCTGATATATTTATTAAAAGTATTAAAACAAATATAATATTTCACCTTTATAACAGCAATCTAATGATTCACCTGTCCTGGCCAAAATACCATGCACTACTCTGTTAGTATATGTTATTAAAACTACCTTAGCTGTATGAAAAACTTTCACAACCAGCAACTCAATGTTTTTATTTGGAAAATTGTGTTGCCATTGCTACATTAAGGCTTTTTTAACATTGATCCTAATATTCAGATTCTGACCAACAAATGCACATGGATTAATATCCATTTAATAGAGCTAATCAGCATCCAGATCCAGTTGTTGAGGAGAGCCATAGGATTAAATACTTAATTAACCTTAAGACATAAGGGCATGGCGAGAAATGATCCATAGAGTGTATTATTTTACATTGTATAAGTTGTGACTTAAACATGGCTGCCATTTCCTGCCACAGCACACCATGCTCTCTGAGAGCAAGATGGAGTCCATAGGAGCCTGGACCTATGACTACATCCTGTCTACAATAAGGAGTTCCTGGAGGAAGCTGAATTCTATAGAAGGACTGACCAATCACAGAATGCCATATCACCTGGACACACTCGATCAAGACCACACCCCCTGATTACCTCATGGATCCGCCCATGGACTAACCCACTGACCAATGAATACATCTGAGTAGGGCTGGCCGAGCACCTTACTGAGGAATACCTCATGTCTCTTATAATAAACCAACACTTGGAGCCAAGGAAGGGTGTACACTGACTCTGTGTGTCTGGTGTCATATTTTTCACGCCGGTACTTGGTCCATATTGATTTGGTCAGGGGCAGGCAACTTGTTGTTAATATTATTATGAAATATTAACCATATCACAGCCACTATAAACTGTAAATTTGAAATAGAAATCCAAATATATACATCATTTTTTAGTCTAAGTTATCAGAACCCCTAACATGCCACAGAAATACTCTATCTCAGTGTTACAGAGAAAAACTATGCAATTCTTCCAGTGTGAAAAGATCTGATATTACATTATACATAATGTAATTTATTCACAGGTCCATAATAGACTTAAAGGTTCATCATTCATCAATTGCCGTTTTTAAACCACTTTCCATTTTTGTCTTATTATATTAGTTACTATTGTTGACATAATGGAAGAAAGTGCTCTGGCACAACTTACCCTTTTTGCAGAGAAAATTCCTTGGATCTGTTTATTGTAGGATAGGGAATGGGGAGTGGCCGCTACAACCACAATTTACTCACAGGACTCCCAGGCCTCCAGGTGTGATGGTTTGGCTTCCACCACATTATGCAGGAACAAAGAGATTCCCAGTGCCACTTCTCAATTTAAAGTCCTTTTATTGGTAAAGATATATTAAAAACATTGCTGTTTTTAATATATCTTCACCAATCAAAGGACTTTAAATTGAGAAGTGGCTCTGGGAATCTCTTTGTTTCTTGGATCAGTAGTGGTGCTCCCAACTTCACACCCAGGTCATTGGGTGCCAGCTTACCCCAGTGAGACTCTATCATCCCATGAAAAGTAGAATGAAGAAGATCGGCACTCATATTCCTTAAAAATGTCCAACTTTGTTAGGAACACTTTAAAAAGACAACATCAGTGAGAGATGCAGAGTGTGACAGACTACATAGTGTTTGGGAGCAATGTTTTTAAGGAATAGTGTTGTTATTCTTCTTTCTACTTTTCATGGATTAGTTGCTCTTGTTGACTCCAAAATGGATTCTTGAATTTGACGCAAAGTGAAAAATGTTCTTTCTTCCAGTCTTGACATGTTTTGACAACTTTTTTTGTCAGGCCAGGACATTATCTTGGTTTGGTAGTAAGGCCAGAGCATTATCTTGATGAGTCTGTCTTTAAAATATTTGAGCAACTGTGAAATAATGGCAATAATATAACAAGGGCATCGTTTCTGGTTGTGCGCATGTGAGTAAAGGATTTTGAGCAATGAGGATTTTATTTCTTACCTGTCTAAGAGGCTATACCTAGATATCTGCAATCTGATTTCTTATTCCAGAGAAATCCACATTTTTCTTAAATGTAAATAACCTGTTCCAGGCTATGGGGAGGATATTGCCTGTAAGACAACTGTAGTGCCAGCTGTGGCACAGGCATCTCTACCGCAAGGAGACTGGTGGCTGTGTTGTACACTCCCTGACTGAAGCTATGTCGCTTATCCATGTTATGTAAATAAAAGCTTACCTGACATTAAATTCATCCATTGATTGTATAAATTACCCTTTTGAAAGGTGAAACCCTCCAAAATTTGGTTTAGGTTAAGAAAATAAATTGGCATCAATGCTGAAATATTGATCATTTAATGAACACAGAATGGTCAGATTTTAGCAAGACAAAGGTTTTGTCGCCTGGTCATATAATGCACCCAATCCTAGTTTAGATCCTCACCTTTGCTCAGTAAATGATCGGTTAATTAGTGGGTGTCTCTAAAAAGAAACCTACTACTCCAGACCTTCAATTGAACTGCAACTTGAGCTCTGACAACATGCCAAAAATCCACCGTGCTACCAAAGCCTTGATTATCATGAGTAGGGATGAGCGAGTATACTTGTTACTATTCAGTACTCACCGAATAGTGCGGTACTCGGGCTACTCGTTACTCTGCAAGTTTCCTTGCGATTGCTCACTATGTAACGAGTACAATGTAAGTCAATGGCAAATTCGAGTAATTCCTCAGCTGCTGGACCCTATAAAGAGGTCTGGCGGCAGAGGAAAAGGCTGCAATGGCCCACATGATTGTTTAAAAGCCGGCGGTAAAAAGCCACCGGGTTTTAAAGAATCATTAAGCCCCCTACTCGCTTCCCCGCTGCCTGACAGCCCGATCCTCCGCTGGGTAGGGAGCGAGCAGTAGGGAGCGGGGAGCGAAAGACCCACGTGGCGAAGCCGGTGGTGAGGAGAATTCACCGATGGCTTTCTCCTTCTGTTCTGCGCTCCCCGCTCCCTCCTGCCTCTTTCTGCTCCCGGGAGCTGTGCTACCCACCGGTAGTTTCAAATGAACAGCTGATTCTGGTCAGCTGTTCATTTGAAGTAGCGCTGCTGTCAGGGATCATGTGAGTTCATACTTGTCTGCATGAACTCACATGAACTTTCCCATGCCCGGGTGCACAATTCAGCTACATCTCTGGTAGAGATTCTCTACCAGAGATGTAGCTGAGCTAAACAATGACCCTGGATTGGACTACATCGGACGGAAGAAGGATTTATAATAAAGATAGAGTCTAATTGTTGTTGTTTTTTTTTTTTCTAACAAACATTTTTTCGCTGTGTTGTGTTTTTTTAAAAAAAAAACACTAGAAATTCATGGCTGTCATGTCTAATATTGGCGTGACCCCATGCATTTCGGGCTTAGGGCCAGCTGATAATACAAAGCTGGCCCTAACCCCTTTATTATCCAGTGAGCCACCGCACCAGGGCCCTGGATGAGCTGGATACAACACCAGAGGATGGCGCTTCAATGAACACGCCATCTTTTGGGGTGACTGCGGGCTGCAACTCGCAGCGGGGGGTGCCCAGAAAGCTTGGGCCTCCCTGCGCTGCAGATTCCAGCCCCCAGCTGCCTAGTTGTACCTGGCTGGACATAGAACTAGTGCGAAGCCCCACGTATTTTTTTCTTTATTATTTCATGAAATTCATGAAATAATTTAAAAAAAAGGCTTTCTTCTTTTTCTGTTTCCAGGCAGATACAAATAGGCACCTGGGGGTTGGGGGCATCCTGTTCCTGCCTGCTGTACCCAGCTGGAAACAAAAATACGGCGAAGCACATGTCAAATTTTTGGGGAACAAATCATAATTTTTTTTAAAAACTACATTTAGGGACTGCATCTTTATTAATCCCTTGAGACCGGAACGCTGCGGCATTGTAAGGGGTGTCAACTCAGGTCACCCAGGATATCTCAGGTCATGCCACCTGAGCTGTCCTCAGGTGACCTGAGTTAACCCCCTTACAATGCCACTGTGCTCCGGCCTTGAGGGCTTAATAAAGATGCAATCCCTAAATGTATTTTTTTTTTATTATTATTTTTTCCAAAAAAATTAGACGTGCGCTTCGCCATATTTTTGTGTCCAGCTGGGTACAGCAGGCAGGAACAGGCTGCCCCCAACCCCCAGGCGTCTATTTGTACCTGTCTGGAAACAGAAAAAGAAGGAAGCCCTTTTTTTTAAATTATTTCATGAATTTCATGAAATAATAAAAAAAATAATGCGTGGGGCTGTGCGCTATTTGTCCAGCCAGGTAAAACTAGGCAGTTGGGGGCTGGAATCCGCAGCGCAGGGAGGCTCAAGCCTTTTAAAAAAACACAACACAGAGAAAAAAATGTTTATTAGAAAACAAAACAAAACAACAATTAGAGTAAAAGAGTAATTTATACAACCAATGGATGAATTTAACATCAGGTTATAAGCTTTTATTTATATAACATGGATAAGCAACACAACTTCTGTCAGGAAGTGTACTCACCCCTCTGGTTGTTCCATGGTGTCTGCCTGGACTTCATCTGCGGCTTTCTGCTACCAGGGCCTTTGTACACTGCACTGGTCTCCTGGGAGTGTGCTTATGTTGTTCTTATGACAAGTCTACATTTCTTAAAGGGCCAGCGGGTCCAAGACAGAAGTGCTTCTCAGCCTATGGCTGAGAAACAAAGAGTTTTTAAGACATCTTACCCTTTAGGGAGGTGCCAGAGCAACATGGTCTATGGTTAGAGACATGCTGCTAGTTGTCAGGTCCCCAATATCCTTGCTGTTACTTATACCCATTCCTTACATAACGTATGTCTGTTTTCCAGTCCTGCTACAGCTGCAAGTACCTTCTGTGCCAGCTTGCTGCCATACCATCAATGTCAGTCTAAATCCATCAAGCAGCTATACTTACTGCTCCAGCCGAACCAGCCTTGCTGCCATACCTGCTCTACCTGTCCTACCAGCCTTATGGCTTCACTCCCAGACACTCATCTCAGTGAACATTACAATGACTCTGCCTCCATAGCTAATTTTAAATAGAAGGTGGGGTGTTACCAGTGTAAGGCAAGAATTAAAAAGGACACAGGAACTTTGTCTTTTGCAAACACATTTTTTGTATCTGTATGAGCTCTGCTATTTTATAACTCTGTCTGCTTGTGATATGGAAGTTGAAGCCCTGAGAATAATCTGAAGATGTGTCAGTTATAATCACACAGAACTCTATAGCAAGATCATGACAGAAGAGAGCGGCCATCACACATCATACCGGTAACACCCCCTCTATTTAATATAAGCTCTCAAGCCAGAGTTATTTTCAAGGCAATATCCTCCCTATAGCCTGGAAGAGGTTATTTACATAAACTGATAAAAGATGATTTATCAACAACACAGATTCTGATATGAGGTATATTGGGAAGACTTTTTTCAGCATTTTATAACCTATATGCCCTTATTAATAGTTTAGATAGGTCAAATGTGATGACAGATTCCATTTAACAATGAGGTGAGACAGCAGATCTTTTGACAATAAAAACAGGAAGGGAACATCCAGAGATACCAGGGCAATTTGCTTCTTCCTGCTGGGGACATTTTGCAGAGAAGACATAGAAGTTATATCTCCAAGACCCTTTATATGTTTTTATTGCTGACCATCATACTTTATGAGTGCAAGAGAAGTTAGAGTTTATGATCTGTTTCTGCTCCTGTAAGATGTTCATAACTGAAATCTAGTTTATTGAAGTGCAGACAAGTTCATGATTGATAAAGCTACAGTTTATTATGCCAAATCTTATGTAATAACAATTACATTGTTCTAGTCTTATTCTTATACCTCTTATACCTGCTGTAATTTAAAGGTATAGTATAGCTCAATTACAAAGCTACTCATTTACTTAAACTTCATATGAAACTTACATTAAGTCACAGGTACAATGCAATATTGAAACTTTCTAATCCATTCCACAGACTACAAATTTTTAATACTAAAATAAAGTCTATTTTCTCTTTAAAACAAACTTAAAAACATAGTCTTACATTAGCAAGAGCTTGTATTACCAGAAACATATTAGTTCTGTAATCAGTGCTAGAATTGTGATAATTGTACATTCCCTATTACTATCAATACACTGTGTCCATTATGGCCTGAGCATTCCGTTGAACTGGTAGCATGATATGCTGGGTGTTCTAAAGAGTTAAGTATATATTATTGAATTATTAATTTAGGCTTTATTAACAGAGATTTTTCTTTTTTATGGTTAATATAGCTGTAAATATTTTATGAAAAGCGTGAGAATTATAATTCTGATTAGGATTTTTTTCCCAAGGTGTTGTTGAACCTCTACTTTGAATAATATTAAAATGTAAATTATAAGTAAGTTTGACCTATTAAAATTCCAAAGAGAAATATTTGAGTTTTTCCTTGCTAAAGGGAATTAAAGACAATGGCAGTACAAGTGCCGTGTAGAACTGTGTTCTACAACATAAGCAAATATGCTGGACTCACTTCGCTATAATCCTTCATTGATATTAAAAATGTGCATCCTCCGTATACAGTAATTGCAATATCACAACAACATCTCAACATCATTCTTCTGTTCTAATTGTCTGCAATTATATAACATAAGTTTGAATATTAATGAACAATAGTGTGTCTATTGTGTGAAGCAGAGTGCTTTATTTGCCTCTTCTGAAATCTCTGTTTAAGCTAATTTCCAACTACTGTATTTTATGCCAATGCCATTTCCCATTTCACATTCCTCGACCCCTTCCAGGCATAAACAGGTGCGTGCCAGATGGCTCACCACTGCTGGAAAATACTGTAATTGTGTATCGAAATAAGTAGGGGAAATCTGTTGTATTCCATGCAAAATAAATAGTATTTTTTTCCTATTTCCATATAACAAAAAGATGGTTACACTTAAATAGCAAACTTAGAAGGATAACAAATACATTGAAAAATATAGTAAATATTGAAATAATCAGCAGCTGATAATAGCTGTATTTTTGATGTACAGAAAAAAAAGGAGCAGCACTTGTCCATGTGAACAAAGTTCAGGGTGCAAAAAAGCCTCACTGTAATCCTAAACAAGAACTGCCACCTCCCTGGTGCATGGCAATCTAAATGCACCACTGAATGCAGCATGCATTCAGGGAAAGGGTCCTCCATGGCTCTAGCCCCCCTGTGCCCCGAGATATATACCTTAGAAAGCTTATAGAAAACTAGTCTAATGGGTGGGATCATTTTACCAGCTCTTCAGCGCTGCACAGTCATTCAGCCTGCTGCGTTGTTGTTCTCCCTCCCCTCCAGGTCCCTGCCGCCACCTCCTGCTCTGCCATCAGCTTCTGCTATCTGTCAATCACGCTGGCTGCATGGAGCTGCCATGCGTGACATCACCGGCTGAGTCCACCCTGCTTGTGCTTTATTCCAATAGCAGGGCAAGAATGAGGCACCAGATTGCCGCCCTGCTATTTGAATAAAGCCTGTCAATCATGCTGGCTGAATAGAGCAGCCTTGTGTGATGGCACCAGCTGAGTCAGGTCTGACTCCAGATTCCCGCCCTGCTATTTGAATGAAGCACAAGCAGGGCAAGCTCAGCCAGTGATGTCACATATGGCCACTCTGTGCAGCCAGCGTGATTGACAGACAACAGAAGCTGAGGGCAGAGCAATAGGCGGCAGCAGAGACCTGGAGGGGGAGGAACAACCACACAGTAGGCTGGATGACTGAGCCAGCGCCGAGGAGCTGGTAAAATTATCTCACCCATTAGACTAGTTTTCTATAAGCTTTGTAAGGTATATATCTCGGGGAACAAGGGGGCTAGAGCCATGGGGAACCCCTTCCCTGAATGCAGCAGACATGCTGCATTAAGTGGTGCATTTAGATTGCCATGCACCAGGGGCGGTGACAGGTCCTCTTTAAGGTTGCGGCAAGTCCATACATCAAAAAATAGTCAAGGCAGCACTCCAGGATTATGAATTTTCGCCAACCTTTTATTGGCCAAAATGTCATCACGTTTTAGTTGACAAATTGAGAAACGTTTGTCAACTAAAACGTTGTGTTAACATTTGGGCCAATAAAAGGTTGGTAAAAATTCATAACCCTGGAGTTCTGCCTTCACTATTTTTTATGTACATTTTTGTTGTATTTATCTATAAATTTAAATTAAATTTGAATATATACAAATCTGTATATCAGCACTTTGCTGTGTTTTTACATTAGTTAATTTTTGAAAGCACTCCTTTCAAAATGTTTATCCTTTTAATAGTTTGCAATCATCATATCATAGTGCAGTGGGCAGTGCAACACAAAAGGGAAAACCAGAGAAGTTATGAAGGAAGGATAGGGACAGGGAAAAATGGATTACCACCAAACTTATCTATGACTGACCCCATAGCTTCTTAATATCCCTACACAGGTTTTTTCCCCTGTGGGCTCTCATGGGCATAAGCCCTCACTAATCCTGAACTTTCCCAGGTTAGTGAGTAGGCAGTGAGACATTAGTCCCATTTCTGCAATAATAACAACACGCGAAAATGGGTGGGGAAACACAGCAAAATCACTCCTTGGTTTCTTCAGCAGGGAACTACACAGCTGCAATAGATAAGAAACCCCAGTTTCTCCAAAGGCTGGCTCCTTCAAAGTGGTTAGTATACTAGAACTATCTTTGGCATGGAGTAAAGCTAAAAGTGGACAAATATAACAGAAAGGCATGATGACAAGATGCTACAGGTATGATTAAAGCTAGTAATCTCAGCCACAAAGGAAAGAGTAATTAACCCCTTCATCATAAAATGAAATTAAATACACTCAAACACAAGATGTTATCTGCGGATGGGACAAACTCGTGACAATTTTATAGCAAAGAGAAGAATTTACTGGGCAGAAAGGCAAAATGAGCAATTGTAAGTACATAGTGGTATTATAATATGATTATTCCCCTTTCATCTTCCCTCAGGATCAGCCTAGAGCTGTCCTGTTAGACCTCCTGACTCGCTCCACACTCCTCTTCGACTCCTCTCCAACTCCAACTTTCTCCCCAGAGGTCCTAGATCCCTCCCACCACTAGTCTAGTATGTGAGTGCAGGAATGGGTCCCACCCACCAGCCCAGCATCCACTTGCAGTTGGGGAAGATTACACTGCTTTTATGAGTGTAATACCCCGATGTGATGCCTGACCATGTGGGGTGCCACATACCCCCCTGATGAAAGATACTTGTCCTCGAGTATAGGCACCTGTTAACCGGGGAGTGAAAAACACTTTTATATTCAGTAACAATATCAATGGGTAAACTATATACATTCAAGCATACTTCAGTTTCTTCCTATTTCTAGGAGGCACATTTTCTTATAATGTTACACACACATTGCAGTAATTATTATAGACCTCGGGTCACCCACTGGCCAAGATGTTACCCTCCGGTTTTATTATTCTGCACATAATAGACTTTAGAGTCCACATTGGCCCAACGGGGACTGGTACTAACTGTGTGGGTCCGGGGGTAACATATTGTCCAGCACAGTCCAGTGTGAGTTATCACTGCCGGACCGCTATATGTCACACATCATCAACTCAAAAAGAATTAAAAGTTCTTCACAAAAGTCTATGACTTTTACTCTTCATCCAAGTTCAGGACAAATAGGGCACTGTTCATAATACAGGGAAATGAAGCTGGAAAAGGGGCTATTTACAGTCATAGTCTCAACAACAGGAGTCTATTCTTGGCGTGATATGCATATTGCAAACCAACCTAAGGGGCCTAGATGCCGTTCATATGAAACCTGCGCACTTCGGTACAAGTCACGATCCGGGTGTCCATGCTGCAGGTACGATTCAACGTTTCGCCTGGCAAAAAAGATGTCTTCTTGTAGTTCGGGTTCATGTATGAATCCCCATCCTTCTTCTTGGTAGGAGGAAACAACATTTCCTTGGCGGCGTAACTCCAATGGAAGCAGGGGCTGTGCTCTTGCTTCACCACGAAGTCGCGGGGTTGCCTGTTCCCTCTGGTACCATTCTTTTCTTCTTCTTTTTCTTGTCTGTTGGTCTCGCTGGTCTTGCTGGTTCAGGGACGACTGGTATTCTGGTGGTGGTGAGTTGCCGGTTGGGACTCTGGGCGACGCTCTGGTCTCTGCCATTCCCACAGTGATGGAGATGCCCCGCCGCTGATGCTGCCACGCAGACCACCATGCGACCTCCGGGGTGCTACCTTCTGAGGCTCCTTCAACGTCCTCCGGCTCCTCTGAGTCTGTCTCGTTTCCCTCTTCCTCAGCTTCCACAATCACATCCGATTCAGCTGGGGACGGCTGCGCTGGCTCTATCTGGAGATAGCTGCGGGTACTTGTGCAGCCGTCCAAAAGCGTCTCTCCAGTAGTCGGTATCCCCCTCTAGTGTTAAGAGGGACACCACTGCTGGGTCTCCTTGTGAGACTCTGGCCTGTTCTTACACTTCACGCACAATGTCTCGCCAATGGGGTGCCGCCATGCTGCCGGTTACAAAGGATCCTTGCTTGTTCTGTCCTTCTCTTCCGGTTTGTATCTTTATCGGCAACCACTCCCAGAGCACTTACTGTGGTCCGCCCCCCTGATTGATTGATGACAATTGGGGCAGCCACACTTTTTTGCACCCCCGTCTAGGCCCTCCTTCTTCTAGGGGCTGAGGCACACCCCCGGGCTTGCACATGGTGTCTAATCCATGGCTACGGCGCCATCTTGGGTCCTCCTGCAGTGAAGGCGGGAACCCATTTTTGGCTCCAAGCAAAGGCGGGAAAAGTTCGTTTTCAATACAGTTCAAAAGTACTAAGTGCACAGTACCCGGTAACACCGGGCACGGGATCCTGTTCGTGACCCCAGAAATTATGTCGAGCCCCAGACCCCTGGTTTACTCTGGTATCAGGCTCAGAGGGGTTCACAGGGATGTCACGGGTGGTGGCACTTGAGTCCGTGCCCTGGGTGACATTTCAAAGAGGGGTTATGTACAGGGGATAAGAGTTTGTTGTCTCATGACGCCACCTGTAATACCTAATGAGGGATCACCAGTGCCGCCACAGTCCTCCGGAGGGTGATGGTATTGTGGCTAGAATGGCAAAGCTCCCTACAGGTGGAGCTGATCCTCCAGGACAGCATTGCTGTAAGCAAAAAGGTTGAATTTTGTCGGCACAAAGACATGGAGGCAAAGTCACTCTCCCGGGTACTTTACTGTAAACAGTCAGCAGCAGTATACAATGTCCAGAGCTCAGTAAGTTGTTAAACAAACAGGTAGCTCTACGGGTGGCTGCAAGTGGATACCAGGTGGTATGGAGGTACCCGTGGTATGCCTTAGTTGACCAACCTGTGTTCTTTCTTCCCCACCTAGGATTAGTCCAGACCAATTTAGTCCTTGAAGGTACTTTAGGGGCTCCCCTCCCTCGCAGTGAAGAAGCAAGTGGACCGCTCCGTATGGCAGGGTGCTGCAGCCGGTGAACAGACCGCAGTAGCCGGTTGACGACCTTAGAGCTGGACTCTGGCCATGTCCTCGGTTCTGGCGTTCCTGTGGTGGACTGGAGAAGCTCCATGGAGTATGGTCGCTCAACACTGGGGTTCCCTCTTTCTCTCTTGGGCCCAAACTCATGCATCAGGCACCTTCTCTCAGGATCCTTTCAGGATGACCTTTCATCTTCCCTCAGGATCAGCCTGGAGCTGTCCTGTTAGACCTCCCGACTCGCTCCACACTCTTCCTCGACTCCTCTCCAGCTTCAACTCTCTCCCCAGAGATGCTAGATTCCTCTCGGGGTATCCTCCCACCACTAGTCTAGTATGGGAGTGCAGGAATGGGTCCCACCCACCAGCCCAGCATCCACTTGCAGTTGGGGAAGATTACACTGCATTTATGAGAGAAATACCCCGATGTGACGCCTGACCATGTGGGGTGCCACAGACAGGCAAACATATATCATTTCCCATTTGGTTGCTGAAAGCACCCCATTTCTTTTTACCTTAAATGAAGAATCAGCTAAAAATATCTATAAACTCCAAACATCACCCACAATGATGAACATCAAAAAACAGCCAAACACAAATAGAATTTAAATAGTGCACATAGAAAAATGAATATGGCACAAGAAAAAGGTGTGAAATGGTAAAGACTGGGAAAAAATATAGACACAAATGCCAGAAGAAATGGAATCTTATGTCTCTTGACTGACTTGTCTAAGGAAGGTCCACTGCACACAAAAATAGCCAAAGAATTGTCTATTTAGCAGAGTGGGGAGACAAAAACTGCTGGGAAATTGCCTCAAACTCATCAGCAGAGACAAGTAGGGGATGATTCATCAAAATGTTTTTGCCAGAAAACGAAAGCGAAGAGTTTTGAAAAAGTCAATACATTTTTTTTGCAGAACAGAATTGCACAATAATGTTGTGACTTTTAACATTCTCACGTCAGTTTCAAGCAACACTGCCAAATTAGGCGGTGGAAGTTCAAAAAAAGTGTTGCCGTTTTTTATGTCAGAAATGTTAGTGCAGTCGCTAACTAAAGCATCACTTCTGGTTAGTCATTACACAGAGGTCCACTAATCAGATGCACTGAATTCACTGAGTGATGTGAACCTAAAAAGTAATTTGATGCATTTTATTCTTGTTTGCCCCTCATTAGGACTGGATTACAAAATTTCTGTTTTAATTATTCGGGGCCATAATTCCTGGTAGACTTTCTGATGGATTGTTTTAATTAAATTACTGTTTAATCAGCAGAAAATCTTCATTACTTGGTCTGCTGCCAGATTTTCAAGCATATTCATGAGTACTGTATAACCCTGACCCCACCACTGACTGGCATTTTTTGTGTACACTGTATTTGGGCAGAAAGCTGCCAATCAGTGGTCGGGGCAGGGTTATAGAGCTCCACCTTCAAATAAGGCTAGGGTCACACTTAAAACCTGAATTGCGTTCACCGCATCCAGATCCGGATGCGGTGAACGCAATTGTCTTCAGACATTCAGCAATCCGGGAACCGGATTGCTGAAGCCGCAATCCGGTAACCGGATTGAACAGGATGTGTAATCATGAGCTATCTGGTTACCGGATAGTTTGCTCATCCCTGCTGCTGCAAGGATGAGCAAACTGTTCTGTGTTTAGTGAAAGTGTAAATTTAATAAATAAATGTTTGTGCAATGTCTCTAGGGGGTGCCTAGTCCCATGAATGGAAGTGCTGGGCTCCTCAGAGCGGCGCGCATACTATAGCTATTGCTACAGTATGTGCGCCGCTGTCTGAGGTCCTGAAGCCACTTACAGTAAGATCTATGGGCAGCGCTGCCCATAGATCCACTGTATAAGGCTTCAGGACCTCAGGGTCCCCTCCTGTACCTATCTGTCCTGATTGTCTAGAGTTATTGTAATTGTGCTTGTCTCCCCTATTCTCATGTTAAGCGCCATGGAACCTAATGGCGCTATATATATAAATAAATAATAATAAATTTACACTTTCACTAAAGACAGAGCACCTTGCTTATCCCGGCGGCAGCCGGGATAAGCAAAGTATATGCGGGAACCGCATTGCTCGGGATTACACATCCTGAGCAATCCGGTTCCCGCATTGCAGATTACAGAAATGCTTCGAAAACTGCAGCCTGCATGATTTTTCATGCAGGCTGCAGAGCCGGAGACGGAAACCGGATTGCTTGTGAAGCAATCCTGTTTTTATAATAGGCTCCTATGAGGAGCGTTTCCAGATCCGGTTTTGAGCTTTTTAAAAGCTCAAAACCGGATCAGGTTTTAAAAAAAAAACCTGATGTGTGACCCTAGCCTAACTGCAAGAAAAAACATAGCAAGCAGCCCAGCAACTAACACATCACTGGAATCTGGGTATCTGTCTCTACATTATGCTGCTCTCAGATGGGGTAGAAAAAACCTGGTGATAAATTCCTTTTAAATGTGTGTATGCTTGGGTGTGAACACTTGGCCATCAGGTTTTGCAAAAAGCTCAAATACTGTATCATTTTTTTTAAAGGGTGTTTATTGGCTGTTTTTGACCCTCCTGTGCTGCTCTGCTTTTATGGACTTTGACATTTTTTCCTCAAAAAATGTTAGAAAAAACTGATCAGGATTTTTGTGCCATTTACATGATCAGTTTTCCCATAGGGCCCCATGTTAAAAAAACTGATCATTTTTTGACTGCACCCAAAAACGCTGCTAGCAGCGTTTTTGGGGTCCAGTTAAAAAACTGACACCATTGCAGTCACACTTGAGTGCAGCACAAAACCTGATCCAAGGGCTCAAGTGTGACCTTGACCTATATGAGTAGTGTGTTTAGTGTGTGTTTATTACTATATTCAAGTACCGCTGCAATCTCAAGGATCCAGCAGGATTCTTCTTTGCATCTTAATGACATCACCACTCTTCAGACTCTCTGGATCATGCTTTGCTGTGCGTGTTTTGGGAGTGTCTTTTACAAAGTAAGTCTATGGAGTGTCAGAACAAAGCTCTATAAGATTACAATGAAAAAGAGACTTCCTGCTCATGCATAGAGCACATGGCATAGAGGGAGCCTGATAGTCGGAATTGCAGAACTGTGCTGTATCCTGGAGAGAGCAGAGAATATTAACACATTCATACCATATAACATATACATATACACACATTTAAAGGGAACCAGTCAGGTGGTTTATGCCCCTCCAGCTATCACTGTCTGTCCCTGCAGCTTCATAGTACTAGTCTAATCATCCCTGTCTGAGCACAGAGTGTAATGGTAAAGGTGAAAAAAAAGCATTTATACACTTACATATTCTTATGGAAATGAGGCACAGTCTACATCTTGGAGAATGTAGACTGCTTGGCAGGTTAATAGTTAACATTTCAGCCGAATGTCAGAACATGCTGGGAGACCTGATGTGATGTCACAACCATGTGAGTACAATAGGTGAGGCTAAGGCCCCATAGGACATAATGAGTTTGCTCTCTTAGCTCCGCCCACTATGGTCACATGATCGGGACATCACACAGGTCATTTAGACATGCAAGTTAATAGTGAGTTAACTATTTACCTTCCAGACAGTCTACCTCCTCCAAGACATAGACTGACTGCCTCATTTACATAAGGAAATGTAAGTGTATAAATGCTTTTTTGCACCTTTACCCTTACACTATGAGCTCAGACAGGGATGATTAGAATAGTATTATGAAGCTGCAGGTACAGACAATGATAGCTGGGGGGGCATAAATTAACTGACAGGTTCCCTTTAATGAAAAAAAATATATATTAAAAGGAGTACTTCTTTAACTATCCTGTTGGTTAATATCGAATTACCATTATTATTTGGCAAGGTCGCGTTGATACTACTAAGGCTGTGTTTGTGCTACAGAGATTAAAAGGGTTGGATATAGTACTAGGAGACAATGGGGGATTTGGGGCAATTGAAACATTTGCAGTATTGTTTTATTTTATCTCACTTGTCAAAATGTTTGCATAATCTATTTATATAATCCGCAGTTGGGAATTCGGGCGTTGTCGCCGAATCCCAACATGCTTTGCGGGACTGCGAGTGATGACGCGCAGCGTCATCACGAGCCGCAGACCCGCACTACTGTAAAAAAAAAAAAAAAAAAGTTAATGCTCACCTCTCCCCGAGCCCCCGCCGTCTCCTCCAGGCTTCCTCCAGGCTTCCGGTGGCTGCCGCAGGCTCCGAGTGTCTGCAGAGCTCTTCTACTGCAGTCCAGGACCTGTGGTGATGTCACAGTCACGTGACACCAGGTTACTGTGACATCACCGCAGGTCCTTGACTGACTGCAGTAGACGAGCTCTGCAGACAGTCGGAGATTCGGCCCGCAAACGGCTGCTAGACGCACCGCCTGCCCCCCGCAAACGCCCGCTACCCCCTGCTCCCCCGCTACACGCTACGGCCGGCACCCCCCGCTCCCCCGCTGCACGCACCAGCCGGCACCCCCCGCTCCCCCGCTGCCAGGGCCGCACAGTCCATTCCACAGTGCGAGCCCTCAGGCAGCAGTGTGCCAGACACCAAATTGGATGACTCAAGTTATAGGTCTCTTATGGCAATCACCGCACTCCAGGCAGACACTCCCCACACACCATCAGCCTCTCCCCGCACCCTCAGACTCCCCCCGCAGCATCAGCCTTACCCCGCAGCATCAGTTCGTCCCCCCAACACAGTGTTACCGCTGGCGGCTCTCGGGATGCCAGCGGGATCATGTGACCCTGCGCGTCCCCTGACCCCATGATGACACACAGGTCCTTGGAATCCTGAGAGCAACCAGTGGTAAAACTGTGCGGGGGGGGGGGGACAGGGTGAAGCAGAAGATGCGGGGAGAGGCTGATGCTGCAGGTGCGAGGAGAGACTGATGGTGTGGGGGGGAGGCTGACAGTGCGGGGAGAAGCTGATGCTGCGGGGGGTGGCTGAGGGTGTGGGGAGAGGCTGATGCTGCAGGGGGAGGCTGAGGGTGCGAGGAGAGGCTGATGGTGTGTGGGGAGGCTGAGGGTTGGGTTCGGGGAGAGGATGATGGTGCATGGAGAGGCTGAGGGTGCGGGGAGAGGCTGAGGGTGCTGGGAGAGGCTGAGGGTGCAGGGAGAGGCTGAGGGTGCGGGGAGAGGCTGATGCTGCAGGGAGAGGCTGAGGGTGCGGGGAGAGGCTGATGCTGCAGGGGGAGACTGAGGGTGCGAGGAGAGGCTGATGGTGCATGGGGAGGCTGATGCTGCAGGGAGTCTGAAGTTGTGAGGAGAGGCTGAGGGTGCGGAGCAGGGAGGCTGATGGTGCGGGCCTCCCGATACGATAGGTCTCCATCTTCTATTTATATAATCCGCAGTTTGGGATTCGGGCGTTGTAGCCGAATCCCAGAATGCTTTGCGCCACTGGCACTGCGAGCGAGCGATGGCGCCCATGCGCCATCGCGAGCCGCAGATTCGGCCCGCAAACGGCTGCTAGACGCACCGCCCACCCCCCGCAAACGCCCGCTACACGCACCGGCCGCCACCCCATGCTCCCCCGCTACACGCTCCGGACGGCACCCCTCGCTCCCCCGCTGCACGCACCAGCCGGCACCTCCCGCTCCCCCGGCCGCACAGACCATTCCACAGTGCGAGCCCTCAGGCAGCAGACAGGGGGAGCGGCTTTACACAACGGCCCGCCGCCACCTGCACCGCCGCCTTCATCACACACAGTGCCCGCCCCAGCTTCTCACAGGTAACACCCGGCGGGGCTGCAGTCTGCTATCATCCCACGCTCCTCAACTAACCTTACAGGGGCGCTGGGGCAACATTGGCGCCACACTCTCATTCCAGCCTAACCCCCCCCCCCTCCCCTCCTCAACTAACCTTACAGGCCCACCGCCCCTCAGATCTACTCATACACTGCCCCTGCTTACCCTCTACTCACCCACACTGCCCCTGCTCACTCCTCTTACCCCCCCTATGCCCTCACTCCCCACACTGCCCCTGCTCACTCCTCTTACCCCCCCCTATGCCCTCACTCCCCACACTGCCCCTGCTCTCTCCTCTTACCCCCCCCTATGCCCTCACTCCCCACACTGCCCCTGCTCTCTCCTCTTACCCCCCCATGCCCTCACTCCCCACACTGCCCCTGCTCACTCCTCTTATCCCCCCCTATGCCCTCACTCCCCACACTGCCCCTGCTCACTCCTCTTATCCCCCCCTATGCCCTCACTCCCCACACTGCCCCTGCTCACTCCTCTTATCCCCCCTATGCCCTCACTCCCCACACTGCCCCCTCACACTCCTCTTACCCCCCCTATGCCCTCACTCCCCCCACTCACCCACACTGCCCTGCTACCCATAGAGCCGCCTCTATACTCGGCTGCCCACACAGCCGCCTCTATACTCGGCTGCCCACACAGCCGCCTCTATACTCGGCTGCCCACACAGCCGCCTCTATACTCGGCTGCCCACACAGCCGCCTCTATACTCGGCTGCCCACACAGCCGCCTCTATACTCGGCTGCCCACACAGCCGCCTCTATACTCGGCTGCCCACACAGCCGCCTCTATACTCGGCTGCCCACACAGCCGCCTCTATACTCGGCTGCCCACACAGCCGCCTCTATACTCGGCTGCCCACACAGCCGCCTCTATACTCGGCTGCCCACACAGCCGCCTCTATACTCTGCTACCCACTGACCCGCCTGTATACACACAATTCATTTCACCGCGCTCCCGATGCAATTGCATCGGGCCTTTTTACTAGTTCTGTATAAAAAACTGATCTTGTCTTTATTTTCCTTGTTCCTAGATGAATCGACTATTTGCTGTATTTATCCATACACCTCTATGAACTTGGAAGAATAAATATATTATTTTAATGAAAGAAACAGAAGAACAGAAGAAAATAATATTAACTTACATAAAATGCTATCACATTTCTAAAACCTAGCTAGAGAGTGTTACGTCTTTAATTGTAGCGTTTCATTTGCATAGACCTTTTGTAACCTAACTGTTTGGGTCCAATTTAAGCATTGACATCCAGCTGAGGTGCGGTATGCCATTAGCTGCGGCTTTCTCTGGTAATATATGACCTTTTTCTATATAAATATAACAGTACTCACATTTATATTATGTATGTGTTACACAATTCATGTATAATTGTAATGATAAATTGTTTTGTCCATTAATGACCATGACTATTCCCTGAACGCCCTCCACTCTTTCCTCATTGTTCTAGTATAATTTTAATTTATTGTTGTCAGAATAACCTTAATGTATATTGGTGATCAACAACATGATAAATGATGCCATTTGTGTTGACTCTTTATGTAGTTTAATAACATGTGTTTGTCTTACGTCCTGCCTCAACTTGTCCTGAAACCATTGTACACCCAGGCCATATAATCTAACCTTATCATTTTTCTATTTATTCCTTCTAAAAGGTCATAGTGGTATTATACATGTACTGCTAAAAAATAATATTCTCTTTATAATAAACATAGATGTCATCTGGATATTCATGGCATTCAAAAGCAATAGTAATAATTACCGTATGTGATAGAACATCTATGTGAACTGTATCTTAATTGAAAAACCTAATTGCAACAAAAAATACAATATCAGCGTCCCTTCCATTTATTTGTATGAAATAAAACAAAATTGTATTCTATCGTAAGTATAACAATTGCTTGGTCAAGCTGCCAACAGAGAAAATGGCCATTAGCTAATAAATCATTTGCAAAATAAAGAGTGGTACAGAAAAACCTTTATTACAAAAAACTGCTCTGAGAGTAAGAAAAAAAAGTCTACATATGTTATATACAGTCCTGCTCATCGTTATCGGAACCCCTGGAGTTTAAGTACATAATGTGGAATATCTCCTGATAAAAATAAATCAAGTGAAACAGCTTTTTTTGGATACAGCACTCATATTAAGTACAAAAGAGCAAATGAGAAGCAACAATTAAAAAAAAAGTAATGTGAGGAAAAAATAAAAAAACTAAAGCTGGCTGTGACTCTGGTATTGCCACCCTTTACATTAAATTAGTATGGAAATACACTCGCCTGTGATAAATCACAAATGAGAATCACCTGTAATAAATTGTCTGTCCTCATGTGACATGGATTGGAAAATGAATGATAGCTTCGGTGTTTTAAAAAGCCACATGTTAGGCCCGGTTGCTTTGTCACAATGGGGAAAACAAAGGAGCTGTCTAAGGACATCAGAACTTCTATTTTTAGAAATCACAAGATGTTCAAAGGGTAAAAGGCCATTGCCAAACACCTTGCGCATTACTATTAAGCAGTTTTCCAAGCATGGAACTGTCAAGAATCTCCCTGGACATTGGGAAAAACGTCAACTGATGAGAGATGTTAACAAAGGTTGGTACAAATAGTGGAAAATATTCAATGTCAACAACCAAAGACCTGAAAAGCCAACCTTAAACAGCCTAGGTTCATGGTTTCAACAAATAGCGTACACTGCACACTAAACCAATCAAAGCTTTATTGGCAAAGTACAAGAAAGCATCCTTTACTAAAGAAAAGATGAAAAGACATAACTGATCTTTTCCAAAAAATGCCTAGGAAAACCACAATTCTTCTGGGAAAACTTGCTGTGGACAGATAAAATCTAAATAAATCTTTTGACAGTCCAAAGCACATTTTGTTTACAGATGACACAATGAAACTTATAAGGAAAACAACACCCTACTAACAGTTAAGCATGGTGCAGGCTCCATAATGCTGTGGGGTTGGTTTGCTGCAACTAGTATTGGAGGTATTGACCTTTTCACAGGAATCATGAAGTCAGAGAATTGTCAAGAGATTTTAGAGCGAAATTGCCTACCCAATGTAAGAACAATTGGTTTATGTAGAAGATCATGGATCCTCTAGCAAGACAATTAATATTTGTAAAGGAAGCAAGCGCAAATAGGGTCTTATTTATAAGAGGGGCTATGAAACCACTCAATGAAACTGCTCACCTTTGCAGGATGTGTGGCACACAACCAGCATAAATCACATTCAATGTGGTAGGAAATCCTAGGATTCAATAGGGAGTATCCATGCATGATGAAGGAGCATAGCAAGCTCTGAAACACGTTGGTGGATCTAATAAAAACCTCATAAACTGAAGATTTTGGCTTTGAGATTTTGTTAGCAGCACGGACCTACAACACACCGTCCCTATTGATTTCTAGCAAAACAATTACCTAAATCACACATCTAAACAAACACTAGATTGGTTAAAACTTAAAAATGCACTGTTTTAAAATGTCCAGCAATGAGTCCTGACATCAATCCAATTGAAAATCTATGATGTCTGCTGAAATCTTCCATTGGGATAAAGAACCCTGCAAAAATTCATGAGCTTGAACAAACTGCAAAGAAACAGTAGGAGAGAATACCAGCTGAGAAGTTCAAGAAGCTTATAGATGGCTACAAAAAACGCTTGAGGGCTATCATTAATGCCAAAGGGTGAGCAATAGGGATGGGCGAATCTACTTGTTAAGACTCGTTACTCTGCGAATAGTAGTGGACTCGCAGGACTCGGTACACTGCGAGTTTCCAGGAGATTACTCGCACAGTAACGAGTCCAATGTAAATTAAGGGAAAAGTCACTGAAAACACGATTCTCCCTGATTGTACCGATCAGGGTGCAATCCGGTGCCCCATAACATGGGGCTCTATGGTCCCTGATTGCAACCTGACCAGGTGCAATACGGTTTTAATCAGGTTTTCTATTTTTGACCTTCCCGCCTGGATTTTCAAATGAACAGCTGACTCAGGTAATGACAAATAATGACATATCATTCTTATGGACAGTCAAGTACTTCTCAATCACGATCTTCATCACGTTTTTATGCTCCCTATGTGTTTCTGTGCCCCGTCATCAGGGGAGACATGGCTTATATGGGATCACGAGTCCTTCAGTCCTCCCCATTATCAAATGGCATTTACTGGATGGTTTCTAGGTAAAAAAAAATATATATATATATCATCATCACAGGATCTTTCCAAGCTCTGTATGGAGACCCTCAGATGTGCACATATATGGCAGGCAAAAGAACCAATTGGATGCATTAAGCTTGCTTACTTATGTGGCCCATCTGCTCATCCTTGTCTTTCACCGCCCCTGGAGAGAACCGCTGTTAAATGTCATCTCTCCAGTGGTCACGTGTGAGGCCGGCTGGACCGGAAGTGACGTGGCCGCTATTCGCGTCATTGCGCTTCCGTCTTTTTACCTCTTCCGCCCCTCACGGCGCTTGTGGATTGCAAGCTTGGGTTCCAAGGTGCCTCTCCTTGCTTCCCAGCCCTCAGTCGGCATATACACCGGGTCACATGACCCTGCAAGGAAGGCGTCCTTCCAGTGCACAGGCTTTGTAGTGTATATGGCTCTGTGCACCATACAAACTTGGAGTGCGGCACAGTTACATAACTTACTTCAAAACCCCACCCATAGGTAAATACTGGTTTTGCCTCATTTACTTAGACATCATTCTCATTAAGAGCTGTGGGATGTATGCATAGATGCCAATATATCTCAAGATGAAGAACCCAGCCAGGTAGTACTATGAGAATGTGGATTCACACAAAGCCAATGCTACTTCATTAGGTGCGGACCACTGCAAAGGTGCACGGGCAAATGATGGAGAGCAAATAATCTTTATACTACCTGAACCCAATACAAGGGGGAGACTTAAAAGGAGGCAGAGATGGGGAGTTATTTGAATGTGTGGAAAGCCAGAAATAGAGTGTGGGAAAGTCAAGAGGAAAGTGGCTAAAGTGACACTACACCCCAATCTCCCTAAAATAGATCTTACCCTGCCTTACAGTGGAGGTCGGCACCCTAAAACCTGCGCAAAGGGGCCCCCACTCCACGTTGGCTCTCCCTCCTACCTCTCCCCGGGCTAACGTGCACCTACAAAAGATTAAAAGGATAGTGCTTCATTAAGCCCCTTGGGTCATACTGTGTCTAGGGTAAAGATCCAAAATGTTTCTTTCTGGAGAATTTTCCTGTCCCACTCACCACCCTGGACCGGTGGGGCTATGTGATCTATCCCAAAAAAGGAGATGCATCTCTCATCGCCCCCATAGAGGTGATTCACGGGTCTAGCCAAAGGAGTATCATTCTTATTCCAAATGTCCCCTTTATGTTCACCCATCCTCTTTCTGAATTCCCTTCTTGTCTTGCCTATATATTTTAGGCCACAAGGGCAAACCACCCTATAGACCACCCCCTTGGTTTTTTCAGTTAATCAAAGACTGGATAGTGTATGTTTTATTGGTCACATTACTTGTGAAAGCCTTAGTTGTTGTAAAGGATTCACATGAAGCATAGTTACCACGCCTGTAGCAACCCTATACACTGTGTGCAGAAGTATTAGGCAAGTTGTATTGTAGAGGATTATTTTTATTATTGATCAACAACTATGTTCTCAATCAACCTGAAAGACTCAAACATCAAAGCTTAATATTTTTGGAAGTTGGAGTGGGGTTTTTTAGATTTGGCTATCTTAGGAAGATATCTGTTTGTGCAGGTAACTATTACTGTGCAGAATTATTAGGCAACTTAATAAAAACCTAATATATTCCCATCTCACTTGTTTATTTTCACCAGGTAAACCAATATAACTGCACAAAATTTAGAAATAAACATTTCTGACATGCAAAAGCAAAACCCCAAAAAATTAGTGACCAATATAGGCACCTTTCTTTATGATGACACTCAACAGCCTTCTATCCATAAATTTTGTCAGTCGCTTGATCTGTTTACAATCAACATTGCATGCAGCAGTCACCATTGCCTCCCAGACACTGTTCCGAGAAGTGTACTGTTTTCCCTCCCTATAGATCTCACATTTTAGGAGGGACCACAGGTTCTCTATGGGGTTCAGATCAGGTGAACAAGGGGGCCATTGATTATTTTTTCTTCTTTTATACTTTTACTGGCCAGTCACGCTGTAGAGTAGTTGGATGCATGTGATGGAGCATTGTCCTGCATGAAAATCATGTTTTTTTGAACGATACTGACTTCTTTCTGTACCACTGCTTGAAGAAGTTGTCTTCCAGAAACTGGCAGTAGGTCCGGGAGTTGAGCTTCACTCCTTCCTCAACCCGAAAAGGACCCACAAGTTCATCTTTGATGATACCAGCCCATACCAGTACCCCACTTCCACCTTGCTGGCGTCTGAGTCAGAGTGGAGCTCTCTGCCCTTTACTGATCCAGCCTCTGGCCCATCCATCTGGCTCATCAGTCCATAAAACCTTTGAAAAATCAGGTTTAAGATATTTCTTGGCCCAGTCTTGATGTTTTATCTTATGTTTCTTGTTCAAAGGTTGTCGTTTTTCAGCCTTTCTAACCTTGGCCATGTCCCTGAGTGTGGCACACCTTGTGCTTTTTGATACTCCAGTAACGTTGCAGCTCTGAAATATTGCAAAACTGGTGGTAAATGGCATCTTGGCAGCTTCTCGCTTGATTTTCCTCTATTCATGGGCAGTTATTTTGTGCCTTTTTTGCCCAACACGCTTCTTGCGACCCTGTTGGCTATTTGCCATGAAACGCTTTTTTGTTCGGTGATCACGCTTCAAAAGTTTGGCAATTTCAAGACTGCTGCATCCCTCTACAAGACATCTCACAATTTTGGACATTTCAGAGCCCGTAAAATCTTTCTTCTGACCCATTTTGCCAAAGGAAAAGAAGTTGCCTAATAATTAAGCACACCTCATATAGGGTGTTGATGTCATTAGACCACACCCCTCCTCATTAGAGAGATGCATAGGACCTGATTTACTTACTTGGTAGTTGGCTCTCAATCCTATACTGCTTGGAGTAAGACAACATGTATAAAAAGTATCATGTGATCAAAATACTCATTTGCCTAATAATTTTGCACACAGTGTATATTGTTCTTTAGCCAAGCGTCATTACTTGTTTCTGGCTCTGTACTAACCTGTCTTTCAAGGATCTCGCCCTCCTGTATGTAATTCTGGGGTTGACAGGTAGAAATGGACTGAGATCACTATCCATTTTTAGAGTAGGCCAAAATGTAGCCAATGCTCACCTCAAATGGCCTGCCCCGTTGGTGTAGGTGGCTATCATGAGAATCTCGTCATCAGCATTTTTCCCTTCCTTAGGTACTGGGTTCAACAGTTTAGGATGCTCAAGTTTTTTCACCTCTCTCCATGCTCTGTCAACCATCTTTGCTGGGTATCCTGTCTTATTATGTCTCATCTTAAGAACATCCGATTGAGTCCGAAAACTAGCATCATCTGAACAGTTTTGTCTCATACGAATAAACTGACTTTTTTGGGATCCCCTTCTGGCTTACAGGATGGCCACTCTCCCATCTCAAGAGTGAGTTGTTAGCTGTGGCTTTCCGAAAGGTACTCGTTTGCAATACACTATCCTCTCCCTTTTCATCCAGTCAGAGATATATGTGATGATCTTCCAGAGCCACTTGGTTCATTTGGAAAAATGTGTAATATAGGCTAAAGAATAAACGAGTTTTTCAGGCTTAAAAATAAAATATTCACTTATATCAATTATAAAAGTGTTATATTTCACAATACAATCAGCTTAAAATGTGAATAAATGAGTAAAAGAAAGGGGGGAGAGAGGGGTGGCCATTCTGTATGAGGTGACTATATTTTAAAAGAACGTGTAGCTTAAGAATAATGTGTGTAGAGAACAGATCGCAAATTTATGAATAAAGCAAATTCATTGAAAAAAAAAAATGCGAGGGTATGAATGAAGCAGATTCATTGAGAGAAAAAACATTAAGAAACCCTCGTTTGGGTATATAAGTGAGAAAAACATTGATGAAAGAATATGTGAGGAATCGATTGCAAGTATATAAATGAGGCAAATAGTGAGCAAAGAATACTTATGTGAAAAAATTGAATCATTGACTATGAATCCATATGTCAGGCAGGAGATTGTGTTTGTGATCAGCTTGGTATTATGTCAGTTCATAGAACCCATGTAATTGTGATGAGTGGTGTCAGGTGGGTGCAATTTGTTTGTGCTAGATAAAGCCACAATACATTTATCTGTTGAGAAGTGACATATTGTGTCATAAGTGGTATGTCCCGGCTATGGCGCAAGCCGAGGCGTACCACGTGATCCCGTCACGTGATCCCCAATGCACCGGGCCACACATGATGTTCCGACTGGTGCATATACATCAAAAGAGGCGGGAATTTTCAAATGAGGAGGAGATCAAGGGATGGATTGATGACGCCAGCGGGGCGTGCTGAAAGCAAGCGAGGAGGAGGTATGGAACCCCAAAGCCCACCCACGGCAGACTATGGACCCAGACTACATGTAAGTATATAACTCTTTTTCCTACTCTTTATAGGGCCCTTTTATCTGTGAAAGGGATGGTTAGGCATCAGCTAGGAAGGTGCAGGGACAGCTAGTGATAGGTTAGATGGGTAGATCGAGGTGACAGATTCCCTTTAAAAATGTTATGCTCCAATTTAGATTGCACTCAATTATGTTCTTTTTCTTAGACTTGATGCTGCAGCAAAATAACCTTTTTCACTACTAATTTGTGAACGATCAAATTTGGTGATGGTTTAAGTAGTCCTGTGGGACTGTTGCTATATGTCATGTAATGATTAGGTTAGTTAGGAGAGGTTCATTCAGACACCAAGTGTACAGGCACCTTGCTGGGTAGATGAATTCTACTACAATGAGGTTGTGATCTGACCAAGCACATGTCACGTCAGCTATATAATAGGGCCGGGATTAACTGTGTAGAGTGGAGGCAATGATCCAATAAATTTTCGTATGTTGGTGATGAACTGGGGATAAGAAAGTGTGTCCTTTAACAAGGTCATTATATTACCTCCAGCAATCTGTTATGCCTAATTAGCACTTTGCTTGACATATTTCACCTTTCAATTTTGATGATAATTTGTCTATTAATGGAGAAGAGCTATTAAGGGTTGCATTAAATGAGAAATTAAGGTCTCCACAGCATAATATTTTCAACACCTTAAGTTTCCAATGACCAAACAGACACAGAATTTGGAAAAGAGGGTAGGTTGAATGTTAGGAGCAAAATGTGTGATAGTTCACATATGTTAATTATACAACTAACCAAGTAAAATATTTAAAAAAATGGAGATTCTTAACCACTTGTGAAATGCTGAACCATGATACACTGTAGATTGGAAAGATCCACTCTAAATATAAATGGTGCTGAAGGAAAAGTTTGCCGGAGCGATGCCAGATGCTGCTGATGAGTCACTTTACTGCCACTGTACTGTACAATAGGGCTAAGTTCATACAGTTTGTTTGAATGGATCCTTCAGCAATCCACTGACAAGAAAGTAATGCAAACTCAACTTTTTTGTCCATTTTGAAAACATTTATTTTTGCAGGACCGAGTTTTTAACATGGGAGTCTATGGAAAATGGATTTGTTAACTGATTGCTATTTAGCATCTGTTTTTCTGGCATCTGTAATTGATCCGTTTTATTAACCAGTTTCAAGTGGAAGATGAATAGCAATCATTTAACGAATTAATATTCCATAGAATCCAATGTTAAAAAAATATCCTGCAAAACTCAAATTTTTTACAATGGACAAAAACGTTGTCTTTGCACAACTTTTTTGCCAACAAATTACTGCTAAATCTGTTCTAACAGATGATTACTGGACATGTGAACTTAGCCTGAAAGTACAACTAAACACCCAACAGATTAGAAAAAAATCCCACATTGGCATATACATACAAGTGCATCTCAATAAAATAGAATATCATGAAAATATAATTTATTTTAGTAATTCAATACATAAAGTGAAACACATATAATATATAGTCATTAGAGTGATCTATTTCAACAGTTTATTTCTGTAAGTGTTGATGATTATGGCTTACAGCCAATGAAAACCCAAAAGTTATAATCTCAGAAAATTAGAATAATACAGAATAATGTGGCGCCCTTGCGGTCTGGTCACCACAGAGGGGTACTGCATCAAATCCACGGGTGTGGTCAGTGCCGGGACAAGGCATTTTGGTGCCCTAGGCAGGTAAGGCAAACGGCGCCCCCTCCCCCCGAAATATGTCTGGGAATAAAAATGTCAACATACTTTGAAAATAAATTTAATTTAACGGGGACCTATAAAAGGTTCGTCCAACCACACTGCAGAGACACACTGATAGGATGTTTACATTGTGAGCCCTGATGGGGACAGTGTTCATGATGTATGTAAAGTGTTGTGGAGTTCATAGTGTAATATAAATGCAAAAAGTATTATTCTTAATATTATGTCACAATACCAGGATCTGAGGATCTTCTATTTCGAGGTCAGGGGCTCTCTGATGCCATGTTGCTGCTTGTCTTGCTGTTGTCCTCTTTTGAAACTGCAGTGCGGTGGACAAGAGAGCATTAACTGGTTAATAACAAGAAGTATGGAGTGTGTACTGAGCCATAAACCCTCCCCTTACCATGAAGTATGGAGTGTGTACTGAGCCATAAACCCTCCCCTTACCATGAAGTATGGAGTGTGTACTAAGCCATAAACCCTCCCCTTACCATGAAGTATGGAGTGTACTAACTGAGCCATAAACCTCCTCATACCATGTCCAGCAGACATTGTAGGATTACTACCCGTATATACTCGTGTATAAGCCGACCCGTGTATAAGCCGACCCCCCTACTTTTGCCCCAAAACCTGGGAAAACCTATTGACTCGTATATAGGCCGAGGGTGGACCGCAGCACAGGTATGCAGCCCCCAGCAGTGTGGTATCCAGCAGCTTCCCCAGTGGTATATACAGACCCCAGTGGTAATACAGCAGCCCCAGGGGTAATACAGCAGCCCAGGTGTTATACCGCAGCCCCAGGGTTATACCGCAGCCCCAAGGGTAATCCAGCAGCCCCAGGTGTTATACAGCAGCCCTAGGGGTAATACAGCAGCCCCAGGGGTAATACAGCAGCCCCAGGGGTTATACAGCAGCCCCAGGGGTTATACCGCAGCCCCAGGGGTTATACCGCAGCCTCAGGGGTAATATAGCAGCCCCAGGGGTTATACCGCAGCCCCAGTGGTATATACAGGCCCCAGCGGTATATACAGCAGCCCCAGTGGTATATACAGGCCCCAGCGGTATATACAGCAGCCCCAGTGGTATATACAGGCCCCAGCAGTATATACAGCAGCCTCAATGGTATATACAGGCCCAGCAGTATATACAGCAGCCTCAGTGGTATATACAGGCCCCAGCAGTATATACAGCAGCCCCAGTGGTATATACAGGCCCCAGCAGTATATACAGCAGCCCCAGTGGTATATACAGGACCCAGCAATATATACAGCAGCCTCAGTGGTATATACAGGCCCCAGCAGTATATACAGGCCCCAGCAGTATATACAGCAGCCCCAGTGGTATATACAGGCCCCAGCACTATATACAGCAGCCCCAGTGGTATATACAGGCCCCAGCAATATATACAGCAGCCCCAGTGGTATATATAGACCCCAGCAGTATATACAGCAGCCCCAGTGGTATATACAGCAGCCCCAGTGGTATATACAGGCCCCAGTGGTGGTATACACAGGTCCCAGTGGTGGTGTATACAGGCCCCAGTGGTGGTGTATACAGGGCCCAGTGGTGGTGTATACAGGGCCCAGTGGTGGTGTATACAGGGCCCAGTGGTAGTGTATACAGGGATCAGTGGTGGTGGTGGTGTATACAGGGCCCAGTGGTGGAGGTGGTGTATACAGGGCCCAGTGGTGGTGTATACAGGGCCCAGTGGTGGAGGTGGTGTATACAGGGCCCAGTGGTGGTGAATACAGGGCCCAGTGGTGGTGTATACAGGGCCCAGTGGTGGTGCATACAGGGCCCAGTGGTGGTGTATACAGGGCCCAGTGGGGAGGTGGTGTATACAGGGCCCAGTGGTGGAGGTGGTGTATACAGGGCCCAGTGGTGGTGCATACAGGGCCCAGTGGTGGTGCATACAGGGCCCAGTGGTGGTGGTGGTGTATACAGGGCCCAGTGGTGGTGGTGGTGTATACAGGGCCCAGTGGTGGAGGTGGTGTTTACAGGGCCCAGTATGCGGGCTGGGGGGGGGGGCGCCTTTGCACACTCACCGCCACCGGTCACCGAGGCCGCCGTCACCGTGCGTCTGCTGGCTGTACGGAGGAGGAGAGGAACAGGAGCTGCGGAACAGGAAGTCGGAGTCCCGCCCTCCTTCCTCTCTGGCCGACGCGCCGCGGCCACCGGCGGCCGCCGGCAGCCAGCAAGGGGCCTCCAGGGGGCGGGCAAAAATGCGCCCTCCACAAGATGGCGCCCTAGGCGATCGCCTAGGGTCACCTAGCTGTCGTCCCGGCCCTGGGTGTGGTATTCCTGTTCTCAGTAAATGGGATGGTGAGTCCAGACACCCACAAAATCACCCAACACACCCGGTTCCAGGGACAGCACGCGGACTTGATAGGTGGAGGGTCCAGATAGTCAGTGGGATGGCGGGGAGAGTGGTTGAGGGTGGGAAGTTAGGAAGAAGCAGTCAGGAAGTAGGATAGTAGATAAAAAGGAAAGACATTAGGAACTAGGAGTTCAGTAGGCGAGTAGGTCAGTGAGTACAGAGCAGAGTGTGGGAGCAGTGAAAGGAGAAGGTCCCGGAGGACTTAAGCAGAGATGAGGCTCGTCCCGGGTCCTGGCACAGCAGACTGCAGTGAGCCCTAGGGGTAATACAGCAGCCCCAGGGGTAATACAGCAGCCCCAGGGGTTATACAGCAGCCCCAGGGGTTATACCGCAGCCCCAGGGGTTATACCGCAGCCTCAGGGGTAATATAGCAGCCCCAGGGGTTATACCGCAGCCCCAGTGGTATATACAGGCCCCAGCGGTATATACAGCAGCCCCAGTGGTATATACAGGCCCCAGCGGTATATACAGCAGCCCAGTGGTATATACAGGCCCCAGCAGTATATACAGCAGCCTCAATGGTATATACAGGCCCAGCAGTATATACAGCAGCCTCAGTGGTATATACAGGCCCCAGCAGTATATACAGCAGCCCCAGTGGTATATACAGGCCCCAGCAGTATATACAGCAGCCCCAGTGGTATATACAGGACCCAGCAATATATACAGCAGCCTCAGTGGTATATACAGGCCCCAGCAGTATATACAGGCCCCAGCAGTATATACAGCAGCCCCAGTGGTATATACAGGCCCCAGCACTATATACAGCAGCCCCAGTGGTATATACAGGCCCCAGCAATATATACAGCAGCCCCAGTGGTATATATAGACCCCAGCAGTATATACAGCAGCCCCAGTGGTATATACAGCAGCCCCAGTGGTATATACAGGCCCCAGTGGTGGTATACACAGGTCCCAGTGGTGGTGTATACAGGCCCCAGTGGTGGTGTATACAGGGCCCAGTGGTGGTGTATACAGGGCCCAGTGGTGGTGTATACAGGGCCCAGTGGTAGTGTATACAGGGATCAGTGGTGGTGGTGGTGTATACAGGGCCCAGTGGTGGAGGTGGTGTATACAGGGCCCAGTGGTGGTGTATACAGGGCCCAGTGGTGGAGGTGGTGTATACAGGGCCCAGTGGTGGTGAATACAGGGCCCAGTGGTGGTGTATACAGGGCCCAGTGGTGGTGCATACAGGGCCCAGTGGTGGTGTATACAGGGCCCAGTGGGGAGGTGGTGTATACAGGGCCAGTGGTGGAGGTGGTGTATACAGGGCCCAGTGGTGGTGCATACAGGGCCCAGTGGTGGTGCATACAGGGCCCAGTGGTGGTGGTGGTGTATACAGGGCCCAGTGGTGGTGGTGGTGTATACAGGGCCCAGTGGTGGAGGTGGTGTTTACAGGGCCCAGTATGCGGGCTGGGGGGGGGGGGCGCCTTTGCACACTCACCGCCACCGGTCACCGAGGCCGCCGTCACCGTGCGTCTGTGGCTGTACGGAGGAGGAGAGGAACAGGAGCTGCGGAACAGGAAGTCGGAGTCCCGCCCTCCTTCCTCTCTGGCCGACGCGCCGCGGCCACCGGCGGCCGCCGGCAGCCAGCAAGGGGCCTCCAGGGGCGGGCAAAAATGCGCCCTCCACAAGATGGCGCCCTAGGCGATCGCCTAGGTCACCTAGCTGTCGTCCGGCCCTGGGTGTGGTATTCCTGTTCTCAGTAAATGGGATGGTGAGTCCAGACACCCACAAAATCACCAACACACCCGGTTCCAGGGACAGCACGCGGACTTGATAGGTGGAGGGTCCAGATAGTCAGTGGGATGGCGGGGAGAGTGGTTGAGGGTGGAAGTTAGGAAGAAGCAGTCAGGAAGTAGGATAGTAGATAAAAAGGAAAGACATTAGGAACTAGGAGTTCAGTAGGCGAGTAGGTCAGTGAGTACAGAGCAGAGTGTGGGAGCAGTGAAAGGAGAAGGTCCCGGAGGACTTAAGCAGAGATGAGGCTCGTCCCGGTCCTGGCACAGCAGACTGCAGTGGAGCCCTAGGGGAACAGCAGGGGTATACCACCCCGGGTTGATAAGCAGGCAGGTTTAGACCAGGGTAACGCGCTCAGGGAATTAGCCCCCAGGGGAAGGCCCAGTTATAAAGGCCCGAATCACACCCCAGAGGTATACAGGGCCCCGGGATATACGCGCCCCATGTTATTACAGGCCCCAGCAGATATACAGCAGCCTGGAAACACCCGATAAAAGACTAGGGTTTAATACGGCCAGCATATATACAGCAGCCCCAGTGGTATATACAGGCCCCAGCAGTATATACAGCACCCCAGTGGTATATACAGGACCCAGCAATATATACAAGCAGCCTCAGTGGTAATATACAGGCCCCAGCAGTATATACAGGCCCCAGCAGTATATACAGCAGCCCAGTGGTATATACAGGCCCCAGCACTATATACAGCAGCCCCAGTGGTATATACAGGCCCCAGCAATATATACAGCAGCCCCAGTGGTATATTAGACCCCAGCAGTATATACAGCAGCCCCAGTGGTATATACAGCAGCCCCAGTGGTATATACAGGCCCCAGTGGTGGTATACACAGGTCCCAGTGGTGGTGTATACAGGCCCCAGTGGTGGTGTATACAGGGCCCAGTGGTGGTGTATACAGGGCCCAGTGGTGGTGTATACAGGGCCCAGTGGTAGTGTATACAGGATCAGTGGTGGTGGTGGTGTATACAGGGCCCAGTGGTGGAGGTGGTGTATACAGGGCCCAGTGGTGGTGTATACAGGCCCAGTGGTGGAGGTGGTGTATACAGGGCCCAGTGGTGGTGAATACAGGGCCCAGTGGTGGTGTATACAGGGCCCAGTGGTGGTGCATACAGGGCCCAGTGGTGGTGTATACAGGGCCCAGTGGGGAGGTGGTGTATACAGGGCCCAGTGGTGGAGGTGGTGTATACAGGGCCCAGTGGTGGTGCATACAGGGCCCAGTGGTGGTGCATACAGGGCCCAGTGGTGGTGGTGGTGTATACAGGGCCCAGTGGTGGTGGTGGTGTATACAGGGCCCAGTGGTGGAGGTGGTGTTTACAGGGCCCAGTATGCGGGCTGGGGGGGGGGGCGCCTTTGCACACTCACCGCCACCGGTCACCGAGGCCGCCGTCACCGTGCGTCTGCTGGCTGTACGGAGGAGGAGAGGAACAGGAGCTGCGGAACAGGAAGTCGGAGTCCCGCCCTCCTTCCTCTCTGGCCGACGCGCCGCGGCCACCGGCGGCCGCCGGCAGCCAGCAAGGGGCCTCCAGGGGGCGGGCAAAAATGCGCCCTCCACAAGATGGCGCCCTAGGCGATCGCCTAGGGTCACCTAGCTGTCGTCCCGGCCCTGGGTGTGGTATTCCTGTTCTCAGTAAATGGGATGGTGAGTCCAGACACCCACAAAATCACCCAACACACCCGGTTCCAGGGACAGCACGCGGACTTGATAGGTGGAGGGTCCAGATAGTCAGTGGGATGGCGGGGAGAGTGGTTGAGGGTGGGAAGTTAGGAAGAAGCAGTCAGGAAGTAGGATAGTAGATAAAAAGGAAAGACATTAGGAACTAGGAGTTCAGTAGGCGAGTAGGTCAGTGAGTACAGAGCAGAGTGTGGGAGCAGTGAAAGGAGAAGGTCCCGGAGGACTTAAGCAGAGATGAGGCTCGTCCCGGGTCCTGGCACAGCAGACTGCAGTTGGAGCCCTAGGGGCACACATGCATACCCGGCACGATTAATAAGCAGAAGGGGTTAACAGAAGCGAAGGGTAAACCAGCCCACCAGGAACTGGAGGCCACGGGTTTAGAGAGAGGGATCCCGCCACCCCAGAAGTAGCCACAGGGTAGAATGGTACTGGTCCCCAGACCCAGTTGGATTGACAGGGCGGTAGCGCAGCAGAGTTAGGGAACAGGCCCTGAGAGTAACAACAGAGAAGGTATAAACGGGGTTTACAAGCATTCTGGTTCTAGGCACGTATATACACAGCCCCGTGGTATATACAGCCCAGCAGTATATACAGCAGCCCCAGTGGTATATACAAGGACCCAGATATTTATCAGCAGCCTCATGGTATATACAGGCCCCAGCAGTATATCAGGCCCCAGCAGTATATACAGCAGCCCAGTGGTATATACAGGCCCAGCACTATATACAGCAGCCCCAGTGGTATATACAGGCCCCAGCAATATATACAGCAGCCCAGTGGTATATATAGACCCCAGCAGTATATACAGCAGCCCCAGTGGTATATACAGCAGCCCCAGTGGTATATACAGGCCCCAGTGGTGGTATACACAGGTCCCAGTGGTGGTGTATACAGGCCCCAGTGGTGGTGTATACAGGGCCCAGTGGTGGTGTATACAGGGCCCAGTGGTGGTGTATACAGGGCCCAGTGGTAGTGTATACAGGGATCAGTGGTGGTGGTGGTGTATACAGGGCCCAGTGGTGGAGGTGGTGTATACAGGGCCCAGTGGTGGTGTATACAGGGCCCAGTGGTGGAGGTGGTGTATACAGGGCCCAGTGGTGGTGAATACAGGGCCCAGTGGTGGTGTATACAGGGCCAGTGGTGGTGCATACAGGGCCCAGTGGTGGTGTATACAGGGCCCAGTGGGGAGGTGGTGTATACAGGGCCCAGTGGTGGAGGTGGTGTATACAGGGCCCAGTGGTGGTGCATACAGGGCCCAGTGGTGGTGCATACAGGGCCCAGTGGTGGTGGTGGGTTATACAGGGCCCAGTGGTGGTGGTGGTGTATACAGGGCCCAGTGGTGGAGGTGGTGTTTACAGGGCCCAGTATGCGGGCTGGGGGGGGGGGGCGCCTTTGCACACTCACCGCCACCGGTCACCGAGGCCGCCGTCACCGTGCGTCTGCTGGCTGTACGGAGGAGGAGAGGAACAGGAGCTGCGGAACAGGAAGTCGGAGTCCCGCCCTCCTTCCTCTCTGGCCGACGCGCCGCGGCCACCGGCGGCCGCCGGCAGCCAGCAAGGGGCCTCCAGGGGGCGGGCAAAAATGCGCCCTCCACAAGATGGCGCCCTAGGCGATCGCCTAGGGTCACCTAGCTGTCGTCCCGGCCCTGGGTGTGGTATTCCTGTTCTCAGTAAATGGGATGGTGAGTCCAGACACCCACAAAATCACCCAACACACCCGGTTCCAGGGACAGCACGCGGACTTGATAGGTGGAGGGTCCAGATAGTCAGTGGGATGGCGGGGAGAGTGGTTGAGGGTGGGAAGTTAGGAAGAAGCAGTCAGGAAGTAGGATAGTAGATAAAAAGGAAAGACATTAGGAACTAGGAGTTCAGTAGGCGAGTAGGTCAGTGAGTACAGAGCAGAGTGTGGGAGCAGTGAAAGGAGAAGGTCCCGGAGGACTTAAGCAGAGATGAGGCTCGTCCCGGGTCCTGGCACAGCAGACTGCAGTGAGACAGTGGGAGCCCTAGGGGCACAGGCAGTGTGCTATCCACCCGTGCACCTGAATCTGAAGTGAAGCAGAAGGGCAGGTTGAGAACTAGGGAACTGGCGTTGAAGGTGTCGAGGAGACTCTACGCTCCAACCACGGAACTGGAGGCCACGAGGTCTAGAGGAGATGTGGCCGACTCCCGACACATCCACCGAGAAGGTAGCCGTACTAGGGTCAGGGAACTTGGTACTGGTCGCCCGACAGGACCCGTGACTGTTGGATTGGGACACTGTGTGCGGAGGCGCGAGCAGGAGTTAGGTGAACAGGCAGCGCTGGGAGAGAGAACAACCCGAGAAGGAAGGATCATAAACGGGGTGTCTTGGACAAGCTATTCTGGTTGCTGAGGACTATCTGGTCCAATAAAGGTCTGATTTTAGTTGATGCTCTGCTTGTGATTCATTTAGCGCTCCACAAGCCGATAAAAAAAAAAACCCTATTTTTTTCCTGGTGGCTCTTGAAGAACTGACTCCAGCAGCAGTCCACTCCTTATGAATCTCCAAATTTTCGAATGATAATTTCCTTAATAGTCATTTCAAGGCTGCAGCTATCCCTGTTGCTTGTGCACCTTTTTCTACCACACTTTTTTCTTCCACTCAACTTTCCATTTATATGCTTGGATACAGCACTCTGTGAACAGCCAGCTTCTTCTATAATGACCTTTTGTGGCTTACCCTCCTTGTGGAGTGTGTAACTAGTTCACAAGAAATCTGTCTGAAAACCACAATACATAGAATGTCATTCAAACATGTGCAAAAAATGCAGGGCACTTCCACATAGCTCCCAGGCATGCACGGATCCAATAAAAATGTAGAATAGGACATCCTGGTTGCTGGTAACAGCACACTGTGCACACAGTGGTCACAGCAGTAATAATAGCTGACAAAAACTGAATGCAATTATTATTGCGGATATCTCAAGACTCTGATAGCATGGAAGCAAAGACACGACTAAGACAAGGTATGTAGGTGAAATATTCTGTATTATTACACAAGTGGCAAAATGAAATGTAAGGTACAGCAAATAACTAAAGTTCATAAACCATACAATAATAATCCTTAGCAGGGCTTTTTTTGTGCCGGAACGGGCCAGTACGCCGTACCGGAAAATCCGGGAAAACCCGGTGTGATTTGGTACGGCGTACCGGAATATCTGCTGCCTGCCTCCGGCCCCCCATCTGTGCAGCCCGCTGCAGACAAGTAATCCCTCTCCTCTGTGGAAGAAATGCGCCGCGGAGGTAGCAGCAGCCAGCCAGGATCTGGCTGCTGTCTGTGTGGCCGCGCACTTCCAGCCCGGCGAACACCGCTGATGGCAGCGGTGCGGTTTCTGCTGGCCAGGGCCAGGACCTCTTTGGGGCTTTGGAGCAGCACTGTCTGCCGGCCAAGTGCTGAGTGAGGAGTCAGACTCAGTGCTGAGAGCGGACTTCTGAAGAGCGGGCGGGAGCCGGCGGCACAGCACTGTCAGGTGAACGGACGGCAGAGGAGAGGAAGAGAGGACAGCAGAAGAGAGCAGGTGGTGAGTGGCCCTGAGGAAAAAGGGGCAGTGCGCTGCTGTGCAGCCAGGTTTTGTGTGCAATGTGTGTGTGCAATGTGTGTGTGTGCAATGTGTGTGGTTTTGTGTGTAACTGTGTGTGACTGTGTGCAATGTGTGGCTGTGTGTGCAATGTGTGTGGCTGTGTGTGCACTGTGTAACTGTGTGTGCAATGTGTGTGGCTGTGTGTGCAATGTGTGTGACTGTGTGTAAATGTATGTGGCTGTTTGTGCGATGAGCTGCTGTGTGCAGAATTGTATTATATGGAGCGGTTGTGAGGCGGCATTATATTATCTAGAGCCGGTATGGGACGGCATTATATTATATGGAACGGTTGTGAGGCGGCATTATATTGTCTGGAGCGGCTGTGAGGCTGCATTATATTATCTGAAGCGGCTGTGAGGCGACATTATATTATCTAGAGCCGCTATGAGGCGGTATTATATTATCTGGAGCGGCTGTGAGGCGGCATTATAATATATGGAGCCGCTATGAGGCGGTATTATATTATCTGGAGCGGCTGTGAGGCAGCATTATAATATATGGAGCCGCTATGAGGCGGTATTATATTATTTGGAGCGGCTGTGAGGCGGCATTATAATATATGGAGCTGATCTCTGCCCACCTGGCGTCACTGTAGATGTATATGTGCCCAGAGATCTCTGCCCACCTGGCGTCACAGTAGATGTGCATATGCGCCTAGAGATCTCTGCCCACCTGGTGTCACTGTAGATGTGTATGTGCCCAGAGATCTCTGCCCACCTGGCGTCACTGTAGATGTGTATGCGCCCAGAGATCTCTGCCTACCTGGCATCACTGTAGATGTGTATATGCGCCTAGAGATCTCTGCCCACCTGGTGTCACTGTAGATGTGTATGCACCCAGAGATCTCTGCCCACCTGGTGTCACTGTAGATGTGTATGTGCCCAGAGATCTCTGCCCACCTGATGTCACTGTAGATGTATATGTGCCCAGAGATATATAGTCAATGTGCTTTGTTTTTGACATGGTGAGCACCCACCCTTGATTATGATTCACTAGTAGTGCTCCTCTTTCATCAGAATTAAGGACCTGTGGTGACGTCGCGACTCAGAGATCCTGAGTCACGTGACCACTACCTGGCCATAAGACGGAAGTGAAGACACATCCGGCGGCGAAAATTGCTCCGGCCCCGGGCCGTCCTTGAGTCCTGCTTGTTGCCATACACTGGGGTTATGCAGAGGTGCACAGTGACAACCCCAATAGGTGAGTGGCCATTTGGCCCAATACTTACCCCCCAATTGCGCCCCTTCTCTTTGTGTTTTAGTATAGTATAGTAGTTATATTCTTGTATATAGGACTCCGGTTGTCACAGGGGATGGCGGCAGCACCTGACTCCGTGTCCTGGGGTATCTTTTGAAAAGGGGGTTTTATATACAAGGGATTATTTACAGTTTGTTGTCGTGACGCCACCTGCAGTTTCTGGTGAGTAGCACCAGCGCCGCCACAGTCCGCCGGAGGTAGATGGGATTGCGGCCGAGATGGTAAAGTCCTCCGCAGGTAGGACTAGACCTCAGGGGCAGCGTAGTGAGGAGGGACAGCTTGGAGTCGAACTGGGATGGTTTAAGGAGTACGGGAGCAGTCTATGAGAGTACTGGGAGTGGAGAAGAAGGATACATACACACGCAGGAAAGTCTCTTTTACTGTTATTAAGCAGGTAAAACGGTCCAGGGCACTGATGGGTAAACAGGTTGCACAGTGGGTCCCCACAGCAAGTGGGTATAAGGCCTTCTCTGCTTTGTAGTGATATCTGAAGCACAGCCTACTTGCAGCCTGACTTGCCTCTTCTCTCTTCCTGAATGTAGTGTCTTCCTCTCCTCCTGTGAGGTCTCCGGGTTACCTTCTCTGAACACTGCAGCTTTGCCCTGCTGTGTTTGCTTCCCTCTATTGACCTACAGAGGATACTGGGTAGCAAAAGCCTCCACGGTGCCACAGGGTTTTCTGTGGTTCTACAGTGTCCCACAGGTGCGGATCCCCAATATCTGGTGCTTCTCCTGGGATGAACTCTCTCAAGTTTCTCGCTCCCTTTTCTGTCCTACGCTCCTTGCCTTCAGTCTCCCTCAGGCTTGCGGGACATAGAAGGGCCACTCCCGGTCACTGGTTCAGGCCTAAATACAGGACGATCACCAGGACGTCTTCGCAGCTCTCCTAGTGTCTGCACACTCTGACTAACTCCGCCCCCAGCACAAGTATTTATAGGGGATCTTGCCTAAAGTCAGCAAGTGGTGCTCCCACTATTGTGTCGGGGTGGAAGGTGTTGTATGTAGTAGGTACCTGCTGTGGAAACCCAGCTGTGCATTAGAGAAGTCTGTGACTAACTGTGTGAGCAGGGCGCCACACATGCCATCTTCATCAGGTGGGGGTTACAAAAGACCAGGGGAATGACATTATTTAGATGTTAGTAAATTCACAACCAATCATGGACAAGTAATTAGTTTCAAGTCTTTTAATCCTTGCATCACTGTAGCATATGGCATGCTTCCAAAGCTATAGAATATTGCACATAAACAATTATAAATAAATTAGATTAAAGTTTACAATGCTATTGAATCACCCTAAAATCGTGGAAAAAAAAACACTACAATTCATACGTTGTTAATTAAAACCAAAAATATGATCAATAAAATCATTAAGGCTGCCTTCACACTTGCGTTTGTGTCTGCATGCGGAGGGAATGCAGACGCAAACGCAGTTTAAACGCAGCCCATACTAATGTGAACACAGCGGAGAATCTCCGCATGCGTTCACATTAGTATGGTGCCCGGGCAGCCAATCAGCTGTCTCTGGAGGCAGCCTGGAGGATCAGCGGTGGATATCTCCTCCTCCCGACACAGCTGATCTCCCGCCGGTGTCAGCGGGGAGATACAGATGATCTGACAGCTGTTTAAATCTCCCGCGCTGACACCGAATAGGGTGATATCAGTGCAGGAGATATGAAACAGCTGATCGCTGCTTCAAATTTTCCACGACGACATCTCATATTCGGTGTCAGCACGGTAGATTTAAACAGCTGTCAGATCAGCTGTATCTCCCCGCTCTCCCCGCTGACACCGGCGGGAGATCAGCTGTGGCTCTGCATGATCTCCCAGCGGCCACCGGGAGAGATTTCAATGAGTTCCACAGCGTTCTCCTGCGGTGTCATGCGGAGGACACTGCGGATCCATTGAGATCCATGCATTTTTTGTGCGCTTGCGGGCGCTTGCGGATAAAACAAGCACCACGAACGCACAAAAAAATGCTGCATGCTGCGTTTGGAGTGCGGTCGGAGGGCGCATAAATTATGTGCATCCAAACGCAAATGCGGCCAAACACAGCAATACCTTGGCACATGCGTTCCCATGTTAAACATAGGAACGCATGTGCGCAAGCGTTTGGCTGCCTTTGGTGCGCTGCACTCCAAACGTGTGAAGGCAGCCTAAGAGAAACACTCAGAATTAAAATCATGCACAATTTTTCTACTATAATAAAATCTCAAACACAATAATCAAAAAAATCTAAAAAAAAAAATCACAAAATATCTCATATATAATTTTATATATATATATTTTCTCTTTTACCCTCTTTTCACCTAAAGTTTCTACCGGCGTCTTTAATCTAAAAAATACGGTAAATTATTTACTCACTTTCAAGATAGTTCTAGCTGTGATATGTAAAAAATAATGTTAATAATAATAATAATAAAAATAAATAAATCAATAAAGAATAATAATAATAATAAATATAAAATAATAATAATAAAAAAGGAACAAATTAATCAGCATATTTAACCATGTAACCTGATAATATGGTGTACACATATCACTTTTTCATGAAAGTTATTTTGCAATGTTTTCAATGTCAATGGATAGGTTTAGACACTCTGGATATAATGTACCCGACTTGTATATCCAATAGCTTTCTTTTTTAATGAGGGCATTATACCTATACAGTAAGGTATGAGGGATCCACTCAATTATGCACAGCCTTACACTTTTGGGATCCTTTTGGTGACATAGGCAGTAATGTTTAGAGATGTTATGTTGCATGAATCCATTTTTAATGTTTTGGCGATGTTTATTCATCCTTGCATGCACACACTGAATTGTACGACTCATGTACTGCAAATTACAGGGGTATGAAAGCATGTAAGCCACATATGAGGATTGACAGTCAAAATGATGTCTTATTTTAAAGGTCTCATCCGTGGTACGGTAGTGGAACTCTGTGGTGCCCGATACGATCATTTTGCAACAAAGGCATTTTGCCGACTTACACATGTAGCAGCCAGGGTTTCCACTTAATACCGTTTCCTCCCTCTTTCCTATCTTTTTCAGTTCTGTGTTATTCCGTGAAACCATATTTTTTAGACTTTTACTTTTTCTATAAATAATGTGGGGTTTGTCAGATATACTTTTGCTTAGGAAGGGATCGGCTCTTGAGTGTTTCTCTTAATGATTTTATTGATCATATTTTGGTTTTAATTAACAACTAGTGATGAGCGAGCACTAAAATGTTCGGGTGCTCGGGTGCTCTGGCCGAGCATCTCAAGATACTCGTGTACTCGGCCGAGCACCGAGCCCAATGTAAGTCAATGAGTGACAGGCTCCGCCCACAGACTTCCGGTTATAAAACGAGTATTGCTGGGGGGGCTTTTTGAAATCGCTGCAACATACAACACCTTGCTGTGGCCCTCAGAGGGATCCTAACAATGAATCTGCTCTCTGTGAGGTGCCAGCTCACTGTGTGCACTGAAGGGAGCTGTGCACGTGTGTCAGATCGCTTATTATAACCGAGCAGTCCGAGCATCTCGGCGGTACTCGGTGCTCGCCGAGTAGCCCGAGTACAGTGATACTCGTGTGAGTACCGAGCAGCGCAGAGCATACTCGCTCATCACTATTAACAACGTATGAATTGTAGTGTTTTTTTTCCATGATTTTAGGGTGATTCCATAGCATTGTAAACTTTAATCTAATTTATTTATAATTGTTTATGTGCAATATTCTATAGCTTTGGAAGCATTCCATATGCTATAGTGAAGTAAGGGTTAAATGACTTGAAACTAATTGCTTGTCCATGATTGGTTGTGAATTTACTAAGATCTATATAATGTCATTCCCTGGTCTTTTGTAACCCCCACCTGTTGAAGATGGCATTCCGCCATTGAAACGCGTTGTGGAATAAAACCTGAGTGTAATTAATAACCCCCTGGGTCCTCCTGTATGAGCGCTCCTTAAAACACAAATTTTTTTCTGCACATATATATTCTCTTTCTCCAGGCCCTCTCTCTGGAAGTCTCCTTTCCCTCTCTAAGAGGCTCCCCGGGCCCAAAACCATCTATTCTAAGTGGGTGTGTGGGAGTGCTAGGATGGGAGCCTCCCACAGATATTTGCCTTCCACTGTGACAGGGGTTACTGCACACTCATTTATGGGTGCAGTACCCCAATTGTGATGCCTGACCAGGTGGGGCGTCACACCTGCTCTCACAGCATATGGGGGATGCTTTCTGTGAATGTTACCCCACCATATTGTTGTGAGGCCCCATGCCCACAGTATATTGTTTGATGCTTCTTTTGAAACAGATTTTGAGAATCTGAATCAAAATCTGCATGCCTATCCTGAAGGCAGTAAAGTGTGAGAGCTCAGAAGTGCTGTGCCAATATGTTTTTTGGTGCAGATATTGGGGCAGAAAAAAGAAATCTGAATCACAAGTGCAAGGAAAAAAAAGCAACGTGGGCACAGCAACAAACATAGCTGAACTAGAGCGGGTGCAGAGAAAAGTGACCAAGGTTATTAGAGGACTGAGGGGTGTGCAATACCAAGACAGGTTATTAAACTTGGGGTTATTTAGCTTGGAAAAACGAAGGCTTAGGGGTGATCTTTTAATAATGTATAAATATATGAGGCTACTGTACAGAGATCTTTTTAATGATATTTTCACTCTTAGACCTGACACGGGGACAAGGGGGTATCCTCTACATCTGGAGAAAAGAAGGTTTACCCACAATTACCCACACGGATTCTTTACTGTAAGAGCAGTGAGACTATGGAACTCTCTGCCACATGATGTTGTAATGAGTGACTCACTGCTGACATTTAAGAAGGGCCTAGATGCCTTTCTTGAAAACTATAATATTACCAGTTATATATACTAGATTCTTTGATAGGACGTTGATCCAGGGAACTAGCCTGATTGCCGTATGTGGAGTCAGGAAGGAATTTTTTTCCCCATCTTGCCACATGGCTTTTTTTGCTTCCCTCTGGATCAACATGTTAGGCTATGGGTTTAACTAGATGGACTTAAAGTCTTCCTTCAACCTTAAAAACTATGTTACTATGTTACTTCTGACCTGTCACAGACTTTGCTGGCCTCAGGATAGACATTCAGATTTTGATGCAGATTCTCAAAATCTGCATAAAAAAAGCATCGAATAATGCACCAAGGTCACTGGACCTAAGAAGGACCAAGAAGAGCCACAGTTGTGGTGAAAGGGCTCAAGGATTCCTCTTGTACCCTGGTTACTTCCACAGAGACTTCTAGGGCAAGGATGGCCCACTACCGTCTTCAACGTCTCATAACAGTGCAAGTTTTCAGAATTGCACAGGTGCTGCATTACCTGCAGAGGTGATGATTCCAGCACCTTGTGCAATGCTAAGAATATCCTGAAAAAAACTGTGGAGTTGGAAGATTGTACAGTACAGGATGGCTTAAACCTTTCTCTCTAGGGAAGCTTCAGTTAGCCTAGTTGAAATGTCCTAAAGCAAAGGCTCCGGGACCTGATGGTCTTTCAGCCCATTACTATAAATCTTTCTCCTCTGTCCTCTTACCCAAGTTACTCAACATGTGTAACGCAATGTTACAGGGCGAAAAATGACTGCGGCAAATGCTAGAGGCCAGCATCTCGCTTATACACAAAGAGGGCAAAGATGTGGAGCTCTGTCCATGGTGCTAAATAAGCACAGCTGCTTTTAACAGCCGCCGGTCTTCAGTACCATGGATCCGGGAACCGGTCTGATTTTTTGTTGGATCTGGGGCGATCCGGGAGTCTATGGGCGCCGGATCCGGATTTGTCTGATTTTTGCATCGGACACAAAAAATGCTGCAGACTCCCGTTTTGTGTCCGATGAAAAAAATTGGACAAAACCGGATCATCCCAAAAATACCCTAAACCTGAGGCCAAATAAGGCCAATCTGGCACCATAGAGATCCATAGGAGTCAAATTCACACCAGACAGACCCAGACCCAAAAAAACATGGTGTGAAGCTGGCCTTATGCTCTCTCCTATTACGACAGGACTTCCTTCTTCCCCTTTCCCATGCTATTAATTTTCATACTAAAATCACATTGGACATTAGGAAAAAGACTTCTACATCCCTAGCCCCCCCACTATCCCCACTTGCCAACTTATCCGACTTCATGGACTCATTACCTCTCAAATCGGTGAAAATAACACTTGATAATCTCTTCTCAGGTGGTGTACTTCTACCTCTGCAAGAAATGCGCAAATTACCAGGCCTCTCCAAGCTGACGATTTTACACTATGAAACTCTTACCAACCAATTACAAATGTGTGGCGCCCCTCTGGCGGGACACCACAGGGAGGTACTGCAATATATATATATATATAGGAGAAGGACTGACATCACCAAATGTAGAGGTGCAAGCAAAAAAATCAATACATTAAGAAAAAAATAGTTGCAACACTATACATGACATGACTATGTGTAAGCTTAAAGGCAAATGGATAATGGTGAAAAGCAGTGCTATTGTGTACAACTAAAGCCCTGCTTTTTACCATTATCCATTAGCCTTTAAGCTTACACATAGTCATGTCATGTATAGTGTTGCAGCAATTTTTTTCTTAATGTATAGATTTTTTTGCTTGCATCTTGATTTGGTTGTATTGCTTTTGCACTTTTGTTTATATATATATTGCATATATATATATATATATATATTGCATATATATATATATATATATATATATAACTACTTTCAACATGTAGAGCAATATTAGAGTTCATGTATTCATTAATCACGGTGTTCTGATGCATAATGTACCATATGTATATCTCACTGACTAAACAAATGGAAGATACTCTTCAATTTTCACTATTCCCCCATTCACAGTGTCTTAGAGACACTGGCAGTGACAGCTCAGCCGTCCTATAAAATCAGGGGCATTCTGGGCTATCAGTATTGAAACAGCTCAGATGCAGTATCTGTTCAGGTCTAATGGGTTTCCTGTGGGTGTCACCCCTTCAGGATAATTACCTCGCTATTTTGCTGGCTGAAAATGGTCAGACCATTGTCAGTCATAGCTATGTATTGTGGAGTGTGTACCTTTTGTGGCGACCCACTTTTCAGTGCACCACAAAAGGGGTACTGCACCCAGACTAGAGTGTGTGGTATCCTTGTCACCAGAGGATGGTAATGTTAGATTTGAGGCCTCATCCCTGCATTCATACACTTAGGTTAGGGGACCTTTTGGTTAACCCGTTGCTAGCGAACCAGTCCCGGTGGGAGGAGCTAAGGTGTAGTGAGATAAGCGGGAGTGACAGTTAGTCAGTTTGTGAGGAGTAGTCGTCGTGAAAAGAATGAAGTGGAGAGTGCCTGTAAAGGAAGGCAGCCCAGAGAGAAGAGGGATCCCTGGCTTGAGGAAGCCCAGGTCCGGACCATGCCAAAAACCAGTCCGGAGGGAACCCAGTCCAAGATGGAGTACCGGCTCTGAGTGTAGGCGCCGCGGTCCTGACCTGTCAGCGGCTGCAGCTGCGTGCGCTGCACACTGGACCGGAGGGCATATTAGCTCAACAGTCCTGTGTGCTGATCCAGTCCACGGCTGTCTGGGTCCTCCCAGACAGCACCGGACCGGATCACGCCGCAGTGTGAAGCCGGCCTAAGCCAGGAACAGACTACAATTATTTGTATACATATTCCTGGCTAGAACCCAACTAGTGTGCACGGATTGGCCCAATATAAGTGTATGGAGTGGGCGTGTCTGACTAGCAGGCATGGCCTCCTAGTGGATTTAGCCTAGCTACATACCCTTTTATTTAGTGAAGCTATGGGTTATGCATATTGCATAATTGCAATCCATTAGAAACCATGAATCCTCGCAGTACACATTGCACTGGGAGGATTGACATGTCTGCAGTCATATCGAGTGACTTCAGATTTACCATTGTAGACCAGAAAACCCCTTTGATATGAATCCGACACAGGATAACATGCTTTTATTTTGACGCACATAATATGGATGTGTTAATAGCATCAATTTTCTCAGCAGTCATTATCATTATAATATAAATTATAACTACATTATATTTCAAGTAATGCATTTTATTGATCGCTTAATTAATTTAATAAAACTTCAAGTGAAAAATAATGTTTTCCATTTCCAAGCGAACCATTTTAAAACTACTGCAAGGGGAATCTATTGGCGTTTGATAAAGAAATCAAATAGCATTAAATATAATTAATGTTAGGGAAAATATAGTCAATTATTTTTGAAAGCAGAAATTCAAAGAGTTCTTTGATAAATTGCAATATCCACAAAATTTCAAAGTATGAAGTATTAGACGTTGTTTTAGTCTGCTTTACATGTAATTCAACTCATTCAATGTGGAGAGCAGCTAACATATCTACTTATATAATCGCGAGTTCTGGGATTCGGGCACTGTAGCCGAATCCCAGACTCCTTTGCGAGACTGCGAGCGATGACGCGATAGCGTCATTGCGAGCAGTCTCCGCTGCCCCCCCCCCGTCCGCCCCGCCGCGAGAGATGACGGGCGAGCCGCCTCGCGGCCTCCGCGAGGTCTCCGCTGCCCCTCGCTACTCTATCACCGAGGGGGTCCTCGGTGACGCCATGCAGCTGCAGTAGCGGTTCCTTGCGGCGACGTTATTTCCAAGATGGCGTCCAAAATCTCGCGAGATTTCGGCGCCATCTTGGATATTACATGTCGCCGCAAGGAACCATCCCACCGCTACCCGCTGCTCCGTTCCCTTCCCTCCTCTCCCCACTCCATTGCGCGCCCCCTCCGCTCCAATGCGCGCCCCCACATCTCCATTGCGGCCCCCCCACCTCTCCATTACCCCACCCCGTCTCACCCGCCCCTCTGTCTCACCCGGTCATCTGCGGTCATGTGACAGGCTCTTCAGCCCGCCTATCACATGACCGCTCATTACTTCCTTCCAACACTGGCTGCGGCTCAGACAGGATGGCAGGGGGGATCCATCCTGCGCTGACCACCCACTCTCCCTCCATCCTGCGCTGACCACCCACTGAGCCTCCATCCTGCGCTGACCACCCACTCTCCCTCCATCCTGCGCTGACCACCCACTGAGCCTCCATCCTGCGCTGACCACCCACTCTCCCTCCATCCTGCGCTGACCACCCACTCTCCCTCCATCCTGCGCTGACCACCCACTGAGCCTCCATCCTGCGCTGACCACCCACTGAGCCTCCATCCTGCGCTGACCACCCACTCTGCCTCCATCCTGCGCTCACCACTGAGCCTCCATCCTGCGCTGATCACTGAGCCTCCATCCTGCGCTGACACCACTGACCCTCCATCCTGCGCGACGACCACTGAGCCCTCCATCCTGCGCTGATCACTGAGCCTCCATCCTGCGCTCACACTGACCCTCCATGCGCCGACTGACCCACTGAGCCTCCATCCTGCGCTGATCACTGAGCCTCCATCCTGCGCTACACCACTGAGCCCTCCATCCTGCGCTGACCACTGACCCTCCCATCCTGCGCTGACACTGAGCCTCCATCCTGCGGACTGACACTTCACCTCTGCACTGAGCCTCCATCCTGCGCTGACCACTGAGCCTCCATCCTGCGCTGACCACTGACCCATCCTCGCTGACCATGACTCCATCCTGCGCTGGACCACACTGAGCCTCCATCCTGCGCTGACCACCCTGAGCCTCCATCCTGCGCTGCACCACTGAGCCTCCATCCTGCGCTGACCATGCCTCCATCCTGAGCCTCCATCCTGCGCTGACACACTGAGCCTCCATCCTGCGCTGACCACCACCTCCACCTCTATGCCACTCCATCCTGCGCTCACCACGAGCCTCCATCCTGCGCTGACCACACAGCCCTCCATCCTCGCTGACACCCTGAGCCTCCATCCTGCGCTGACCCACTGAGCCCTCCATCCTGCGCTGACCACCTCGAGCCCTCCATCCTGCGCTGACACCACTGAGCCTCCATCCTGACGCTGCACCACTGAGCCCTCCATCCTGCGCTGACCACTGAGCCCTCCATCCTGCGCTGACCACATCTGCCACCATCCTGCGCTGAACCACTGAGCCCTCCATCCTGCGCTGACCCACTGCAGCCCCATCCTACGCTGACCACACTGAGCCCTCCATCCTGCGCTCACACCACTGAGCCCTCCATCCTGCGCTGACCACCTGAGCCTCCATCCTGCGCTGACCACTGAGCCTCCATCCTGCCTGCTGACTACTGAGCCTCCATCCTGCGCTGACCACCACTACCTCCATCCTCTGATGACCACTCCATCCTGCGCCTACCACCAGCCTCCATCCTGCCTACCACTCGCCCTCCATCCTGCGCTGACCACTGAGCCTCCATCCTACGCTGACACTGAGCCTCCATCCTGCGCTCACCACTGAGCCCTCCATCCTAGCTGACCACTGAGCCTCCATCCTACGCTGACCACTGAGCCTCCATCCTGCGCTGACCACTGAGCCCTCCATCCTGCGCTGACCACCTGAGCCTCCATCCTGCGCTGACCACACTAGCCTCCATCCTCGCTGACCACTGAGCCCTCCATCCTGCGCTGACCACTAGCCCTCCATCCTCGCGCTGACCACTGAGCCTCCATCCTGGCGCTCAACACTGAGCCTCCATCCTGCGCTGACCACTGAGCCTCCATCCTGCGCTGACCACTGCAGCCTCCATCCTGCGCTGACCACTCTGAGCCTCCATCCTGCGCTGACCACTCAGCCCTCCATCCTGCGCTGACCACTGAGCCTCATCCTCTGCTGACCACTACCATCCATCGCGCTGCAACCACTGAGCCTCCATCCTGCGCTGACCACTGAGCCTCCATCCTGCGCTGACCTACTGAGCCTCCATCCTGCGCTGACCACTGAGCCTCCATCCTACGCATGACCCCACCTGAGCCTCCATCCTGCGCTGACCACTCTGCCACCATCCTGCGCTGACCACTCGCCCCATCCTGCGCTGACCACTCAGCCCTCCATCCTGCGCTGACCACCTGCCCTCCATCCTGCGCTGACCACTCTGAGCCTCCATCCTGCGCTGACCACTACTGCCCCATCCTGCGCTGACCACTGAGCCCCATCCTGCGCTGACACCTGACCATCCTGCGCTGACCACTGCCACCACCTGCGCTGACCACTCATGCCACCATCCTGCGCTGACCACACTCTGACCACCTCATCCTGCGCTGACCACCAGCCTCCATCCTGTGCTGACACCCACTACTGCCTCCATCCTGCGCTGACCACCTGAGCCTCCATCCTGCGCTGACCACTGGCCCCATCCTGCGCTGACCACTCGCCACCATCCTGCGCTGACCACTGCGCCTCCATCCTGCGCTGACCACTGCTCCTCCATCCTGCGCTGACCACTCTAGCCTCCATCCTGCGCTGACCACTACCCTGTCTGCCTACCTGCCCCATCCTGCGCTGACCACTCTGACCTCCATCCTGCGCTGACCACTGAGCCCCATCCTCGCGCTACCACTCAGTCTCCATCCTGCGCTGACCACTCTGCCCTCCATCCTGCGCTGACCACCTCCTGACCACCATCCTGCGCTGACCACTTGCCACCCTGAGCCTCCATCCTGGCTGACCACTGACCTCACTGCGCTGACTGACCCTCTGCCACTCATCCTGCGCTGACCACTCTGCCACCATCCTGCGCTGACCACCTGCCCCATCCTGCGCTGACCACTCTGCCACCATCCTGCGCTCACCACTCTCATCCTGCGCTGACCACTCTGCCACCATCCTGCGCTGACCACTATGCCCCATCCTGCGCTGACCACTCTGCCACCCATCCTGCGCTGACCACTCTGCACCATCCTGCGCTGACCACTCGCCACCATCCTGCGCTGACCACTCAGCCATCCATCCTGCGCTGACCACTAGCCTCCATCCTGCGCTCACACACTCATCCTGTGCTGACCACTCTCTGCCACCATCCTGCGCTGACCACTCGCCACCATCCTGCGCTGACCACTCTAGCCACCATCCTGCGCTGACCACTATCATCCTGGCTGACCACTACTCACCATCCTGCGCTGACCACTTGCCTCCATCCTGCGCTGACCACTCTGCCACCATCCTGCGCTGACACTTCCATCTGCCACCATCCTGCGCTGACCACTCTGCTCACCATCCTGCGCTGACCACTCGCCCCATCCTGCGCACCACTCACTCATGTCGCTGACCACTCTGCCCCATCCTGCGCTGACCACTCTGCCACCATCCTGCGCTGACCACTACTTGCCACATCCTGCGCTGACCACTAGCCACTCATCCTGCGCTGACCACTCTGCCACCATCCTGCGCTGACCACTCTGCCACCATCCTGCGCTGACCACTCTGCCACCATCCTGCGCTGACCACTCGCCACCATCCTGCGCTGACACCTACTCTGCCTCCATTCCTGCGCTGACCACTCTGCCACCATCCTGCGCTGACCACTCTGCCACCATCCTGCGCTGACCACTCTGCCACCATCCTGCGCTGACCACTCCATCCTGCGCTGACCACCTCCATCTGCGCTGACCACTCTGCCATCCCTCATCCTCTCTGCGCTCACCACTTCATCCTGTGCTGACCACTCTGCCACCATCCTGCTGACACTCTGCCTCCATCCTGCGCTGACCACTTGCCACCATCCTGCGCTCACACTTGCCCATCCTGTGCTGACCACTCTGCCACCATCCTGCGCTGACCACTCTGCCACCATCCTGCCTGACCACTCTGCCACCATCCTGCGCTGACCACTCTGCCCCATCCTGCGCTGACCACTCTGCCACCATCCTGCGCTGACCACTCTGCCACCATCCTGCGCTGACCACTCTGCCACCATCCTGCGCTGACCACTCTGCCACCATCCTGCGCTGACCACTCTGCCACCATCCTGCGCTCACCACTTCATCCTGTGCTGACCACTCTGCCACCATCCTGCGCTGACCACTCTGCCACCATCCTGCGCTGACCACTCTGCCACCATCCTGCGCTGACCACTCTGCCACCATCCTGCGCTGACCACTCTGCCACCATCCTGCGCTGACCACTCTCCATCCATCCTGCGCTGACCACTCTCCATCCTGCTGACACTGCGCCACCATTCTCTGTGCTGACCACTCTGCCACCATCCTGCGCTGACCACTCTGCCACCATCCTGCGCTGACCACTCTGCCACCATCCTGCGCTCACCACTTCATCCTGTGCTGACCACTCTGCCACCATCCTGCGCTGACCACTCTGCCACCATCCTGCGCTGACCACTCTGCCACCATCCTGCGCTGACCACTCTGCCACCATCCTGCGCTGACACTCTGCCACCATCCTGCGCTGACCACTCTGCCACCATCCTGCGCTGACCACTCTGCCACCATCCTGCGCTGACCACTCTGCCACCATCCTGCGCTGACGCTGACCACTCTGCCACCATCCTGCGCTGACCACTCTGCCCCATCCTGCGCTGACCACTCTGCCGCCATCCTGCGCTGCACCACTCTGCCTCGCCCATCCTGCGCTGACCACTCTGCCCATCCTGCGCTCACCACTTCATCCTGTGCTGACCACTCTGCCACCATCCTGCGCTGACCACTCTGCCACCATCCTGCGCTGACCACTCTGCCACCATCCTGCGCTGACCACTCTGCCACCATCCTGCGCTGACCACTGCACCATCCTGCCTGACCACCTGCCATCCTCCTGCGCTGACCACTCTGCCACCATCCTGCGCTGACCACTCTGCCACCATCCTGCGCTGACCACTCTGCCACCATCTCTGCGCTGACCACTCTGCCACCATCCTGCGTTGACACTCGCCACATCTGCGCTCACCACTTCATCCTGTGCTGACCACTCTGCCACCATCCTGCGCTGACCACTCTCCCCCATCCTGCGCTCACCACTTCATCCTGTGCTGACCACTCTGCCCCCATCCTGCGCTCACCACTCTGCCCCATCCTCGCAGCTCACCCACTCTGCCCCACCGATTCCTGCTGACCACTCTGACCACCATCTGCGCCACCACTCTGCCCATCTGCGCTGACCACTCTGCCACCATCCTGCGCTGACCACTCTGCCCCATCCTGCGCTGCACCACTCTTGCGCACCATCCTGCTGCTGACCACTCTGCCCCATCCTGCGCTGACCACTCTGCCACCATCCTGCGCTGACCACTCTGCACCATCCTGCGCTCACCACTTCATCCTGTGCTGACCACTCTGCCACCATCCTGCGCTGACCACTCTGCCACCATCCTGCGCTCACCACTCTGCCCCCATCCTGCGCTCACCACTCTGCCCCCATCCTGCGCTCACCACTCTGCCCCCATCCTGCGCTCACCACTCTGCCCCCATCCTGCGCTCACCACTCTGCCCCCATCCTGCGCTCACCACTCTGCCCCCATCCTGCGCTCACCACTCTGCCCCCATCCTGCGCTCACCACTCTGCCTCCATGCTGCGCTCACCACTGAGCCACCGCGCAGTGCTAACCACTGAGCCACCACACTCTGTAATCCACTGAGTCACTGCACTGTGCAAACCACAGAGTCATCACACTATGCAAACCATTGAGCCACCAAATACAGTGCTAACCACTAAGCCATCATACTGTGCTAACCACTAAGCCACCATACTCTGCTAACCACTGAGCCACCGTATACAGTGCTAACCACTAAGCCACCGTATAAATTGCCAACCACTGAGCCACTGTATACAGTGCTAACCACTGAGCCACCATATACAGTGCTAACCACTGAGCCACCATATACAGTGCTAACCACTGAGCCACCATACTGTGCTAACCACTCAGCTACCATATATATTGCCAACCACTTAGCCACTATAGAGTGATAACCACTGAGTCACCGTAGACAGTGCTAACCACTGAGCCAGCGTATACTGTGCTAACCACTGAGCCACCGTATACAGTGCTAACCACTGAGCCACCATATACAGTGCTAACCACTGAGTCACCATACACAGTGTTAACCACTGAGCCACCATATACAGTGCTAACCACGGAGCCACCATATACAGTGCTAACCACTGAGCCACCATATACAGTGCTAACCACTGAGCCACCGTATACAGTGCTAACCACTCATCCACCATAAACAGTGCTAACCACTCAGCCACCATAGTACGCTAATCACTGAGTCACCATCTACAGTGCTAACCACTGAGCCACCTTATACAGTGCTAACCACTGAGCCACCATATACAGTGCTAACCACGAATCCTCCATACTGACTTAACCACTCTGCCTCCATATAGTGCTAACCACTGAGCCACCATACTGTGCCAAACACTTAGCCACCGTACAGTGCTAACCACTGAGCGACTATATACTGTGCTAACCACTGAGCCACCATACTTTCCTAACCACTGAGCCACCATACAGTGCTAACCACTGAGCCACTATACAGTGCTAACCACTGAGACACCTTACAATCGTTACCACTGAGCCATCGTGCAATGCTAACCACTGAGCGACTATATACTGTGCTAACCACTGAGCCACCATGCAGTGCTAACCACTGAGCCACCATATACAGTGCTAAACAGCCATCATATACAGTGCTAACCACTGAGCCACCATACTGTGCTAACCACTGAGCCACCATATACAGTGCCAACCACTGAGCCACCATACAGTCCTAATCACTGACTCACCATATACACTGCTAACCATTCAGCCACATTACTGTTCTCATTATTGAGCCACAATATACAGTGCCAACCACTGACCCACTATACATTGCTAACACTGACGCTCCGTATACAGTGCTAACTACTGAGCCCCCGTATACTCTGCTAACCAATGAGCCGCCGTAAAGTCTGCAAAACACTGAACCCCCATATACTCTGCTAACCCATGAGCCCCGCATACTCTGCTAAGCACTCTGCTGCAGGCAGGAGGGGGCCGGGGAACAGCGGTTGGGTGCCCCCAGGAGGGGCCCCCCTCCTGCCCGCACCGGCCGCTGTTCCCTGGCCTTCTTTTACCCGCACCTGCCCGCTCTTCTCCAGCCCCCTCCTGCCCGCACTCGGCCGCTCTTCCCTGGCCGCTGTCCCCTGGCCCCCTCCTGGATTTCGCCATCGTTGCACACTGACACCGCTGCACACCGGTACTGCTGTAGGTATCTATATATATAATCACCAATGTTGTACCGCTATTCCGGCATGCACCGCGGCACCGTCGCGAGCGGTGGCACGCAGCGCCTTCGCGAGCCGCTATTCACAGACTCAGACCCGCAAGCGGTGCCGCACTTGCAAGCCGCAGTCACGTCCCCAACGGTTACGTCGCCATTCACAGCCCCACGAGCGATGGCGCGCTCGAGCGCCACCGCCAACCGCAGTCACACCAGGAACAGTTGCAACGCCATTCACACCCGCACGAGCGCAGTAACCATCCGTCACCGCGCATGTGCATTCACGAAATTTACCTCACAACAAGGACACGCCCCTATTTCCTCCACTCTAGAAGTACGCAGCTCTCATAGAAGAAGTCGGTGGTGACAGCCATTACGTCACATCACCTCTCCACCCACCAGGACGCCCATTAAGGTTGTCATCACGCCCACAAAGCTGTTACCCACAGAACTACCTGTATATACTCTGCTACCCACGCAGCTGCCTGTATACTCTCTGACCCACAGAGACACCTGTATATACTCTGCTACCCACGCAGCCAGCTGTATACTCTGCTACTCACAGAGCTGCCTGTATATACTCTGCTACCCACACAGCTGCCTGTATACTCTGCTACCCACGCAGCTCACTGTATAGTCTGCTACCCACAGAGCTACCTGTATATACTCTGCTACCAACACAGCTGCCTGTATACTCTGCGACCCACAGAGCTACCTGTATATACTCTGCTACCCACGCAGCCGGCTGTATACTCTGCTACTCACAGAGCTTCCTGTATATACTCTGCTACCCATGCAGCTGACTGTTTACTCTGCTACCCACAGAGTTACCTGTACATACTCTGCTACCCACACAGCTGCCTATATACTCTGCTACCCACGCAGCTGCCTGTATACTCTGCGACCCACAGAGTTACCTGTATATACTCTGCTACCCACGCAGCCGGCTGTATACTGTGCTACCCACGCAGATGGCTGTATACTCTACTACCCACAGAGCCGCCTGTATACTTTGCTGCCCACAGAGCCACCTGTATAATCTTCTACTCTCAGAGCCGTCTGCATACTCTGCTACCCACAGACCCGCCTGTATACTCTGCTACCCACAGAGCCCCCTATATACTCTGCTACCCACTGACCCGCCTGTATACTCTGCTACCCACAGAGCCGCCTGTATACTCTGCTACCCACAGAGACGCCTGTATACTCTGCTACCCACAGACCCACCTGTATACTCTGCTACCCACAGACCCACCTGTATACTCTGCTACCCACTGACCCGCCTGTATACTCTGCTACCCACAGAGACGCCTGTATACTCTGCTACCCACAGACCCACCTGTATACTCTGCTACCCACAGACCCGCCTGTATACTCTGCTACCCACTGACCCGCCTGTATACACACAATTCATTTCACTGCGCTCCCGATGCAATTGCATCGGGCCTTTTTACTAGTTGAATGATATTTGGCACAGGCAGTGAGTACAATATTGTTGCCAAATTATAATTGTAATTGCAGGCATGCATTTTGCTGACAAAAAATATTGCAACATGTGAATATATTTATTAGTGCAGTTAAATGTATATAGTCACTTGCATAATTACGACTAGCTATGTTTCATACAATTACCTCTACTATCATTGGTTGTAGTAGTAGTTAATTTATTTTAGTATTGTACTGGTTCATTGACAGTTCACAGAATTTTATGGGTTTTCTGAGCCAGATCATCCCTATGTGGCTCATCTTAATCTCATTCTATGTCCAGTTGATTTCAGCAGCCTTATGAAAATACCATGCAGATATGCTGGTATGCGTTAACTAAGCTGATACTAGGGACTGAAATGACCCCATCTGTCTTTATGACAGTCACTACCTGATTAGTGAGAGAATTCCAGGTAATTCAGTCATTCCTACTGCATTTTCTTTCACTATGCACAAAAATATCCTTTTATAAAAGAAAATACATTGCTGTTAGATTTTTTTTCCGGACTTTTATTTTTATCTTACAACATTAAGTTAAGGCTGACGATGCCTACTTTGTAGGGTTGATAAAAAAAGTTGTCAAATAAGAAAAAAAAAATGCAGAAATTTAGATATTGTAAATAAAGCTCTGCTCATACCTTGATTTTTATCCTTTTAGGTGTTGTCATTTTATTCATTGACTGTTTGTGGGAAGAGGTCTAGCAGATTTATCTTTAAAGGGGCTTTTCATTAATGATGTGACCCCAATTCTTTTGTTTTAAGTCTTCCTAACTAATACTGTTTCAATATACTTCTGGTACCTACCCTTCTTCTGTAAGCTTGTCTTTAACCCCTTAGTGACGGAGCCAATTTCCACCTTAATGACCAGACTGTTTTTTGTAATTCTGACCAGTGTCCCTTTATGAGGTAATATCTCTGGAACGCGTCAACAGATCCTAGTGATTCTGAGATAGTTTTTTCGTGACATATTGGGCTCCATGATAGTGGTAAATTTAGGTCGATCATTTTTGCGTTTATTTGTGAAAAAATTAAAAATTTGGGGAAAATTTTGAACATTTCGTAATTTTCTCATTTTTAATTTTTATTCTGTTAAACCAGAGAGTTATGTGACACAAAATAGTTAATAAATAACATTTCCCACATGTCTACTTCACATCAGCACAATTTTTGAAAAAAAAAAATTTGGGGGTTAGGAAGTTATAAGGATTCAAAGTTCATCAGCAATGTCTCATTTTTCCAGCAAAATTTACAAAACCATTTTTTTAGTGACCACATCACATTTGAAGTTCCTTTGAGGGGTGTACGTGACGGAAAATACCCAAAAGTGACACCATTCCAAGAACTGCACCCCTCAAGCTACTCAAAACTACATTCAAGAAGATTATTAACCCTTCAGGTGCTTCACACGAACTAAACCAAAGTGGAAAAAAATGTACATTTTAATTTTTCCAAAAAATTGTTCTTTTAGCCTCAATTTTTTTATTTTCACATGGGCAAAAGGATAAAATGGATCCTAAAATTTGTTGGGCAAATTCTCCTGAGTACACAGATAACTCATATGTGGTCATAAACCACTGTTTGGGTGCACGGCAGGGTTCAGAAGGGAAGGAGCGCAATTTGACTTTTGGAGCTAATTTTCCATTCAAAAAGTCAAATGGCGCTCCTTCCCTTTTCAGCCCTGCCGTGCGCCCAAACAGTGGTTTATGGCCACATATAAGGTATCGGTGTACTCAGGAGAAATTTCCCAACAAATTTTAGGATGCATTTTATCCTGTTGCTCATGTAAAAATGAAAAAATTGAGGCCAAAACAAATTTTTGTGAAAAAAAAGTACTTTTTCATTTTTACGGATCAATTTCTGAAGCACCTGGGGGTTCAAAGTGCTCACTATGCATCTAGATAAGTTCCTTGGGGGTCTAGTTTCCAAAATGGTGTCACTTGTGGGGGAGCTCCAATGTTTAGGCACACAGGGGCTCTCCATACGCGACATGGTGTCCGCTAACAATTTGAATGGACAATTAGCTCCAATTGTTAGCGGACGCCATGTTGTGTATGGAGAGCCTCTGTGTGTCTAAACATTGGAGCTCCCATACAATTGACCCCATTTTGGAAACTAGACCCCCCAAGGAACTTATCTAGATGCATAGTGAGCACTTTGAATCCTCAGGTGCTTAACAAATTGATCCGTAAAAGTGAAAAAAGAAAATTTTTGTGGAAAAAAAAGTACTTTTACATTTTTACGGATCAATTTGTGAACCCCCTAGGGGTTCAAAGTGCACTATGTGGTCACTCAGGGGTTAACTGCAGATCTTCATCCCTGTGTGGTCATTCAGGGGTTAACTGATATGCAGTTAACCCCTGTGTGACAACACAGGGGTGATCTGCAGTTAACCCCTGAGTGACCACTCAGGGGTTAACTGCAGATCATTATCCCTGTGTGGTCATTCAAGGGTTAACTCTGCCTCTGTCCCGGTGCTCGCACACAGAGCAGAGGCGCTGGGACAGAGGCAGAGAGAAGACACAGAGACGACGGCGGCACCAGAGGCAGGTGAGTATGAGAGGCAGGGGGGCAGGGGGGTGGGGGAGTTTGCCCAGAGGGGTGAGGACCGGGGGGTTTGGGAAAACTCCATCCGATCTGACGTTTGATCATACCGGATGGAGTTATGGAGGAGGCACAAGGAGCGGGGAGCATGGAGCAGGGAGTAGGGGGAGCGGGGTCACAGCCAAGGGGGATCAAGGAGGAGGGTAGGGGGGAGTGACATTGGGGGCCATTTAGGGGACCCCAGGGATGGCATGTCTATGCGATCTAACCTGTCAGATCGCATGGAGATGCAGCAGAGGCAGCGGGTTTTACCATCGGCCACCATCATTTTGAGATGGTCCAGGGATGGGGGTGGGTGGGATGATCCCCAGTACCAGGGGTCTTGGGACAGTTAGGGGTCAATGCTTCACTTTGATCTGACATGTGTTTTCATGTCGGATCAAAGTGAAAGTACTTTTTACCGGCATTGTCACTTTTTGTAATGTGATGATAGGTAAACGGTGCTTACCGGTCATCACATTACTGGTGCCAGCAAAACACCAGCCGATTCCTTATCTCTAGGGTCTCAGCTACCCCCGGTAGCTGAAACCATGGAGATTTTAGCTCCAGGGTCGACGCACCAGGGCTTATTCCTGGCTTATGTCTACAGACGTCGGCTAGGTATAAGTACCCTTTCTTTCCAATGTTTGTAGATGTAAGGCCGTCGTTAACAGGTTAAGATGCTCGTAAACACCTTAATTGTTGCTGTGGCTTTGATGCTTTCGGTCTGGAGACTGGATTTGGACCAACTGAGCAGGGTTCGTCACTGCTTTGAGTGGGGCTATCTCTTTGTGAGTCACAGCAGTCTTGGCACTCATGCATAGATTCCACTTCAGTCTCCATTCAGCCCCCAGCAGTGATGTTCACAGTTGGCCCGAATCTGCTTTCCAGACCAGGAAGGTCAAAGATGAAACTACAATAAAGATATTTATGAGCCTCTAAAGGTACCACCACACGCAGCAATATTGCTAGGCAATTTCACTGGCAATTTGCTGGTTGCAGTGAAATCATGGACACATTGTTCTATTTTGTTGTTGTGTACAAATGGAACAATGTGTCCATCATTTTACTGCAACCAGCGAATTGCCAGTGAAATTGCCTAGCAATATTGCTGCGTGTGACGGTACCTTTAGAGATAAGCTTACTGAAGCAGTGTAGGCAACAGAAGTAGATTGGGAAAGGGTTAGTTAGGAATAGACTTTCCCTTTGTTATTCTATAGGGAAGCAAGTTTCAGACAGATCCTGTTCTGTGCAGAATTTTTAATGAATGGTACAAAATACAATGAATTCAAAGATTGGCACATTTATGCTTTTAAGGCCCCATTTACACTGTGCATTTTTGCTCATCAGTTTTTGTAGCCAAAACCAGGAGTGGGTGATGAATACAGAAGTGATGCCCTTGTTTCTATTATACTTTTCCTCTGATTGTTCCACACCTGGTTTTGGCTACAAAAACTGATGAGCAAACATAAATAAAAAATGCACAGTGTGAATGGAGCCTAAATGTTTAGTTCATTGGCAAAAATATTAAAATGTAGCATTTAATTTATTTTTGTGTGAAGAAAATACTTCTTCCACTGATTCTAAGAAGTAAATGTTGCACAATATACCGTATATACTCGTGTATAAGTCGACCTGTGTATAAGCCGACCCCCCTACTCTTGCCCCCAAAACCTGGGAAAACCTATTGACTCATGTATAAGCCGAGGGTGGACCCCAGCACAGGTATACAGCCCCCAGCAGTGTGGTATACAGGCCCCCCCAGTGGTATACAGGCCTCCCAGTGGTAGTATACAGCAGCCTCCCCAGTGGTAGTATACAGCAGCCTCCCCAGTGGTATATACAGGCCCCAGAAGTATTACAGCAGCCTCCCCAGTGGTATATACAGGCCCCAGCAGTATATACAGCAGCCCCAGTGGTATACAGCAGCCTCCCCAGTGGTATATACTGGCCCCAGCAGTATATACAGCAGCCCCAGTGGTATACAGCAGTGGTATACAAGCCCCAGTGGTATACAGGCCCCAGCAGTATATACAGCAGCCCCAGTGGTATACAGCAGTGGTATACAGGCCCCAGCAGTATATACAGCAGCCCCAGTGGTATACAGCAGCCCCAGTGGTATACAGCAGTCCCAGTGGTATACAGCAGCCCCAGTGCTGTGGTATACAGCAGCTCCAGTGGTATACAGCAGCCCCAGTGGTATACAGCAGCCCCAGTGGTGTAGTATACAGCAGCCCCAGTGGTATACAGGCCCCCAAATGCTGGCACTCACCCCCCTCCGTTGTAAAGCCCCCCTGCTACTTAACTTACCATCCCTGGTCTTCTGCACCGCACCGGTCTTCCGTGCTCCGTCCTCCATGCTCCTGTCCTTGGCTGCATCCGGGGTCCCCTGCCGTTGCAGTAATGATGACGTCATGTGACCGGCCGGTCACATTACCCCGGATGCTGCCGAGGACGGGAGCATGGAGGACGGAGCACGGAAGACTGGTGCGGTGCAGAAGACCAGGGATGGTAAGTTAAGCAGCAGGGGGGGGCCTTACAGCGGAGGGGGGCAAGTGCCAGCATTTGGGGGCCATATATTTAGATATGCACTGCTTCCCCCTGCCGCTGATTGACAGGGGGAAGCAGTGCATATATAATGAGCGGCCCCAAGTGACGGGGAGCTCATACAGCAGCCTCCCCCCGCCTCCTCCAGCCTCCCCAGCCCCGGACACAGCCCCCACCACCGTATTGACCCGTGTATAAGCCGAGGGGGGGACTTTTCAGCCCAATTTGTGGGCTGAAAAACTCGGCTTATACACGAGTAAATACGGTAAGTGTGATGCAATACTGTTCCATTCCTGTATCATCTGACTTTGTTTTCAGGCATTACATAGTAACATAGTAACATAGTATTCAAGGTTGAATGAAGACCTTTAGTCCATCTAGTTCAACCCATAGCCTAACATGTTGATCCAGAGGAAGGCAAAAAAATCCCATGTGGCAACACTAAGCTCCACATTGGGGAAAAAATTCCTTCCTGACTCCACATACGGCATTCAGACTAGTTCCCTGGATCAACGCCCTATCAAAGAATCTAGTATATAACCGGTAATATTATATTTTTCAAGAAAGGCATCCAGGTCATTCTTAAATTTTAGCAGTGACTCACTCATTACAACATCATGTGGCAGAGAATTCCATAGTCCTACTGCTCTTACAGTAAAGAATCTGCGTCTGTGATTATGATTAAACCTTCCTTCAGACATAGAGGATGCCCCCTTGACCCCATCTCAGGCCTAAGAGTAAAAAGATCATTAAAAAGGTCTCGGTACTGTCCCCTCAAATATTTATACACTACTATAAGATCATGTGAAAATATAATTTTGGTGTCATTCTCAAAACTTTTGGCCATGACTGTAGTATATATAACTGGTAATATTATAGTTTTCAAGAAAGACATCTAGGCCCTTCTTATATGTCAGTAGTGACTCACTCATTACAACATCATGTGGCAGAGAGTCCCATAATCTCACTGCTCTTACAATAAAGAATCCGTGTTGGTAATTGTGGTTAAACCTTCTTTTCTCCAGATGTAGAGGATGCTGCCTTATCCCCGTGTCAGGTCTAAGAGTGAAAATATCATTAAAAATGTCTCTGTACTGTCCCCTCATATATTTATACATTATTATAAGATCACCCCTAAGCCTTCGTTTTTCCAAACTAAATAACCCCAAGTTTAATAACCTGTCTTGGTATTGCACACCCCTCAGTCTTCTAATAACCTTGGTCGCTCTTCTCTGCACCCGCTCTAGTTCAGCTATGTCTTTCTTATACACTGGAGACCAGAATTGTACACAGTATTCTAAGTGTGGTCGCACTAGTGATTTGTATAGAGGTAAAATTATGTTCTCCTCATGAGCATCTATGCCTCTTTTAATACATCCCATTATTTTATTTGCCTTTGCAGCAACTGCCTGACACTGAGCACTAAATGTGAGTTTGTCATCTACCCATACACCCAGGTCTTTTTCAGAGATAGTTTTTCCCAGTGTTTTACAATTAAGCACATAATTATACATTTTATTTCTTCTGCCCAAGTGCATGACCTTACATTTATCCCCATTAAAGCTCATTTGCCATTTATTAGCCCAAGCTTCTAGAGAAACACCCATCTGAAAAGTTATCAAAACCTCCAAAATTATGAACATCATGTTTACCCTCACTAATTTACATGATGTTTAATACCAAATATGATATGTCTATGATGTTCGGAAGGTCAGAACTTTTTCCCAGGTTTCTGACCCATTTCCAGACATATCAGATATTGCATTAAAACAGGAACAAGGTAAACATTCCAAAAATATGATTTATGGAATTGTGGCATGAACATGTCTTATTAAGTTTAACGTTAACAGTTTGTAACTTCAGACAAAGGGACTCAGTAAGGACAAAGCCAGATCAGACTAGCTGAGTTCTGCTTAGCTATAAGTTTATGGCAGGGTGGTCGTAAAGATTCCTGATAAAGGAGGGGGATGGAAAGAGCAAGGGGATGCCTGTAGAATCTGATCTACAGAAACCCGTGGTGGGGGAAAGTCTTATGTCAATTTTGGCTGTGTTCCTACACCCATGAAAACAATTTATATTTCCCTGACAAATTTCTACTGCCCAAGTGCATGAACTTACTTTTATCCCCATTAAAGTTCATGCACTGCGACTGAAATTGCTAAGTATTTAGCGCTCGCGTCAGGCTAGGGTAATGAGCAAGTGTGACCCTAGCTTTACATCGTATTTTGATTCCCTGACTTTGGCTTTCAAACTAAGGCTGCATCTGTGCCAGTCCTCTATTTTTCTTCCTCCTCCTCATCTTGTGAGGAGGGACCGCTAGTAGGTTGTACTAGGACTAAGTCAACCCCTTCAGCAGTTGATCCTATTTGGACTCCACCCCGTAAAAAATTATCAGCCTGTTACTCCAGATATCTTGGGCAGTTCAGGAGTCCAATTTCACACTACAGGCCTCACTGCTGTAATTCACGTTTTCAAATTCTTTTTATGTGAAGATATAAAAAATCTTATGGTAGCTCAGACAAATTTGAATGCCCATAATATTTTTCTTAATATCCCACATCATCATATGCCAGATAGACCACTTTAAATACATAAGTATAACATTTTGGAACATTGTGTTGTATATGGGCATAGTGAAAAAAAACAGGGCTTTGTGCCATATGTCCATGACAACAACGCAATTTCAAGCAATAAGAAAAAGTTTGCATTATTGTGATAATGTGCAGTGTCCTGCCCAGGGCAATCAAACCTTTGATCGTTTATAAATTTCAGCCAGTAAATGAACACTTTATTAGTGATGAGCGAACATTGCTCGACCATGTGCGCCAATTTCAACTCTGAGCCAAATTTCTTCGTTCGGCCTATTGAATGTGAACGTTTTGCTGAAAAGTCAACAAGTTTGGATTTTGTTCGGGAAAAACGTTTAAAATGCAAAATGCCTCAAAAATGTTCCTTTAAAATTAGGAGTGCTCCTGCCATCTGGTCTACCTGCTTGTATCAAGCTGTTGAATCTTTTGGAGCTTTAGCTGATTTTTTTTAAGCTTTCTAGAGCATACTTGTATTTTGACACATGCAAGGTGTGAATTTTGGAAACAGTGGCAGATGTAGCAGAAACTGTGAAGACCCAGAATCTTACAATGTTCTTAAATAAATTGTTTAAGAGAGCTTAATATTTTGGGGGTAATTTTACTTGAATATTTATTCATTTTTCTTTTATTATTTATTTATTTTAAATTATGATTATTATTTTTTTATTATAATTTTTTTTGGGGGGGCAAGGGAAAACCTATATTATTGCACAGGGTTAGCAGCATGTGAGACCAACTCTTCTCCCCTTATTTGCTATTAATTCAGATGAAAATAGCATATGTCAATTGCTTTGCGCTTATGGTGCTCTGCTGTATTTTTGGTTACCATCACAAGTATAAAAGGCAGCTAACTGCTGCCACCAACCACAGCTGTCTAGATTTACCTGGCTGGTAATAAAAAATAATTTTTTTAAATTATTTCTTGAAATAATTTAAAAAAATGGCATGGGACTTTGCTGTATTTTGGTTGCCAGCCAGATACAGCAGGCAGGTATGGGTTGTCACCCACGCCCAGCCGCCTAGTTTTACCTGGTTGGAAACCAAAAATACAAGGGGGCTCTTTTTTAAAATTATTTTTTTAAATATTATAAAAAAAACAACGTGGTGCTTAGCCATATTTTTGGTTGCCAGTCAGGTTTAACTAGGCAGCTGGCACTGGAGTCCTCAGTGTGGGGAGGCCCAAGCATTCTGCCCCCTCCATGCTGTGAATTTCAGCCATCCCAGAAATTGGCACATTCATCATATTGACAGCTGGAACTAAGCCCAAGATTCATAATGTTTGGCCAATGTTAGCCCTGGCCATTATGAATCTCTAGTAAATAATAAATAATACTCAGCTGCTCCGTGACGGTGACAGACTGGGTAATAAAGGGGTTAATGCCAGCTGAATATTGCCAGTTGGCACTAAGCCCACAGTTCCTAATGTCAGGCAAATGTTAGACCTTGCCATTAGAAACCTTAAAGTAAATATTAAATAATAAACCAGACAGAGAAAAATCATTTATTTTAACAAAAAACACAAATACATACTTCAATTCCATTTTTCTTACTCCCATAGAAGCCTACACGATCCTTACTTACATCCTCTCACAACGGGACCGTAAACTGACTGATTTCTGGCTACTGCTGTGAACAGGATGATGTCAAAGTCTGGATCAACTCAGTTCAACTACAGCTCTGAACTCGGGTAACTCGTGTAAGCCCGCTCCCAACAGAGACCCAAAGCAATTGAGTTTCTGGTCTCAGTGCGAGCTGGGCGACATCACTCAGGGTCACCTCAAGTCATCTAGGCTGAGCTCTGACCTCAGGTGAACTTTACCACGAGACATAAAACTCAAGAGGTTGAAGTAGGAAAGGTGACCTGAGTTCAGAGCTGTAGCTGAACTCAAGTGAACCTGACTGTGTCATCACCCCACTCACCGCAGTAGCTGAATATAACCCAGTTTCCAGTCCCGTCATGAGAGAATGTCGCCGAAAGGTTATGTTGCAGTAATAGGAATGGAATTGAGGTATGTGTTTGGTGTATTTTGTTCAAATAAAATGATTTTTCTATGCTGTGTATTATTTACTATGTACTAGAAATTCTTAATGGTTTAACATTGGCCTGACCTTATAAATCTTGGTCTCAGTGACAGCTGGCAATATTTAGCTGACATTAACCCCTATATTACCCAGTCTGCCACCACCACAGGACAGCAGGAAGAGCCAGGACTACTCCAGAAAATGGTGCTACTATAAATTTGCCATTTTTAGGGGCAGCTACAGGCTGTGTTTTGCAGTGGGAGCAGAACACTTGGACTTCTCCACACTGGGGATTACAGCCCCAACAGCCTAGTTTTACCAGGCTGGCAAGCAAAAATATGGCAAGCACACGCCCTTTTTACATTTTTTTTTATTTTTACAGTAATCTGACATCAGTTATGGTGGGCGAGGCTAAATCTGGCTTTAACCGATCAAGAAGGGGAAAGCAGTAATGTTCATGAGCGTGACTAGAACTCCAAAAGCATGGTGACAGTGGGGCTGAAACGTGGTAAGTAATGCTTTATGAAGCTAATTTCTGTGTGAAACCAAAGCTCTACTGTAGTTTGAGCTGTGTTTGGCAACTTTTGGGCCCTTTTAAAGGTGTTTTCTGTGCCCTTGATTTTGCCTCCCATTGATTTGAGTTTGGTGAACTGTTTGCCAATCAAGTCAGCAAATATATGCCCATTCGGTAAATAGAGTTGAATCCGAACATCAAAAGATTAGCTTATCTACTTATCATCAGAAAATTTGCTGCGGTGTTCGACCTCCAAAGGGACAGCTGTATGGATGAATCTCTGGTTTATTTTAAAGTGAGGCTAAAATACTGACAATACTTGCCCAGTAAGAGGATAAGGTATGGCAAGCTGTGTGAGAGTATCTCAGGGTACAACCACAGATTAATATTTATGAATGGAAAGACACCTTGCTTGACCGCTCTGACTGCCTCTCTGCTCTGGGGATGAGTGGGAAAATTGTATGTATATTGGTGCATTTACTGCTGGTTAAGAGTTATCCGGACCCACATTGTTTCAACTGCTTTTAATTGGTGTTTTTGTGTTCCTAGTATTTATGTAATAAAGTTGTCATGTTTTAATATTATTTTGGGACCTGCATTTGTATATGCAGGGTATTTCTCTCCCTTGATTGATGCTCTTGACCTTGCATTATGTAACACCCTCTGTTGACTTTTTGCTGT
>JARQOC010000011.1:165015499-165026238 GCA_033576535.1 Allobates femoralis
AAAGTATGCTGTTTCTTGTGGTGTATTCTATATAGTCTTTGGATTGAGAAATGAAGATGCATTTGGTATGCTAAGCCTTGTACTGTAGAAGTTGTTATTTTGATTTATGTTTTAAATAGTTCGTTATTCTCAATGTCTTTTCCTGTATAACTTTTTATAAGGGGTTAGTTTTATGTTGCATTCTTTTGTAATGTACATCTATAAATGCTTTTATTTACTAAGAAGTATTTACTAGGATGAGATAACAACAGTTTATTTTAATGTATATACCATTTGTTTCCTATATAAGATGTAATTAATATTATGACATTTCTAATAAGATGGAACCATTCTATCGCGCAGCACTTTGATGTAAGTTCAACCTGTCTTATACAGACTACTGTGCTGGCAGAATGCTGTATGGAGGCAATTGTTTAGCAGTCATAATTGCTGTGTGAGCAAAATGTTATAGTGATGTGTTGCCATATAGCTCTCCTGCCTAATCAAATGTGTCTAAGCTGTACGGCCATCCAAAAATGTATTGGATGTGTGCTGCTATGAATTATGTGCTGGAGAATACTCAATCGGGAGTAACTACACATCACTGAAAAAGACCTTACTTTAAAATATAGGGTTAAAATACTAGTACGCTGCAAGCCTTTCTGCATCCTACAGTGAATTGATATTTTAACCAGATTTCCTAGCACTCTTTGTATTTAGCCACCTCCAAATATACACAGTAGCTTTGGGTAAAAAGATGGTAAAAATTCTTTACTGCTGTTTTGTTAACACCATTACGACCAATGACGAGTTTAGCCGTCATGAAAAGATGTCAGTTCCTGCATCGTGATGGCTAAACTCGTCATGGCTTTGAACTATCACTGCTTGTAAACAGTGACAGTTCATTTCTAACAGCTGTCAGTGACAGCTAAGGGTCAGGGACAGAGGTGTGGGACCCTTTTTAGTGGTAATAAATATGGAATCAAAATATGTGTTTTTGTTATAATAAAATTATTTTTTTCACGGTGTGTTGTGTCTTATTTATCATTGACTTAGAGGTTCCTAATGGCCGGGTCTAATATTGGCTCGACTTTAAGAACCTCTGGCTTAGTGTCAGCTGCCAATACAAAGCTGGCGTTAACCCCATTATTACCCAGTTTGCCACCGGCCACCAGGGCAACTGGAGGAGTCTGGGTACAGCACCAGGAAATGGCGCTTCTAATGAATGAACCATTACCCAGGACAGCTGCAGGCTGCAATTTGCAGCATGGGGGCCCAGAAAGCTTGGGCCTCTCCACGCTGTGGATTCCAGCTCCCAGCTGCCTAGTTGTACCTGGCTGGAAGCTAAAAATATGGCAAAGCCCACGTCATTTGAAAAAAAAAATTATTTCAAGAAAAAATTTATAAAAAGGGCTCCTCTGTATTTTGGTTACCAGCCATGTACAACTAAGCAGCTGGGGTGGGTGGCAGCCCGTAGCTGCCTAGTTGTACCTGGATGGAAACTAAAAATACGGCGGACCCATGTCATTCTTTTTTTAATTATTTCAAGAATTTAAAAAAAAGGGCTCCGCTGTATTTTGATTACCAGCCAGGTAAAACTAGGCAGCTGGGGGTGGGTGGCAGCCTGTACCTGCCTGTTGTACCTGTGCTGGTGACCAAAAATACAGCGGAGCTCCAAATCATCAGAGCAAAATCTCACTTGTGGGGGAGTTCCATTGTTTAGGCACATCAGGGAATCTATTTGAGATTACACTGGAGCTGGCTAGTTTAAAACCGTGGATATTAACAGATGCTGCTAGAAAACCCCTAAGAACCCCGTGTGAAAGTCCTTCTATGGTTATGAGTGCTATATGTTGTCTTAACCGTAGGATATAATAATGATATGGGATTCAGCGCACTATATATTCATAAATACACAAGTATCAATAAGATGTGGATTTTATTTGTAGATATAAATTATAAAAAATTAGTTTAAAAGTATACAAAGTGAAAAATTAAAAATTAAAAATTAACATCCACGGGATATCGGGGACCTTGATCTGTTCATTGAGATTCTTTTGTTGAGGTGGAGATGTTGATTTCCTATGGTGATACAGGAAAAGAATGTATCACTAGTATGATGATTGAATATTACATAGACTAATAAGAATAAAAACCTACCTCTTTATGAAATGGTTACCAGTGGACGATAACTTCAAGAGGAGGTTGGGTTTGGGACATCAGGGAATCTCCAAATGCGACATGGTGTTCACAAACGATGTCAGCTAATTTTCCACTTGGAGTGTCAATCGGTGTACTATGGAGAAATTGCCCAATAAATGTTAGGATCCCTTTTATCCTATTGCCCATGTGAAAATGAAAAAATTGAGGCTAAAAGAACATTTTTGTGAAAAAAAGTACTTTTTCATTTTTACGGATCAATTTGTGAAGCACTGGAGGTTCAAAGTGCTAACTATGCATTTAGATAAGGGGCTGTCCATACGCAACATGGAGTCTGCTAACAATTGAAATCGGAAATGTTGCGTATGGAGAGGCCCTGTGTGCCTAAATATTGGAGCTTCCCCACAAGTGACCCCATTTTGGAAACTAGACCCCTCAAGGAACTTATCTAGATACATAATGAGCACTTTGAACCCCCAGGTGCTTCACAAATTAATCCGTAAAAATGAAAAAAGGAAATTTATGTGAAAAAAAAGTACTTTTTCATTTTTACGGATCAATTTGTGAAGCACCTGGGGGTTCAAAGTGCTCACTATGCATCTAGATAAGTTCCTTGGGGGGTCAAGTTTCCAAAATGGGGTCACTTGTGGGGGAGCTCCAATGTTTAGACACACAGGGGCTCTCCATACATGACATGATGTCCGCTAACAATTTGAGCTAATTTTCCGCTCAAATTCTTAGCGGACACCATGTTGCCTATGGAGATCCCCTGTGTGTTTAAACATTGGAGCTCCCCCACAAGTGACACCATTTTTGAAACTAGACCCCCAAGGAACTTATCTAGATGTATAGTGAGCACTTTGAACCCCCAGGTGCTTCACAAATTGATCCGTAAAAATGAAAAAGTACTTTTTCTTTCACAAAAATTTTGTTTTGGCCTCAATTTTTTCATTTTTACATGAGCAACAGGATAAAATGCATCCTAAAATTTGTTGGGCAATTTCTCCTGAGTACACCGATACCTCATATGTGGCCATAAACCACTGTTTGGGCGCTCGGTAGGGCTCAAAAAGTAAGGAGCGCCATTTGATTTTCTGAATATAAAATTAGCTCCAAAAGTCAAATGGCGCTCCTTCCCTTATGAGCCATGCCATACACCCAAACAGTGGTTTATGACCACATGTGAGGTACCGTGTACTCAGGAGAAATTGACCAACAAATATTAGGATGCATTTCATCCTGTTGCCCATGTGAAAATAAAAAAATTGAGGCTAAAAGAACATTTTTGTTGGAAAAATTAAAATGTATATTTTTTCCTTCCACTTTGCTTGTGTTTATGTGAAGCACCCAAAGGGTTAATAATATTTTTGAATGTAGTTTTGAGTAGCTTGAGGGGTGCAGTTTTTGGAATGGTGTCATTTTTGGATGTTTTCTGTCATGTACGCCCTTCAATGGGACTTCAAATGTGATGAGTAGTGATGAGCGAGCACTAAAATGCTCGGGTGCTCGGTGCTCTGGCCGAGCATCTCAAGATACTCGTGTACTCGGCCGAGCACCGAGCCCAATGTAAGTCAATGAGTGACAGGCTCCGCCCACAGACTTCCGTTTATATAAAACGAGTATTGCTGGGAAAGGGCGGGAGGGGGGCTTTTTGAAATCGCTGACACATACAACACCTTGCTGTGGCCCCCAGAGGGATCCTAACAATGAATCTGCTCTTTGTGAGGTGCCAGCTCACTGTGTGCACTGAAGGAGCTGTGTACTTGTGTCAGATCGCTTATTATTACCGAGCAGTCCGAGCATCTCGGCGTACTCGGTGCTCGCCGAGCATCCCGAGTACCGGGATACTCGTGTGATTAACGAGTAGCGCAGAGCATACTCGCTCATCCCTAGTGATGAGGTCTCTAAAAAATGGTTTTGTAAATTTTGCTGGAAAAATGAGAAATTGCTTATGAACTTTGAACCCTTATAACTTCCTAAGCAAAAAAGTTTTTTTTTTTCCAAATTGTACTGATATAAAGTAGACATATGGGAAATGTTATTTATTAACTATTTTGTGTCACATAACGCTCTGGTTTAGCAGAATAAAAATAAAAAATTTGAAAATTGCTAAATTTTTAAATTTTCTAACTTTTTGTAAAATTTTTGATATTTTCACAAATAAACACAAAAATTATCGACCTAACTTTACCAGTAAAATGAAGCCCAATATGTCACGAAAAAACTATCTCAGAATCAGTAGGATCCGTTGAAGCGTTCCAGAGTTATTACCTCATAAAGGGACACTAGTCAGAATTACAAAAAGTGGTGTGGACATTAAGCTGCAAAGTGACTCGGTCCTTAATGGGTTAACCAAGCAATTAAAGTTATGCAAATTTTTTGGAGTGCAATTAAATTGTACTCAACTTTTTACAAAAATCTATTTTTTTTCAGAAAGCAGAATTTTTGCGATTCTTTCCATGGAAATTCAACAAGATGGCATGAAACTGCTCACCATTTTCACTGAAACACAGTGGGTCTGAAAAAAGATTCATTATACTCATCTCGTCACTTAGCATCTGTTCAAGTTTTCTGTGTGCTTTTTTCATACATGGTTCTTGTCTCCTCTAGTTATTACTACTGCACTTTAATACCAAGGGAGTCTTCATGGTAGGCAGGGCCGCACCGTCCATTGGACAGTGTGAGCCCTGAGTACCAAGCGGCAGCAGCTAGGGAGAGCGGCATTGGAGAAGGGGGCGGCGCCAGCACCAGAGACCAGCCGGCTTCCTGTGTCACCCGGTGAGAGGGCGGCGGTGCTGCATTAGTCCAGCACCCCCACCCCGCTCCTCAACTACAGGGACAGCGGGGCTGGAGGCTGATAGCACCCCCTAACCCCCCCAGGCCCTCACCCACGGCTACAGGGGCGGTGGGGCTGGAGGCTGATAGCACCCCCGCCCGGTCCTCATCTGCGGCCACAGGGGCGGCGGTGCTGGACTCCGACAGCACCCACCCCCAACCCCCACCGGTCCTCAGCTTGTTGTTCAGGCGGCAGAGGGGCTTGGTGCACCCCTGATGGTAGGCCAAGTCTTTCCACTGTGACCAAGCTTGGGAAAGGTACTCCAGACCAGAACTTCCACTGACACTAGATCCGAGATGTCTCTTTGCACTTGCAGTGACATCCCATGCCTAGTTACAGAATGAAGTCTTCGACTAGCAAGAAGATATCTGGGTTTTAATGTATAGTGAATGTGGGAAGGACCTAAGGGGACATTGAGCAGGTAGATCAGCATTGAAGGGAGTATATTTTTTACAATTCAAGTTTATTATGCTCTGGAGTCTCTTGGACTCCAGAGCATAAGTAGTGGATATTCAGTTCACAGAGAATGAATTCCCTTCATTTCATGAAGTATATTTAAAGATTATTTTTATTTTTCTCCCATTGATGAACTGGGAGCTAGGCTGCATTCCCTGCTTCAGCTTTTGTACAGGCTATGGTAGGCTGTGCTAAACAATATATGTGATGTGCTTAAATGTCTGATGATTGTTCTATGCTATGTGATGTAATTTGATAAAAGCAATACATCATTGAGAAACCCAACCATGGTCATGTCAGCTATCCCTGGCTGGAGCAATCTTAATTAAAACAAAATTGTTCAAATCAACATGGTCCAGCTATTTTCTTTAAATTACTTCACCCCCTCTGTTTTTCATTTTTATTTTTTCCGCCCCTGTTTCCAAGAGATGTAACTTTTTATTTTTACACCAACATAGCAAAATGAGGGCTTGTTTTGTGCAGGAGAAATTATACTTTTGAATGACATCCTTCATTTTACCATATAATGTGCTGGAAAATGGAAAATAAAATTTCAAGTGTGGTGAAGTTGAAAAAAGGGAAATTCCACATTTTTTTTTTTACATGTTCACTATATAGTAAAAGTGATGTATCAGTATGATACCTCAGGTCAGATTTAGTTCACAGATGCCAAACATGTATACATTTACTTTTATCTAAGTGGTGAAAAAATATTCTGAATTTTCAAAAAAAAAAAGGATTGCACATTTGGCGCCATTTTCCACATCCCATAGCATTCTCATTTTATGGGATCTGGGGCTGTGTGACGGCTTATTTATTGTGGCTAGAGCTGATGTTTTTAATTAGGTAGAGGAGCAACATACAGGTGGGCAATGTTTCGACCAAAACCTTGGTCTTTATCAAGCCTGTTGCTAAGAACAAAACAGAAAATAAAATACCATCAGAACAAGTCCAAATATACAGTGCAGTAGGGAGGGGATGGAAGATCATCCACCTCCTCACCAAAGAATATGTACAAATTTACAAGGCTACTAAGACAACCGTCTAGACGTAGATACCCCTTCTAGTATGTCATTACATTTAGCAAAAGAGAGACAAGGAGGAGGGGGAGGAAAAAGAGGAAGAAGCCCCGTCTGTTGTCAATATGAGAGAGGATAATATCATATAGAGCAGGGGTGGGGAACTCCAGGCCTCGAGGGCCGCACACAGTGCAGGTTTTCATGATTTCCTTAGTATTGCACAGGTGATAGTATAATCACCAGTACTGGTGATGATTCCAGACTCTGTGCAATACTAAGGAAATCATGAAAACCTGCACTGTGTGCGGCCCTCGAGGCCTGGAGTTCCCCACCCCTGATATAGAGTATGAGAGGAAATCTATAAAAAAAAACCACCTTTCCGTCTTTATGGTATGGTTTAGATCTAGTGAGAAGTATATAGTCAGGTGCCTGCCAGGCAGCTGATAGCATCAACCTGTATATATGAGTAACATGTGGTTATTGTCCAATACATAAGCAATATCCATGTATATAGAGACCCTGTCAATATTTTTCATTACCTTGTATATATTTCAATAGGTTCCAAGTTGCATGGACTAGTGTGGTGCATCACCTGTGGGGAAATTAGGCAGGCTAAGAATTGATCTCCCAATTAAAGTTTACAGAGCCCCGGTCAGTGTCCCAAAGAGCCATGTCCTGGATCGCCCTTACCTCATATCGTCATGTTTCATAGTGTGGGCGGTATGCGCCCGGTATGCTCTTTGCCCGTGTTAAATAGCCGAGTCCCGGAAGCCGCGGCAGACACCTGCGCATGCGCAGTGTAGCTGGGCGCCAGCTGCTTCCGCGATTGCATAGTGCGGCCTCGTGACGTAGTGATCATGTGATAACTGAGCGAGTCACGTGACGTTGCGGGTCTAAAGGCTCTGACTCGGAATAGATGTATAGTATAGATCAAGGGCTAGTGATCATAGAGGCAATCTCTGTGGTTATGTGTAGAATGTCCTAATTATGTCCTCCAAGGTTGGGAAATATAGGTATAAGTACATAGAAGGAGGGAAGTATTTTTGGAAGACAAGAAAGTGATTATCATCATATTATAGATATTTCAAGATATACATATGTTTCAAGTTTTAGATAGATGCCATATTGTGATGTTTCAGAGGTATCTCCGATCTCCTTTGTCCCCAAAGGGGGAAAATTGAATATAGCCTCCTTCCGTTGATGAACACCTGTATAGGAGGAAATCAAATAGGGGAAAAAAACACAGAGGGTCCCAATCTCACATTCACTACCACAATAAAGTTCTAAGGGGAACAAAAGACATAGGGAATCTATGCGACACTATGGGGGGTGCTCTTCGTGGTGTGCCACGATATAAGAGGTGAAATATTGGATGAAGAGATCACGTTCCATAGTATATCTGGGGTGAAAAATAGAGGAAGGTTAATGGAGAGAAGGATCAAACCAACCAGTCAATCTCCCTATTGAGGCCCCTTGGACTCAATGTTTGTAAGGTATATATCCAGAAACTTTCTCTATCCTTTAACAGTCTGATACGGTCTCCCCCTCGTCTAGATGTATTGACCTGTTCTATGACCTGAAAGCGTAATTGGGAAACTGAATGTTTTCCTTACATAAAGTGTTTCGGAACTGGCAACCATGTTTTTTCACATCTTATGGTAGATTTGTGGTGTGATATACGATCTTTCACATGTTGTGTGGTTTCCCCTACGTATAGGAGGCCACAAGGACATTTCAGCAGGTAGACCACAAAGTTTGTCTCACATGTATAGAAACCTTTTACTGGGTATGATTTCCCCGTCTGGGGGTGGGTGAACTGCTCGCCCTTGATAACATTCGAACAAGCTGGGCAGTTGAGACATGGAAAAGTTCCCTTCCTTTGGGTATTTAAAAAGCTTTGTTTTGGTATCCTTGTGGTGCTACCGATATCCGCTCTTACTACCTTATCTTTGACGTTAGGTGGTCTTTTCTTGCACATTATAGGAGGTAATTCAAACGCCTTAATTGTGGGATAAGCTCGCTGTAAGAGTGCCAGTGTTTCTTGATAATGTTATACACTTTGGGCATAGTAGGATGGTGTTCATGCACGAAGGGGACCCTCTCCTGTCTGACCACACCAACGGGTGCTTCTGAGGGGTTAAGTATGCGTTCCGTTTCCTCCGCTATGAGCTTAGGAGGATAGTGTCTATTTATGAATTTCCGACCCATTTCGTGTAGTCTAAGTGGGAGAGTGTCAGCCTCCGATACGATCCGTGCCACCCTGGTTAATTGTGATCGAGGTAGGCTATTTTTGGTGGAGAAGGGATGGCAACTATCGTATAGGAGGAGTCCGTTTCTGTCAGTAGGTTTGTAAAACATGTCAGAGCCTAGTGAGTGATCGGATTTCACAAAGATGTTGGTGTCCAAGAAGTTAATTTTCTCCTTGCTCCATTCCATGGTGAACTGTAGTTCTGGTCTGATGGAATTAAGGTATTGAAAGAAGCCATTGAGGGATGTCAGGTCCCCTCTCCAAATGCAGAATACGTCGTCAATATACCTAAGCCAGATAAGTGAATTGTTCTGGAATAGGTTATTGGGGTAGATGTGCTGTGTCTCAAATTCGTCCATATAGAGATTTGCATAAGCTGGGGCTAGGTCTGACCCCATTGCGTCCCCGTCTCTGGACATAGTAGTCGTCACCAAAGAGGAAGTAATTCTCCCTAAGAACTAACTCCAATAGTTCCAGGCAGAAGTCAGAAGAGGTACATGGTAGGTCGGTGTTCTGAAGAGTATTCTTGATAGCGTATATTCCTTTAGTGTGGTCAATAGATGTATACAGACTGTTCACATCTTAAGGTGACCAGGATACTGTCTTGTGGGATTGGACCCAGTGTCTTAATGTGTTTGAGGAAATCTAAGATAAAGGACCGTGTTTTTCGTGCCAGTGGGGTAAGGATTTTCTCTAGTATTTGGATAGAGGTGATAATACCGAGTCAGTTGATGCCACAATAGGACTCCCTAGTGGATTGGTCAGGTTTTTGTGGATTTTGGGTATTGTGTACAATACTGGCGTTATAGTGTTGTTCTTTGTCAGGTATTCCTTGGTCTTTTTGTCTATTATGTTGTTATTATAGTATCTAGTCAGTGTGTTATTAATCCTATCCTGAATGGAAAAAAGGGGGTCAGTATTAATTCTACTGTATGTTTCCGTGTCTTCCAGTTGGCGGTATATTTCCCTTTTATAATCGGTGGTATTCATTATTACTATTGATTTCCCCTTGTCCGCAGGTTTAATAGTGATGGTGGTATTATCCTGTAGGGCCGCTAATGCTTGTCTTTCTATGGGGGTAGTGTTACTACGGGTTTTAAAAAAAACAAGTCTTTGTTCATGGATGTGGGCTTTTATGTCCCCATCTATCAGTGTAATGAGCGTTTCTACTGCATTATGAGTCTTTGGAGGAGAGAAAACACTTTTATTAAACCATCCTAGTGAAGAAATGTGTAATGGGTCCTTGGTGGTCTCAAGGGACCTTGAGCTGGTGGTCGTCTCATTCAAACCAAAGTGGGTTTTTAGTCGTATCAACCGGTAGAAAGATTGTAGGTCCTTCTCTAGATTGAATGAGTTCCATCTGGGGGTGGGGCAAAATGTCAGACCCTTGTTGAGGACATTGTATTCTGTTGGTGAGAGGGTGTAGTTAGAGATATTGACTATAAGATTGGGACCTTACCTGTGATCGTGTTCTCATTCTGGGAGGGCCTCCGAGCCTTGACCTCCTCCTGGGACGCCTCTTTGCAGTCTGGGTAAAAAAGGAATCACATTTCGGGCTCCAGTGCTGGAATTAGCTGCCAGTGCTTGGCGATTGTGGTTGACCTGGGTATGGTTGCCATGGTCTTGGGAAAAAAATTCCTGTATCTTTCCATTGGTAGACTCTGTTCTCCTCGTAGTCTTCAATGTCACGTTGAAACGTTTGGCGTTTGCGGTCCTGGAGGTTTTTTTGAAGTTATTTAGAGACTCGTTTATACGGGATTTCAAGTCTGCCAGGTCGTTGGAGGTAAAGGATCCCACCAGCTGGGCTTCAATTGTGGAGACTTTTTCTTTGGTCTCTGTAATGGCGGTCTGTAGATGTTCTATAGTCAATGCAATCAGATCAAATGAGAATTTGTTTAGTATTTGCTTAAATTTGTTGCAATAATCCTCGTTATCAGAGAAGATAGTCGGTCTGAGGTTGCTCCTAAGTCCCCGTGGGATTTTCTTCTGTCTATAGTATTCTGCCAGAGTCCTGCAATGCAGGTCCAAAGAAACAAACTTT
>JARQOC010000011.1:165026338-165060729 GCA_033576535.1 Allobates femoralis
CTCAATTCCATTTCTATTACTGCAACATAACCCTTCGGCGACATTCTCTCATGACGGGACTGGAAACTGGGTTATTTTCAGCTACCGCAGTGAGTGGGGTGATGACACAGTTAGGTTCACTTGAGTTCAGCTACAGCTCTGAATTCAGGTCGCCTTTCCTACTTCAACCTCTTGAGTTTTATGTCTCGTGGTAAAGTTCACCTGAGGTCAGAGCTCAGTCTAGATGACTTGAAGTGACCCTGAGTGATGTCGCCCAGCTCGCACCGTGACCAGAAACTCATTTGCTTTTGGTCCCTGTTGGGAGCGGGCTTACACGAGTTACCCGAGTTCAGAGCTGTTGTTGAACTGAGTTGATCCAGACTTTGACATCATCCCATTCACAGCAGTAGCCGGAAATCAGTCAGTTTACGGTCCCGTTGTGAGAGGATGTCATTAAGGATCGTGTATGTGTCTATGGGAGTAAGAAAAATGGAATTGAAGTATGTATTTGTGTTTTTTGTTAAAATAAATGATTTTTCTCTGTCTGGTTTATTATTTAATATTTACTTTGAGGTTCCTAATGGCAAGGTCTAACATTTGCCTGACATTAGGAACCTTGGGCTTAATGCCAACTGGCAATATTCAGCTGGCATTAACCCCTTTATTACCCAGCCTGTCACCATCACAGAGCAGCTGTGAATTATTTATTATTTACTAGAGATTCATAATGGCCAGGGCTAACATTGGCCCAACATTATGAATCTTGGGCTTAGTTCCAGCTGTCAATATGATGAATGTGCCAGTTTCTCAGATGGCTGAAATTCACAGCATGGAGGGGACAGAATACTTGGGTCTCTCCACGCTGAGGACTCCAGCGCCAGCTGCCTAGTTGAACCTGACTGGCAACCAAAAATATGGCTAAGCTCCACATTGTTTTTTTTTAATATTTCAAAAAATAATTTAAAAAAAAAGCCCACCTTTATTTTTGGTTTCCAACCAGGTAAAACTAGGCAGCTGGGCATGGGTGGCAACCCATACCTGCCTGCTGTATCTGGCTGGCAACCAAAAATACAGCAAAGTCCCATGCCATTTTTTTTTAATTATTTCAAGAAATAATTTTAAAAATTTATTTTTTATTACCAGCCAGGTAAATCTAGACAGCTATGGTTGGTGGCAGCAGTTAGCTGCCTTTTATACTTGTGATGGTAACCAAAACTACAGCAGAGCACCATCAGCGCAAATCAATGGACATACAGTTGTGGCCAAAAGTATTGACACCCCTGCAATTCTGTCAGATAATACTCAGTTTCTTCCTGAAAATGAATGCAATCACAAATTCTTTGGTATTATTATCTTCATTTAATTTGTCTTTTAAATGAAAAAACACAAAAGAGAATGAAGCAAAACATTGATCATTTCACATAAAACTCCAAAAATGGGCCAGACAAAACTATTGGCACCCTCAGCCTAATACTTGGTTGCACAACCTTTAGCCAAAATAACTGCGATCAACCGCTTACGGTAACCATCAATGAGTTTCTTACAATGCTCTGCTGGAATTTTAGACCATTCTTCTTTGGCAAACTGCTCCAGGTCCCTGATATTTGAAGGGTGCCTTCTCCAAACTGCCATTTTTATATCTCTCCACAGGTGTTCTATGGGATTCAGGTCTGGACTCATTGCTGGCCACCTTAGAAGTCTCCAGTGCTTTCTCTCAAACCATTTTCTAGTGCTTTTTGAAGTGTGTTTTGGGTCATTGTCCTGCTGGAAGACCTATGACCTCTGAGGGAGACCCAGCTTTCTCACACTGGGCCCTACATTATGCTGCAAAATTTGTTGGTAGTCTTCAGACTTCATAAAGCCATGCACACGGTCAAGCAGTCCAGTGCCAGAGGCAGCAAAGCAACCCCAAAACATCAGGGAACATCCGCCATGTTTGACTGTAGGGACCGTGTTCTTTTCTTTGAATGCCTCTTTTTTTCTCCTGTAAACTCTATGTTGATGCCTTTGCCCAAAAAGATCTACTTTTATCTCATCTGACCAGAGAACATTCTTCCAAAATGTTGTAGGCTTTCTCAGGTAAGTTTTGGCAAACTCCAGCCTGACTTTTTTATGTCTCAGGGTAAGAAGTGGGGTCTTCCTGGGTATCCTACCATACAGTCCCTTTTCATTCAGACGCCGACGGATAGTACGGGTTGACACTGTTGTACCCTACTCCTTCCTCAGGGAATGTCCTACCTGAGGAAGGAGTTGGGAGATAACTCCGAAACATGTTGGACTAATAAAGAAGAATCCTGTTTAATCCAGACATTCCCATATGGCTGGTTTTTATCTCCATTAATTGAAGTGGCAGCGCGGACCCACGGTACTTTGTCCTACAAGCTGATTGAACCACGGTGATCTGTGGAAGTACGGTCCTGCAGCAAACCACTCACAGATGAGCGATCATTACCAGTTGTGGGTTTTCACAACTGCATCAGGTGAGCAGCTCCCTTTTTACACATATTTCAGCCTTATAAAAGAAGGTATTACCCTACGTGCGCATTCTTGAATTGCTTTAAGATATCTGGAGTAACAGGCTGATAATGTTTTAGGGGGTGGAGTCCAAATAGGATCAATTGCTGAAGGGGTTGACTTGGTCCTAGTACAACCTACTAGCAGTCCCTCCTCATAAGATGAGGAGGAGGAAGAAAAATAGAGGACTGGCACAGATGTAGCCTTAGTTTAAAAGCCAAAGTCAGGGAGTCAAAATACGATGTAAGGCTAGGGTCACACTTGCTCATTACCCTAGCCTGACGCGAGCGCTAAATACTTAGAAATTTCAGCCGCTACGCATAGCGTTATTGCTATGCGCTGCCAGGCAACAGAGCCCTATAAAAACCTAGTGTTTACCTTGCCAACCGGCCACACATAAAGCTCCAGGAAGTGCACTTTAGCTGAGCACACAGGAAACGCTGTCTGCAGTATTACCTAGTCTTTTTAACATATTTATTAATGACCTTGTAGGGAGCATACAGAGTAGAATCTCAATATTTGCGGATGACACTAAACTCTGCAGGGTAATCAATACAGAGGAGAACAATTTTATGTTACAGGAGGATTTATGTAAACTAGAAGCTTGGGCTGATAAATGGCAAATGAACTTTAATGGGGATAAATGTAAGGTCATGCACTTGGGCAGAGGAAATTTGTCAGGGAAATATGAATTGTTTTCATGGGTGAAGGAACATAGCCAAAACTGATATAAGACTTTTCCCCCACCATGGGTTTCTGTAGACCAGATTCAACAGGCAGCCCCTTGCTCTTTCTGTCCCCATCCTTTATCAGGAATCTTTACGACCACCCTGCCACAAACGTATAGCTAAGCTAGTCTGATCTGGTTTTGTCCTTACTGAATCCCTTTGTCTGAAATTACAAACTGTTAACGTTAAACTTAATAAGACACGTTCATGTTAGGGATGGGCGAATCCTAAAATACTCGGAATCGCTAGACTCTAACGAGTCCGAGTCAGAAACTCGCTACTCATTGCGAGTCTAGCGAGTCCAATGTTAATGAATGGGGAAGCGAGTATTGCAGCGATTCCTGTGCTGCTGGACCCTATAAGGGGTCTGGCAGCAGAGGAAAAAACCTGCAATTCCCCATTTTATTCTTTAAAAGCCAGCGCAAAAAGACGCCGGCTTTTAAAGAATATTAAAAAAAATAAATACATTTCTATGTAAAGGGATGAAGCACAGCTGACACCGCGTTTGGGACTACATCGGATGGAAGAGGATTTTTTTGATTAAAGATGGAGTCCCTAATGGCTTTTTTTTGTAATTACTAATAAAAAAAAATTTCTGTGCGTTTTTTTTTTTTTAAACAATTTAATAGAAATTCATGGCGGTCATGTGTAATATTGGCGTGACCGCCATAAATTTCGGGCTTAGGTTATATGTGAGGAATCTTGAGGTGGTTTTCCTACACTCACTGACACTCCCTATCTCTGATCTGCTCCAAGTCTCCCTACTCTCCCTGCACTAGCTCAGATCGTCACAGGAATGTGCCCAAAATGGTGGGGGCAAGCCTTATATACAGCCTTGCCTGTCATACATGACATAGGCATCACGATGGACAGCAGCCAATCATAGTAATGCCACAACCAACAGGGCTGTGGCATTAGTGAATATGATTGGCTAACATGCTTGTCCATCTTCACAGTTTTCTGACCTAACATGCTAGGCTGCTAACATGCTAGGCTGTCTCGGAACATTAACATATTCTGTATTCAGTGAGTCCGGAATACAGTATACAGGAGTCGTAGTCTCGCTCATCCCTAGACTCGCTGCTGACAGCGGGTATCCGTGAACCGGTGCTAGTATTTAAACGATTTGGAGACAATCCAGCTACATAGACAGCGATGTGATAGTGAGTTTAGTGACTGAGAAACATACTGAATGCAAACTCTGACAAAACTAGGATTGCCATTGATTTGCATTGGACTCGTTTCTGTGCGAGTAATCGCTTGGAAACTCGCAGAGTACCGACTCCTGCGAATTCCTTACTACTCGCAGAGTAACGAGTCCTAACGAGTAGATTCGCCCATCACTAGTTCATGTCCCAATTCCATAAATCATATTTTTGGAATGCTTACCTTTCTCTGGTTTTAATGCAATATCTGATATGTCTGGAAATGGGTCAGAAACCTGGGAATAAAGTTCTGACCTTCCGAACATCATAGACATGTCATATTTGGTATCAAACATCATGTAAATTAGTGAGAGTAAACATGATGTCCATATTTTTGGAGGTTTTGATAAATTTGCAGATTGGTGTTTCTCTAGAAGCTTGGGCTAATAAATGGCAAATGAGCTTTAATAGGGATAAATGTAAGGTCATGCACTTGGGCAGAGGAAATAAAATGTATAATTATGGGCTTAATATAAAACACTGGGAAAAACTATCACTGAAAAAGACCTGGGTGTATGGGTAGATGACAAACTCACATTTATTTCTCAGTGTCAGTCAGCTGCTGCAAAGGCAAATAAAATAATGGGATGTATTAAAAGAGGCATAGATGCTATGAGGAGAACATAATTCTACCTCTATACAAGTCACTAATTCGACCACACTTAGAATACTGTGTACAATTCCGGTCTCCGGTGTATAACAAAGACATAGCTGAACTAGAGCGGGTGCAGAGAAGAGCGACCAAGGTTATTAGAAGACTGGGGTGTGTGCAATACCAAGAAAGGTTATTAATCTTGGGGTTATTTAGTTTGGAAAAACGAAGGCTTAGGGGTGATCTTATAATAATGTATAAATATATGAGGGGATAGAACAGAAACCTTTTTAATGATTTTTTTACTCTTAGGCCTGAGACGGGGACAAGGGGGCATCGTCTACGTCTGAAGGAAAGTTTAATCATAATCACAGACGCGGATTCTTTACTGTAAGAGCAGTGAGACTATGGAACTTTCTGCCACATGATAATGTAATGAGTGAGTCACTACTAACATTTAAGAATGGCCTGGATGCCTTTCTTGAAAAATATATTACCGATTATATATACTAGATTCTTTGATTGGGCGTTGATCCAGAGAACTAGTCTGATTGCCGTATGTGGAGTCAGGAAGGAATTTTTTTCCCCAATGTGGAGCTTAGTGTTGCCACATGGGATTTTTTTGCCTTCCTCTGAATCAACATGTTAGGCTATGGGTTGAACTAGATGGACTAAAGGTCTTCATTCAACCTTAAATACTATGTTACTATGTTACTATGTAATGCCTGAAAACAAAGGCAGATGATACAGGAATGGAACAGTATTGCGTCACACTTATATTGTGCAACATTTACTTCTTAGAATCAGTGGAATAAGTATTTTCTTCATACAAAAATAAATTAAATGCTACATTTTAATATTTTTGCCAATGAACTAAACATTTAGGTTCCATTCACACTGTGCATTTTTTATTTATTTTTGCTCATCACTTTTTGTAGCCAAAACCAAGTGTGGAACAATGAGAAGAAAAGTATAATAGAAACAAGGGCATCACTTCTGTATTTATCACCCACTCCTGGTTTTGGCTACAAAAACTGATGAGCAAAAATGCATAGTGAATATGGAGCCTTAAAGGGAACCAACCACCTCAGATCACCCTAATACACAGTTAGTACATGTCCCTGCACCCTAAGGATACCTTTCCAGCACTGTTTTTGTGTAAAATCTTGCATTAGTATAATTGATATAAAGAGTTTATAAACTTACTAGCCTGGAGACATCTGGGCGTATCCCTCCTTCTGTTATACTTCAAGGCTGTGCATTCATTGCATGGCTGTGCTCCCCCTCCCTCTGTGCAGAGAAGATAACAATCACGCCCATCAGGGCAGGGCAGCAGGCACGGAGGGAGGGGGAGCACAGACATGCAATGAATGCACAGCCCTGAAGTATAACAGAAGGAGGGATACGCCCAGATGTCTCCAGGCTAGTAAGTTTATAAACTCTTTATATCAGTTATACTAATACAAGATTTTAAACAAAAACAGTGCTGGAAACGTATCCTTAGGGTGCAGGGACATGTACTAACTGTGTATTAGGGTGATCTGAGGTGGTTGGTTCCCTTTAAAAGCATAAATGTGCCAATCTTTGAATTCAATGTATTTTGTACCATTCATTAAAAATTCTGCACAGAAGAGGATCTGTCTGAAACTTGCTTCCCTATAGAATAACAAAAGGAAAGTCTATTCCTAACTAACCCTTTCCCAATCTACTTCTGTTGCCTACACTGCTTCGGTAAGCTTATCTCTAAAAGTACCATCACACGCAGCAATTTTGCTAGGTAATTTTACTGGCAATTTGCTGGTTGCAGTGAAATCATGGACACATTGTTCCATTTGTACACAGCAACAAAATAGAACTATGTGTAAATGATTTCACTGCAACCAGCAAATTGCCAGTGAAATTGCCTAGCAATATTGCTGCATGTGATGGTACCTTTAGAGGCTCATAAATATCTTTATTGTAGTTTTAGCTTTGAACTTTCTGGTATGGAAATAAGATTCGGGTCAACTGTGAACATCACTGCTGGGAGCTGAGAGGAGACTGAAAGGGAATCTATGCATGAGTGCTAAGACTGCTATGACTCACAAAGAGATATCCCTGCTCCCAGCAGTGATGAACCCTGCTCAAGTTGGTCCAAATCCAGTCTCCAGACCGAAAGCATCAAAGCCACAACAACAATAAAGGTGTTAACGAGCATCTTAACCTGTAAACGACGGCCTTACGTCTACAGATGTCGGAAAGAAAGGGTACTTATGCCTAGCCGATGTCTGTAGATGTAAGCCAGGAATAAGCCCTGGTGCGCCGCCCCTGGGGCTAAAATCTCCAGAGTTGAGACCCTAGAGATTAGGAATCGGCTGGTGTTTTATGAGCACCAGTAATGTGATGACCGGTATGCACCATTTACCGATCATCACATTACAAAAAGTGACAATGCCGGTAAAAAGTACTTTCACTTTGATCCGACATGAAAACATATGTCGGATCAAGGTGAAGCATTAACCCCTAACTGCCCCAAGACCCCTGGTACTGGGGTCATCCCCCCCACCCCCATCCCTCCCCCGGACTACCTCAAAATGGCAGCGGTTGGCGGTTAAACCTGCCACCTCCGCAATATCTCCATGCAATCTGACAGGTTAGATCGCATAGAGATGCCATCCCTGGGGGTCCCCTCAGTGGCCCCCCAATGTCACACCCCCCTACCATCCTCCCTGATCCCCCTTGGCTGTGACCCCGCTTCACCTCCCTGCTCCATGCTCACCACTCCCTGTGCCTTCTCCATAACTCCATCCGATCTCATCAAATGCCAGATCGGATAGAGTATTCCCAAACCCCCCGATCCTAACCCCTCTGGGCAAACCCCCCCACCCCTGTTGCCCCCCTGCCTCTCATACTCACCTGCCTCTGGTTCCGCTGTCCTCTCTGTGTCTTCTCTCTGCCTCTGTCCCGGTGCCTCTGCTCTGTGTGCATGCAGCGGGACAGAGGCAGAGTTAACCCCTGAATGACCGCACAGGGATAATGATCTGCAGTTAATGCCTGAGTGGTCACTCAGGGGTTGACTGCAGATCACCCCTGTGTTGTCACACAGGGGTTAAATGCAGATCATTATTCATGTGTGGTCATTCAGGGGTTAACTAATCTGCAGTTAACCCCTGCGTGACAACACAGGGATGATCTGCAGTTAACCCCTGAGTGACCACACAGGGGTTAACTGCAGATCATGCTGAATGAGAATTGTCGTGGGACCTCCCACTGGACTACGTTGGACCTGCCCACTGGACTACGTCAGACCTTTCCACAGGACTACGTAGGACGTCACAGTAATAAAGATGGGGGTCTAAATATGTGTTTGCGGGTTTTTTTCCAATAAAAATGTTTTTCTCTGTGTTGTGTCTTCTTTACAATTTACTAGAGATTCCTAATTGCCTGGTCTAATATTGGCCAGACCTTATGAATCTCAGGCTTAGTGCCAGCTGCCAAAAAGCTGGCATTAACCCCATGTAAACCCAGACTGCCACCGCTAAACGGCAGCTGGAAGAGCTGGATACTGCGCCAGAAAATGGTGCTTGTATGAATGCGCCATTTTCTGGGGTAGCTGCGGACTGCAATTCACAGCGGTGGGGGGGGGGCAGAAAGCTTGGGCCTCCCAACGCTGAGGATTCCAGCCCCCAGCTGTCTAGTTGTCCCTGGCCGGCCCAAAAATATGGCGAAGCCCACACCATTTTTTTTCTAATTATTTCATGACATAATTGTTTTCCAGCCAGGTAAAACTAGGCAGAAGGGGTTGGTGGCAGCCCGTAGCTGCCTGCTGTACCTGGCTGGACCAAAAATATGGTGAAGACCCACATAACTTTTTTTTTTCATTTAATAAAAAAATTATAAATAAAAAAATGCAGGAGAGGAGACGACCAGGACACGGTATCTCCGGATCTTGTGCACATGCTCTAAAAGTGAGAAATTGTGTGAAAAAAAGAAAATGTTCAATATGACGTTATCAAACTCTGTGAAGTAGCTGTTGCTTCCAAATGCTCACTATACCCCTAGATATAATCATTGAGGTGTCTAGTTACCAAAATGGGGTCACTTGTGGTGGAGCTCCAAAGTTTAGGCATACAGGGGCTCTCCATACACGACATGGTGTCCGCTAACAATTGGAGCTAATTGTCTATTCAAATTGTTAGCAGATGCCATGTTGCATATGGAGAGCCTCTGTGTGCCTAAACATTGGAGCTCCCCCACAAGTGAACCAATTTTGGAAACTTTACCCCCCAAGGAACTTATCTAGATGCATAGTCAACACTTTCAATCCCCAGGTGCTTCACAAATTAATCCGTAAAAGGTAAAAAGAAGATTTTTGTAAAAAAAAAGTACTTTTTCATTTTTATGGATCAGTTTGTGAAGTACCTGGGGGATCAAAGTGCTCACTATGCATCTAGATAAGTTCCTTGTGCCGTCTAGTTTCCAAAATGGGGTCACTTGTGGGGGAGCTCCAAAGTTTAGGCACACAGGGGCTCTCCATACACAACATGGTGTCCGCTAACAATTGGAGCTAATTTTCCATACAAATTGTTAGTGGACACCATGTCACATATGGTGAGCCCCTGTGTGCCTAAACATTGGAGCTCCCCCAAAAGTTACCCTATTTTGGAAACTAGACCCCTTAAGGAACTTATCTAGATGCATAGTGAGCTCTTTGAACCCTCAGGTGCTTCACAAATTGATCCATAAAAATGAAAAAGTACTTTTTTTTCCCACAAAAATTTTCTTTTGGACTTAATTTTTTCATTTTTACATAAGCAATGCATCCTACATTTTGTTGGGCAATTTCTCCTGAGTACACTAATATCTCATATGTGGTCATAAACCACTGTTTGGGCGCACGACAGAGCTCAAAAGGGGAGGAGGGCCATTTGACTTTTTGAATATAAAATTAGCTCCAAAAGTCAAATTGCACTCCTTCCCTTCTGAACCCTGTCGTGCACCCAAACAGTGGTTTATGACCACATATGAGGTATCGGTGTCCTCAGAAGTAATTGCCCAACAAATCTTAGGATGCATTTTATCTTGTTGCCCATGTGAAAATGAAAGAATTGAGGCTATAAGAACATCTTTGTTAGAAAAATTTAAATGTCCATTTTTTGTTTCCACGTTGCTTTAGTTCCTGTGAAGCATTTGAAGGGTTAATAATCTTCTTGAATGTAGTTTTGAGTAGCTTGAGGGGTGCAGTTTTTGGAATGGTGTCACTTTGGGTATTTTCTGTCATGTACACCCTTCAAAGGGACTTCAAATGTGATGTGGTCATTAAAAAAATGGTTGTGTAAATTTTGCTGGAAAAATGAGAAATTGCTGATGAACTTTGAACCCTTATAACTTCCTAACCCCAAAATTTATTTTTTTTTAAATTGTGCTGATGTAAAGTAGACATGTGGGAAATGTTATTTATTAACTATTTTATGTCACATAACTCTCTGGTTTAACAGAATAAAAATTAAAAATTTGAAAATTGTGAACTTTTCAAAATTTTGACAACATTTTTTATTTTTTCACAAATAAACACAAAAATTACAACCTAAATTTATCTCAGAATCACTACGATCCGTTGACGCATTCCAGAATTATTACCTCATAAAGGGACACTGGTCAGAATTACAAAAAACGGTCTGGTCATTAAGGTGGAAATTGGCAAAGTCACTAAGGTGTTAAAGACAAGCTTACAGAAGCAGAGTAGGTAGCATAAGTATATTGAAACAGTATTAGTTAGGAAAACTTAAAACAAAAGAATTGGGGTCACATTATTAGTGAAAAACCCCTTTAAAGATAAATCTTCCTACAAATAGTCAATGAATAAAATGACAACACCTAAAAGGATAAAAATCAAGGTATGAGCAGAGCTTTATTTACAATATTTGACAACTTTTTTTTAACAACCCTACAAATTAGTCATCGTCAGCCTTAACTTAATTATTTAAGATAAAAATAAAAGTCCGGAAAAAAAATCTAACAGAAATGTATTTTCTTTTATAAAAGGATATTTTTGTGCATAGTGAAAGAAAATGCAGTAGGAATGAGTGAATTACCTGGAATTCTCTCACTAATCAGGTAGTGACTGTCATAAAGACAGATGGGGTCATTTCAGTCCCTAGTATCAGCTTAGTTAACGCATACCAGCATATCTGCATGGTATTTTCATAAGGCTGCTGAAATCAACTGGACATAGAATGAGATTAAGATGAGCCACATAGGGATGATCTGGCTCAGAAAACCCATAAAATTCTGTGAACTGTCAATGAACCAGTACAATACTAAAATAAATTAACTACTACTACTAGAACCAATGATAGTAGAGGTAATTGTATGAAGCATGGCTAGTCATAATTGTGCAAGTGACTATATACATTTAACTGCACTAATAAATATTATCACATGTTGCAATATTTTTTGTCAGCAAAATGCATGCCTGCAATTACAATTATAATTTGGCAACAATATTGTACTCACTGCCTGTGCCAAATATCATTCAATATGTTAGCTGCTCTCCACATTGAATGAGTTGAATTACCGTACATGTAAAGCAGACTAAAACAACGACTAATACTTCATACTTTGAAATTTTGTGGATATTGCAATTTATCAAAGAACTCTTTGAATTTCTGCTTTCAAAAATAATTGACTATATTTTCCCTAACATTAATTATATTTAATGCTATTTGATTTCTTTATCAAACGCCAATAGATTCCCCTTGCAGTAGTTTATAAATGGTTCGCTTGGAAATGGAAAACATTATTTTTCACTTGAAGTTTTATTAAATTAATTAAGCGATCAATAAAATGCATTACTTGAAATATAATGTAGTTATAATTTATATTATAATGATAATGACTGCTGAGAAAATTGATGCTATTAACACATCCATATTATGTGCATCAAAATAAAAGCATATTATCCTGTGTCAGATACATATCAAAGGGTTTTCTGGTCTACAATGGTAAATCTGAAGTCACTCGATATGACTGCAGACATGTCAATCCTCGCAGTGTACTGTGTACTGCGAGGATTCATGGTTTCTAATGGATTGCAATTATGCAATATGCATAACCCATAGCCTCACTCAATAAAAGGGTATGGAGCTATGCTACATCCACTAGGAGGCCATGCCTGCTAGTCAGACACGCCCACTCCATACACTTATATTGGGCCAGTCCGTGCACACTAGTTGGGTTCTAGCCAGGAATATGTATACAAATAATTGTAGTCTGTTCCCAGCTTAGAAAGTTGTGAATCCTTGCAAAGTGCGTGTGCTGGGAGGATTTATAAACCTGCAGTCATACCAAGTGACTGCAGATTTATCATTTTAGACTGGACAACCCCTTTAAGGCCTTAAACTTATTTTTTTATATATAATAATATATTGTTTATGTTAACAATTGTTTTTCATATATATTTTAAACTTCAATATTTGTTTCCACTTTAAAAGGAAGGAATCATAGGTGAGGTGACAGACTCAGTGTGATTGATCAGTGATATAATCTCGCTGGCATTTGTTCTTCTGCATATTCACTACAGTTATGCTTTTTTGTTCACTTTTTAAGGGAGCCTTTCACTATATTGATACTGCTCATAACATCAGCAGCCTGGCTCACAGCCTGGCTGCATGACTGCAGCTAAATTTTTTTTTTCTCTGAAATGTTACAGTATTTCAGGGAAAATATAATTGGAAGTTCCAGCCATGGACTATTGCCAGAAATGAGACTATATCTGTTCTTCCACCAACCGACTACTTCCCATTCCTTTCCACTTGATTGATGTGATGCTGAGTCAATACTTACTGCAAACCATGAAACTGAGGAGACAAAGAGTCCAAGATCAAATACCAGGAATGTTCATCATAAACAGAGGAGCAAGACAAATAAATTAACAGATCACAATCAAATACTGTGAAAGGTAGCATAAGTTAGCAAATCAAAATAGAGGGCTATGCAAGTAGATGGTTAAAACCAAGTCCAAGGTCAGGCAGCAAAGGATAAGAAAGCTTAAAACAAGTGACACACCCCAGGGCCGGGGTACTCGGATCCCGGGCGTAGATTTAAGGGACTGTCACTGGTGGCCAGTGTCCGGATTCATGGCCCTGGTGGTCACGAAAAAGGGGTTTAGTAAAAATGAAATAAGAAAAGTTTTTTTTTCATTGTGACGCCACCTGCAGTATCTGGTGATGGCACCAGCGCTGCCAGCAGACCACCGGGGACGATGGGTAGGAAGCCAGATGATTTCGCTCCCTGCAGGCGGAGCAAAGTCCCCAGGGCAGTGAGGTAAAGAAATGGTTTCACACCGGGAGAGGCGCAGTCTTCTCCTTGAGACTGGAACACAGGTGACCAACTTAATAGATATAAGACACAGGAAACCTTCTTGTTCTGCATGGGTGTTTACTGGTGACATGAAGCAGCTTTCCAGGTTACACAGCATTTGTCATTGGTACACAGTCACTTGGTTTCAGGTAGCTGGCCGGGTAGTCACCAAAGGGTTTAAAGTCTCTCTGAGGCCCTCAATGATGTTCCTTCTGGTACAATCTCTGTCCTTTTCACTGTGCTCTCCTTATTATCTGTGTGCGGCCCTTCACGGAGCCCTCTTTCTACCAGGCCTGTTTGGTATATAGAGGTTACCCTTCTCTCTCTCTAAGGGGCTCAACCCGGTTTGGTGCTCCTGGTAGGAACGTACATGTTGAACCAGGTTGGGGCTATATGAAAGGCCTTCGACCCACCGGTTTTGGCGGCTCAGAGCTAAACTTTCCTGCACCGCACTCAGAGCCGGTACTCCATCTTGGACTGGGTTCCCTCCAGACTGATTTTTGGCATGGTCCGGCCCCGGGCTTCCTCAAGCCAGGGATCCCTCTTCTATCTGGGCTGTCTTCCTTTACAGGCACTCTCCACTTCACTCTTCTCATGACGACTACTCCTCACAAACTGACTAACTGTCACTCCCGCTTATCTCACTACACCTTAGCTCCTCCCACTGGGACTGGTTCCCTAGCAACGGTTAACCAAAAGGTCTCCTAACCTAAGTGTATGAATGCAGGGATGAGGCCTCAAATCTAACATTACCATCCTCTGGTGACAGGGATACCACACACTCTAGTCTGGTGCAGTACCCCTTTTGTGGTGCACTGACCAGTGGGTCGCCACAAAAAGTACACACTCCACAATACATAGCTATGACTGACAAAGGTCTTTCCATTTTCAGCCAGCAAAATAGCGAGGTAATTATCCTGAAAGGGTGACACCCAGAGGAAACCCTTCAGACCTGAACAGATAGTGCATCTGAGCTGCTACAACACTGATAGCCAAGCATGCCCCTGATTTGAAACCAAAAGTAGTTTTATATATATATATATATATATAAACAAAGGTGCAATAGCAATACAGCCAAATCAAGATGTACCTTTTATATAGATGGTATCTTCTGCTTGCATCTTACCTCTCTACGTGTGAATAGAAATAAGCACACTTTCCCCAAAAATGTTTGCCAGTTTCAAATTCAGCACGAACATTGCAGGTTCAGTCTGGGGTTTGAAATCCAAACAATTTCACAAAAAAGGGGCAAACGCGGTTATATTTGGAAAAACCATTTGAAAACTAAAATGACCCTAAAACTTTCCCTGTTTGTTTGGAGCCAAAACGTAGGGAGACCTCAGCTGTCCTTTTCTTTTCAATGTTCTGTTTATTGTAAAAGAATGATGCAGAATACAAACATTTAAGTTAGAAGACAATACAATAAGAATTAGTGAACAAGAAAATTATACAGCATAAATGAGAACAGAATTCTATTAAGCCATAACAATAGTCTGGAAGAAAAGTCAAGGGTAAATGACTCTCCAGTCGGTCGTGTGATAAGTGAAATATAGTGACCATATTTGCAAATGGGAGGCGTCAATATATCTGTTATAAAAAGAAGTTGATTCCAGGTCAGCAATAGGCTTTGAGAAGTAGAAGGAGACCTGTATGATCATATGTCTGGTATATTAGAAAAAGTCATTCCCTAGTCCACATAGTGGAATCAGAGAAGAAGGTGCAGAGAAATAAGTGTGTGGTGGGGAGAGTGGGGTGAGGAGGGTGAGGAGAGCACCTCGGGTGGACTTATAAGGACAAGTTTAAGAGGCATTATATGTGTAAAGTAGAGGAAGAGATCTATATTTAGTCCAAGGTATCCAATAGTCATAAAATGATAGTAAGGTGTGATTAACTGTGGCTACAAGTTCAGATGTGTGGTAGAGGAGGTGTCTTTTACGGAGTAATTGTGATTTATTGGGGAGTGTGGGAGACTGCCAAAATTTGTTGATCAGTGACTTCCCTGCTGCTAGAATGAAGTTCGCCAGCCTAGATGCTTTTTTGTTCTCCGGCCAAAGTGGAAAATGTAGAAATACTACCTCCGGAGTAAGGGAGACTTGTTTATTTAGAGCTGGCAGAATCATCTCTTCCACCATTCCCCAAAAGGGTTGAATGGCAGGGCAGGTCCACCATATGTGAAAGTAGATGCCTTTGTCTTTCAGGCAATGCCAGCATTGGGCAGAAGAGGGACAATACTAACTAAGTACTTGCTTCGGGGTAGTATACCACCTTGTGAATATTTTCTTGAATGCAGACCCATCGTCCATGGGAATGCATCTATATATACTTTATTTGCTCTTCAGTGAGCTTGATATTTAAATCTTTCTCCCAATAAGCAAGATACGCATGCTTCAATTAGGCGTCAGCTCTATTAAGATTTGATAAATTACTGAGAGGACTTTTCTCAGTAGTCTCAAAGTGGCACAGAGAGTTTCATAAGGAGTGAGGGGTCTAACTAGATCAAGATTTGGAAAATGCATTTGATTTGGTCGACAGGGTAGGGGGTACTCGGATACCGGGACAGGTTGCTACTTCAGTGGGGATCACAGCTGGCCGAGGTCCGGTCCCGTGCCCTGGACACTCAATGGCTGAGGGGAAAACTATTTGGGATGGGAGATTATAATACGTGAATGCCACCTGTGGTACCTGGTAATGTAGTTACCAGCGCTGCAGCTGGCCAATGAGGTGATGGTGATGCAGCTTTGGGTAGTACAGCTCTCCATAGGCAGAGCTTTACCTCAGGGCAGCGGGGTGTATGAGAGGAGTAGTAGTCCTTGGCGCTGTGTAAGTTCTCCAGGCGGCAGTGAATAAAGGATACCAGACACCAAGTAGCCCAAACAGTTCTTTACTGGTCCCAGATGGATCAATAGGTACACGGTACAGTCTAGTTTGCCAGGGAATTTTGTTGCCACAGGCATTGGGATTGGCCACAGAGTCTGTCAGATGTGCCTTTTCCACACTTTCTTGGTCCTGTTCCTTTATGGACTGTTTTGGCTCCTTACACTCCCACACTTGAGTCTGATTTCTGGTCCCCGGGTCTGTTGCTTAAGGTCTCTCTTACTTGTCATTGTCTTAAACCGAGCTATGGGACAGAGGTTGGACTACTTTGATGGGTGCTGTGGCACCTTCTTGTTAAGGCCCACAGCCTGCCCATCAGCAGAATGGGATGAACCTTAACAAACCGCCTCGATTCCGGTTTACCCGTATTGACCTGGACTCTCCAGCCGGCTCTGACCAGTCCTGGAGTGTCCCCTTCATTATCTGGGTCACCTCTCAGTTTAGAGGTGCCCTCCTGTCACACCAGCAGGGTCCCCTGCTTTCATCTCAGCTGTTCTCCTCAAACCGTCTGACCGACTTGTCAACTGTCACCTACGTCACGTCTCCCGCCTTGCTAAGCTCCACCCCCTGAGACCTACTGAATATACAGTCCCTGGTGCTAGGGTGGCTGTGATTGGGATTTGGTGGTTTTGGACACAGACTCAGTAGCTTCCCCCTCTACCTGTGACTATTGAGGTATTACATCTTCTATTTGGGACGTAGTGGCTCCCTTAAGAAAAAAATTGCTGCAACACTATAGACGACATGACTGTGTAAGCTTAAAGGCTATTGGATAATGGTGAAATCAGGGCTATTGTGTACAGCTAAAGGTGTATATAGAAAGGGAACACAGTGTATACTGTACCAGAGAAAAAGAAATGAGAATCTTAGCTTCAACACTGGCTCCACTGCAAAGAGCCCGGTAACTGCGCCAAAGTGCTCTCATAATACCGGGTCCAATACCAACACTGTGTGCTGTGTGCTATTGCTAGAATGGGTTATAAGCCTGAGAATGCAAGTAAAAACAGCTAGTATAGTGTGTCTCAGGAACAGGGCTGCTGTAAAATGGAGGGATAGGCATAGCTACAGGGCAGGGAAAGCGAGCACAGTCCAAAAAATTACTCAAATATATATATATAGGAAAAGAACCGGCATCACCTAATGTCGAGGTGCAAGCAAAAAAATCAATACATTAAGAAAAAAATTCCTGCTACACTATACATGACATGACTATGTGTACGCTTCAAGGCTAATGGATAATGGTGAAAAGCAGGGCTTTAGCTGTACACAATAGCACTGCTTTTCACCATTATCCATTAGCCTTTAAGCTTACACATATTCATTTCATGTATAGTGTTGCAGCAATTTTTTTCTTAATGTATTGATTTTTTGCTTGCACCTCGACATTAGGTGATTCCAGTCCTTCTCCTATATATATATTGCAGTACCTCCCTGTGGCGTCCCGCCAGAGGGGCGCCACACATTTGTAATTGGTTGGTAAGAGTTTCATAGTGTAAAATCGTCAGCTTGGAGAGGCCTAGTAATTTGTGCATTTCTTGCAGAGGTAGAAGTACACCATCTGAGAAGAGATTATCAAGTGTTATTTTCACAGATTTGAGGGGTAATGAGTCCATGAAGTCGGATAAGGTGGCAAGTGGGGATAGTGGGGGCCTAGGGATGTAGAAATCTTTTTCCAAATGTCCAATGTGATTTTATTATGAAAATTAATAGCATGGGAAAGCGGGAGAATGAAGCCCTGTCGTAATAGGAGAGAGCATAGGTATTTTTGGGATGATTCGGTTTTGTCCAATTTTTTTCATCGGACACAAAACGGGAGTCTGCAGCATTTTTTGTGTCCGATGCAAAAATCAGACAAAACCGGATCCGGCGCCCATAGACTCCCAGATCGCCCCGGATCCAACAAAAAAATCAGAACGGTTCCCGGATCCATATTACTGAAGACCGGAGGCTGTTAAAAGCAGCCGTGCTTATTTAGCACCATGGACAGAGCTCCACGTCTTTGCCATCTTTGTGTATAAACAAGATGCTGGCCTCTAGCATTTGCCGCGGTAATTTTTCGCCCTGTAACACTGCGTTACACATGTTGAGTAACTTGGGTAACAGGACAGAGGAGAAAGATTTATAGTAATGGGCTGAAAGACCATCAAGTCCTGGAGCCTTTCCTTTAGGACATTTCAACAGGATCAACTGAAGCTCCCCCAGAGAGAAAGGTTTAAGCCATACTGTACTGTACAATCTGTGGTGGGTGCAGGGCGGCTTCTCCCTGCATTAAACCGATGGTTACCTCTTCCGGCTCCACAGTTTTTTTCAGGATATTCTTAGCATTGCCACAAGGTGCTGGAATCATCACCTCTGTGATCACCTGTGCAATGCTTAGGAATTTCAGAAAATTTGCACTGTTATCAGACGTTGAAGACGGTAGAGGGCCATCCCTGCCCTAGAAGTCTCTGTGGAAGTAACCAGGGTACAAGAGGAATCCTTGAGCCCTTTCACCACAACTGTGGCTCTTCTTGGACCTTCTTAGGTCCAGTGACCTTGGTGCATTGTTCGATGCTTTTATTATGCAGATTTTGAGAATCTGCATCAAAATCTGAATGTCTATCCTGAGGCGAGCAAAGTCTGTGACATGTCAGAAGTAACATAGTAACAAATTTTTTAAGGTTGAAGGAAGACTTTAAGTCCATCTAGTTAAACCCATAGCCTAACATGTTGATCCAGAGGAAGGCAAAAAAAAACATGTGGCAAGATGGGGAAAATAATTCCTTCCTGACTCCAGATATGGCAATCAGACTAGTTCCCTGGATCAACGCCCTATCAAAGAATCTAGTGTATATAGCTGGTAATATTATAGTTTTCAAGAAAGGCATCTAGATGCAGGGAAGGAAAGGTGTGTCACAGTCCGCGCTGCCAGGTCCACTCTCTCCAAAGGAACACACGTGAAGGTGATGTTCAAACAAAACTCCTTTTTATTGACTCCGGAGTTTGGTGTCAATAAAAAGGAGTTTTGTTTGAACATCACCTTCACGTGTGTTCCTTTGGAGAGAGTGGACCTGGCAGCACGGACTGTGACACACCTTTCCTTCCCTGCATCTTGTTGTCTCCACATATGAGTGGTCGGTGGAAGTCCAGCAGCAGCCATCTGGAAACCATTACCTTACGCCTTCAAACCAGTTGTGGGTCTCACAACTAATATAGGTGTGTGGATCCTTTATACACCACCTTGCTATTCAGTGTCATAGTGATAGGGCACTATTGCGCGTCTTGTTCCCCCCCCTTTTCTTTTGTTAAGAAAGGCATCTAGGCCCTTCTTAAATGTTAGTAGTGACTCACTTATTACAACATCATGTGGCAGAGAGTTCCACAGTCTCACTGCTCTTACAGTAAAGAATCTGTGTCGGTAATTGCGGTTAAACCTTCTTTTCTCCAGATGTAGAGGATGCCCCCTTGTCCCCGTATCAGGTCTAAGAGTGAAAATATCATTAAAAATGTCTCTGTATTGTCCCCTCATATATTTATACTTTATTATAAGATCACCCCTAAGCCTTCTTTTTTCCAAACTAAATAACCCCAAGTTTAATAACCTGTCTTGGTATTGCAGACCCCTCAGTCCTCTAATAACCTTGGTTACTCTTCTCTGCACCCGCTCTGGTTCAGCTATGTCTGTTACTGTGCCCACATTGCTTTTTTGTTCCTTGCACTTGTGATTCAGATTTCTTTTTTCTGCCCCAATATCTGCACCAAAAAACACATTTGCACATCACTTTTGAACTTTCACACTTTGCTGCCTTCAGGATAAACATGCAGATTTTGATTCAGATTCTCAAAATCTGTTTCAAAAGATTCATCAAACAATATACTCTGGGCATGGGGCCTCACAACAATATGGTGGGGTAACATTCACAGAAAGCATCCCCCATATGCTGTGAGAGCAGGTGTGACGCCCCACCTGGTCAGGCATCACAATTGGGGTACAGAACCCATAAATGAGTGTGCAGTAACCCTTGTCACAGTGGAAGGCAAATATCTGTGGGAGGCTCCCATCTTAGCCCTCCCACACACCCACTTAGAATAGATGGTTTTGCGGGGATGTTAGGGGAGGAGGGAGGACACACAGTGAGTTCTAGATGGCGCTGAGGAAAGACGGAGCACGGGGAGCCTCTGAGAGAGGGAAAGGAGACTTCCAGAGAGAGGGCCTGGAGAGAGAGAACACATATGTGCAAAAAAATTTGTGTTTTAAGGAGCATACAGGAGGACCCAGGGTTTTATTAATTACACTCAGCTTTTATTCCACAACGCGTTTCAATGATGGCACGCCATCTTCAACAGGTGGGGGTTACAAAAGACCAGGGGAAGGACATTATATAGATGTTAGTAAATTCACAACCAATCATGGACAAGCAATTAGTTTCAAGTCATTTAACCCTTACTTCACTATAGCATATGGCATTCTTCCAAAGCTATAGAATATTGCACATAAACAATTCTAAATAAATGAGATTAAAGTTTACAATGCTATGAAATCACCCTAAAATCATGGATAAAAACACTATAATTCATACGTTGTTAATTAAAACCAAAAATATGATCAATAAAATCATTAAGAGAAACACTCAGAATTAAAATCATGCACAATTTTTCTATTATAATAAAATGTCAAACACATTAATCTAAAAAATTCTCAAAATATCTCATATATAATTTTTTATATATATATTTTCTCTTTTACCCTCTTTTCACCTAAAGCTTCTACTGGCGTCTCTAATCTAAAAAATACAAATAAATATGGTAAATTATTTACTTACTTTCAAGATAGTTCTAGCTGTGATATGTAAAAAATAATGTTAATAATAATAATAATAATAATAAAAATAAATAAATGCACTAGCAGTATGTCCGCCCTTGTTTCACAGACTGCTACTGATAATAATCTGCAGTGCTCTCTAAGGCTGGTTTCACACTGAATGATTTTCCCTGATCAGTTTGCATCCAGTTTGTGTGCCAAAACCATGAGAGGAACTTGCAGAGAAAAACTATAAGGGTGGAGGCACACTATCATGCATGAAAAACGCCACGTTTTTGATGCATGACAGTGATGCGAGTGCTGTGCGTGTTTGTGGGTGTGTATGGTGCGAGTATGGTGCGTGTGGTGAGTGTGGCTGGCTGTATGTATGCTAGTGTGCTGTGATTGTGAGGTGTGAGTGCGTGTGTGGTGCGTGATTGTGATGCTGTCCACGGTCCTGAAGGACCGCAGACAGCATTTGTCGGGAATAGAAACTCACTGGCTGTCAAAGCCTGCAAGTTTAAATTTCCCGCTGTGCTTTACAGTAAGCTGTCCCCTCTCATGGTGCTGAAGCCACAGCTCCCCATAGACAGTAACTTAAGCCGGCTTTCCCGACAGTTCTTTAAACCGATTATACATAAAAATTAACCGCTTCACACACATGGTGTAATGACACCATGTCTGCAGAGAGTGAGGACACTCTCCACATACATGGTGTCACTACACCAGCTGCATATTAACCCCTTCAGCACTGGGTTTAGAGCCTCTCAGCATCCTCTGTGCACACATGCGGTCCAGAGGATGCTGATGGGGTTAATCAGTAAAATAACCCCAGACTACATTATTTTACTACAATCATCATTGTCTTAGCTAAACATCTTGTACCGCTGCTGTCACAGCAGTACAAGATGATAGCTTACTGTACAGCACAGCGGGAAATTTAAACTTGCCGGCTTTAACAGCCGGCGAGTTTAAAGCGTTTTTGGCTGCACACTCGCACAGTGTGCTGTATGGGGGCGAGATTTTCTCGCTCCCATACACTTGCATTGCCCTCACGCGCGTCAGAATCGCGTGCAATCACAGCATGCTGCGATTGCACTCGCTTCTGACTCACAGTGCGAGTTAGGTGCGGGGGACTCACACCAGTGTGCCCTGCCTGATAGGGCAACACTGGCCCGAGTGCAATGCGTTTTTTTCATGCATTGCACTCGCGCGAGTCTCACGCCAGTGTGCCTCCACCCTAATTGAAAGACGGACACCTGTTCTGAGTTTTGGAGACACTCCTGGTTCTGGCACACAAACTGGATGGACACTGAACACGGAAAATCCTGCAGTTTGAAACCAGCCTAACTTTTCCAAGAAAGGACATTCCCATCAACTACCTATCTGAAAACAATATCATTATAAACCACAGTATGTTTAGATAGGTGACTGTGGCTGCCTCTTTTTCAAAATAACAAAAATGGTTATTTGCTAAATTTATTTTGCAATATATAACTGTATAGATTCTCAATTTAGAATCTTCTCCAACTAGTGAGTAAGTTTAAAGTCCTGCTATTAGGTGTGACACAGGAAAGTTTACCTCAGGTCAGAGAGCCGCGTTGCTTGAGATGAACTAAGATGATGTCACCACATTCACTGCGAGAGCCAACAGACATCAGTTTTGGGTCTTGAAAGGAAAGAATGTAGCAGAGGATCATAGATGGGAATATGGGAGTAATAAAGATGGAGTTTAAATATGTTTGTTTTTTTACTGTAATTAAAAGATTTTTCTCTGTGTTGTGTATTCCTTAATATTTACTAGAGATTCCAATGGCTAGGTCTAACATTGGCCCGAAATTAGAAACTTCCAGCTTAGTGCCAGCTGGCAAAAAAAAAAAAAAAAAATAACAAAAATATTTTTGATTACTAGGCAGCTGGGGATGGGTGGCAGCTTGTACCTGCCTACTGTACCTGGACTGCTGACTAAAAATACAGCAGAGCTCCATGTTATATTATGATATCTTGATACCATTTTTTCCAAACTAACCTAGCTTTATTCGCAGTCATAAAAGTAAACAATTGTTAAAAATGCAGCAAAATCCACATGAAAAAACGCAGCAAAAATGTGGCAATCATGTGACAAAAATGTACATTTGTGAACAGAAGAATGCGCATATAGGGTGTTATCTCAATTATACACTCTATGTGACGTGGAATTGCTCACCTTTTACAGTTGTGAAACCCACAACTGGTAGAAAAGCATTAAAAGCAGCTGCCGCAGGGACCGCACTCCCACCGGTAACCGTGGTTGTGATGCAGATAATCTTGGACGACGTGCCTAAGGCCACGTGTGCACGTTCAGCATTTGATGAGTTTTTTACCTCAGGATTTGTAGACAAAACCTGGAGTGGAATAATCAGAGGAAACGTCTAATAGAAACACCTGCACCACTTCTGTATTTAATGATCCACTCCTGGTTTTGGCTACAAATCCTGAGGTAAAAAACTCATCAAATACTCAGCATGTGCACGTGGCCTCAATGTCCGCGCTGCTGCTTCAGGATCAAAGGAACCGAGACACAAGGATGTCTGGATTAGCTCAAGCCTTTATTTTCCAAAAGGTCTAAGTTAGATGGTAATGGAAGTATTAACCATGCAACTCCAAATGGACCAAAGATGTGAGTTCTGTTAAACAATAGTGAGGCTAAGTATCATTTACTTCAGGGGTGCTCAACTCCAGTCTTCGAGGCCCACCAGCAAGTCATGTTTTCAAAATTTCCTTAGTATTGCACAGGGTTTGGAATCATCTGCTGTGCAAGTAATTAAATTATCACCTGTGCAATACTAAGGAAATCTTGAAAACATGACCTTTTGGTTGCCCTTAAGGTCTCGATTTGGGGACCTTTGATTTACGTAGAAGATTGTGAGCCCTAGGACCCCCAGGGCTAAGAGTGCTATACATATACAGTTGTATTGACCAACACATGGTCTCTGTATGTAATTTTACAACAACATGACTGTAACTATCAGTATCAATGAGAAAAGGTTCAATAAAACAGAGAACAAGATACACTCTCAATGAGGGAGCCTTTCATCCAACGCGTTTCCCCCTTTGTTCCTTCTCGGGGTTCTCCACGGGCACAGATAATTTTCAACCAGAATTGGATTTCAGTAAATATGTGTAAGGACCTAAGGGAAGAAAGAAATTATACCCTTTGAATCTAATCTAATAGCGATATAAAACAATAGTAAAGAAACTATAAGATATACTGACCAATAGTAGAAAAGTTGAGTGAAGCTGGTCAAGCAAAGATTTCAAGTGAAATGGATATCTCTGTAAATAAAAGAAAATATACAATTACATGTCCACACTCCCAGCATGGGAATGTTCATTATGCCAATTTAAATTCTATCCTCACTCATGAACGGTTTCCAACCAGGATGCAATGTCCGATAAAACAAGCGGGAATCAGTCTCATAGACCAGAAGGCAGAGATTTGGGTTAAAATGGAGGGAGGGAGAGAGAGGTAGGTGGGGATTAATGACAGAGATTTGCACTGAGTAACTATGCCCACCTTAACATGAAGTTATTAAGGTGAATATACTGTATAATGGCTCTGATACAGTCAAGCATCAATAGTAAGTGAAAATCACGTAGTCTCTTTGAATCCCTGGGCAGGTCAGTGCATAGTCAGCTGCCTGCAGGAGGGCCCAGGTTGTGGGTACCGAAAGCATAAAAATCATTTGATAGATATGATAGAAGCTTATGTCAAGGGAATAAAATCCAGAATATACCGTAACAACCACAATCAATGTGCAGTGATTTCACTGTAAATGCCCTCAGTTATCAAGTGCTGGAAAGATACAGATATAACTCGATATTATGCCAATTGCAACAGTCATTATCTTAAAGTAATGAAAAAATCTCAGATTGCTGCACTGTTGCACTCAAAACAACACACATACCAAGTAGCTGGCTGGTGAGAGGATACAGTGCCTTGTGTCACTGCCGAGGTCTGTTGCTTAGTCAATGCTGTTTGCACAGTGAAGACAGAAGGGCCAGCCCCCTCATCCCTAGTAATATAGGGGAGTATCAAATAGGACATCACTGTGTTGGGCATGTAGACCACATTACTAGCGGCATGATGTACAAGCTGGATCCTCAAACTCATGAGGGGAGTGACCGTGAAGGCATACCCCCATTGGGAAATACCAAAGGGCATATCAGAAGGGGGTTCTTATAGGTTCTTTACAATTGTTTTATATTGCCATTAGTTTAGACTTAAAGGGTATGATTTCTTTCTTTCCTTAAGTCCTACACATATTTATTAGAAACCAGTTCTGGTTGAAAATTATCTGTGCCTCTGACAAACCCCAATATTCAACAAAGGAGCGAAATGCGTCAGATGAAAGGCTCCCTAATCCAGAGGGTGTGTTGTTCTCTGTTTTACTGAACCTTTCTTCATTGAAACTAATAGCTACAATAATGTTGATTTAAAATTACTTACAGGGACCATGCATTGCTCATTACGACTGTATATGTATAGTACTCTTAGCCCTGGGGGTGCTAGGGCTCACAATCTTCTATGTAACTGATACATAGCCTGGCTATTGTTTAACTGAACTCACATCTTTGCTCCATTTGGACTTGCATGGTTAATACTTGCATTACCATCTAATTAAGACCTTTGACAGTGTAGGTTTCCCTATGAACAACCCCTTGCTTTTGGATCAGAGTTCCACTCATATGTGGCTAGCTGCACTTGCCAGTGTAGATCAGGGAATATCAGGGTGAGTCTATGCGGAGTAAGGGTGCCATCAATATCAATCTAGGGCGCCAACCCCTACAGCTAGATAGGGCATCATTTAGGGTACCATGTCCTCTCCCCTTCCCTACTTAGTTGTATCTAAAAACATTTATCTATCATGTACCTGTTTATTATGCCACAGATGTATATATAATTGAGCACTATTAAAATTGAATTATATTGGGTGCAGTATTTCATGCAAAAGGAGCCCTTCCAAGTATTGACTGCATTTACTGAACATACTTTTCATTAAGTCAACATTTATGAGTAAAAGTAATTTTTTCAGTTGGTCTCATTGATGTGCCCCATGGGGGCCGTGGGGTACTTGGAGCTGGGTATGACAAGGTCGCACTGGGGGACAAGATGTCACGGTGGTGTGACCTGGTCCGTGGCCCCAGAGCGGTCAATAAAATGGGAATTGGAAGAGGAAGTGTTCATGCACTAGGGAATTTATAGGGGATTAGGGGTGGTTGTTGTGACGTCATCCGTGGTGTTTGGTTATTGATGGTCAATGCTGCGGTCCGGCACCTCTGGGCCGATGGTATGGCAGCTGTGATGGTTTCCCTCCCCAAGGGTGGAGTGAGTCCCTAGGGCATTCGGTGTAGAGGTCTTGATGATGGAGAGCCAAAAGGGTTGATCTGGCTGCAGGGAGGGATTAGAGCGGTTCACATGCGGGATCCTGCGCGGCTTATCAGTCTTACACTCCTCAGGTGGGAAATGAACTGTCTCACACACAGATCTGAATTCAAAGCCCGGTTACTTAGTTTTCACTCTGCTAGCACCATAGGGTACAGTTTGGGTTCAGTCGTGGTCCAGATAGTCCTCAGCAACCAGGATAGCTTGTCCAGGACACACCCTTTATGATCCTTCCTCCGCACACAGTGTCCCAATCCAGCATCCATGGGTCCTGTCGGGCAACCAGTACCAAGTTCCCTGACCCTAGTATGCCTAGTTCCTCTAGACCTTGTGGCCTCCAGTTCCGTCGTTGGAGCGTAGAGTCTCCTCGCCACCTTCAGCGCCAGTTCCCTAGTTCTCAACCTGCCCTTCTGCTTCACTTCAGATTCGGGCACACGGGTGGATAGCTCACTGCCTGTGCCCCTAGGGCTCCCAATGTCTCACTGCAGTCTGCTGTACCAGGACCCGGGACGAGCCTCATCTCCGCTTACGTCCTCCAGGACCTTCTCTTTTCACTGCTTCCACACTCTGCACTGTACTCACTGACCTACTCGCCTACTGAACTCCTAGTTCATAATGTCTTTCCTTTTTATCTACTATCCTACTTCCTGACTGCTTCTTCCTAACTTCCCACCCTCCACCTCTCTCCCCGCCATCCCGCTGACTATCTGGACCCTCCCCCTATCAAGTCCGCCTGCTGTCCCTGGGACCGGGTGTGTTGGGTAATTTTGTGGGTGTCTGGACTTACCATTCCATTTACTGAGAACAGGAATACGACACCCGTGGATTCAGTGCAGTACCCCTCTGTGGCGACCAGACCGCAGGGGCACCACATTATTCTGTATTATTCTAATTTTCTGAAATTATAGCTTTTGGGTTTTCTTTGGCTATAAGCCATAATCATCAACATTTACAGAAATAGATCACTCTAATGACTATATATTGTATGTGTTTCATTTTATGTATTGAATTACTAAAATAAATGATATTTTCATGATATTCTATTTTATTGAGATGCACTTGCATGTATTTGCCAATGTGGGATTTTTTTCTAATCTGTTGGGTGTTTAGTTGTACTTTCAGGCTAAGTTCACATGTCCAGTAATCATCTGTTAGAACAGATTTAGCAGTAATTTGTTGGCAAAAAAGTTGTGCAAAGACAACTTTTTTGTCCATTGTAAAAAATTTGAGTTTTGCAGGATATTTTTTTAACATTGGATTCTATGGAATATGAATTTGTTAAATGATTGCTATTCATCTTCCACTTGAAACTGGTCAATAAAACGGATCATTTACAGATGCCAGAAAAACAGATACTAAATAGCAATCAGTTAACAAATCTATTTTCCATAGACTCCCATGTTAAAAAATCGGTCCTGCAAAAATAAATATTTTCAAAATGCACAAAAAAGTTGAGTTTGCATTACTTTCTTGTCAGTGGATTGCTGAAGGATCCATTCAAACAAACTGTATGAACTTAGCCCTATTGTACAGTACAGTGGCAGTAAAGTGACTCATCAGCATCACCTGGCATCGCTCTGGCAAACCTTTTCTTCAGCACCATTTATATTTAGAGTGGATCTTTCCAATCTACAGTATATCATGGTTCAGCATTTCACAAGTGGTTAAGAATCTCCATTTTTTTAAATATTTTACTTGGTTAGTTGTATAGTTAACGTATGTGAACTATCACACATTTTGCTCCTAACATTCAACCTACCCTCTTTTCCAAATTCTGTGTCTGTTTGGTCATTGGAAACTTAAGATGTTGAAAATATTATGTTATGGAGACCTTAATTTCTCATTTAATGCAACCCTTAATAGCTCTTCTCCATTAACAGACAAATTATCATCAAAATTGAAAGGTGAAATATGTCAAGCAAAGTGCTAATTAGGCATAACAGATTGCTGGAGGTAATATAATGACCTTGTTAAAGGACACACTTTCTTATCCCCAGTTCATCACCAACATATGAAAATTTATTGGATCATTGCCTCCACTCTACACAGTTAATCCCGTCCCTATTATATAGCTGACGTGACATGTGCTTGGTCAGATCACAACCTCATTGTAGTAGAATTCATCTACCCAGCAAGGTGCCTGTACACTTGTTGACTGAATGAACCTCTCCTAACCAACCTAATCATTACATGACATATAGCAACTGTCCCACAGGACTACTTAAACCATCACCAAATTTGATCATTCACAAATTAGTAGTGAAAAAGGTTATTTTGCTGCAGCATCAAGTCTACGAAAAAGAACATAATTGAGTGCAATCTAAATTGGAATATAACATTTTTAAAGGGAATCTGTCACCTCGATCTACCCATCTAACCTATCACTAGCTGCCCCTGCACCTTCCTAGCTGATGCCTAACCATCCCTTTCACAGATAAAAGGGCCCTATAAAGAGTAGGTAAAAGAGTTATATACTTACATGTAATCTGGGTCCATAGTCTGCCGTGGGTGGGCTTTGGGGTTCCATTCCTCCTCCTCGCTTGCTTTCAGCACTCCCCGCTGGCATCATCAATCCATCCCTTGATCTCCTCCTCATTTGAAAATTCCCGCCTCTTTTGATGTATATGCACCAGTCGGAATATCATGTGTGGCCCGGTGCATTGGGGATCACGTGACGGGATCACGTGGTACGCCTCAGCTTGCGCCATAGCCGGGACGTACCACTTATGACACAATATGTCACTTCTCAACAGATAAATGTATTGTGGCTTTATCTAGCACAAACAAATTGCACCCACCTGACACCACTCATCACAATTACATGGGTTCTATGAACTGACATAATACCAAGCTGATCACAAACACAATCTCCTGCTTGACATATGGATTCATAGTCAATGATTCAATTTTTTCACATAAGTATTCTTTGCTCACTATTTGCCTCATTTATATACTTGCAATCGATTCCTCACACATTCTTTCATCAAAGTTTTTCTCACTTATATACCCAAACAAGGGTTTCTTAATGTTTTTTCTCTCAATGAATCTGCTTCATTCATACCCTCGCATTTTTTTTTTTTCAATGAATTTGCTTTATTCATAAATTTGCGATCTGTTCTCTACACAAATTATTCTTAAGCTACACGTTCTTTTAAAATATAGTCACCTCATACAGAATGGCCACCCCTCTCTCCCCCCTTTCTTTTACACACTTATTCACATTTTAAGCTGATTGTATTGTGGAATATAACACTTCTTATAATTGATATAAGTGAATATTTTATTTTTAAGCCTGAAAAACTCGTTTATTCTTTAGCCTATAATACATGTTTTTCCAAATGAACCAAGTGGCTCTGGAAGATCATCACATATATCTCTGACTGGATGAAAAGGGAGAGGATAGTGTATTGCAAACGAGTACCTTTCGGAAAGCCACAGCTAACAACTCACTCTTGAGATGGGAGAGTGGCCATCCTGTAAGCCAGAAGAAGTGGATCCCAAAAAGTCAGTTTATTCGTATGAGACAAAACTGTTCAGATGATGCTAGTTTTCGGACTCAATCGGATGTTCTTAAGATGAGACATAATAAGACAGGATACCCAGCAAAGATGGTTGACAGAGCATGGAGAGAGGTGAAAAAACTTGAGCATCCTAAACTGTTGAACCCAGTACCTAAGGAAGGGAAAAATGCTGATGACGAGATTCTCATGATAGCCTCCTACACCAACAGGGCAGGCCATTTGAGGTGAGCATTGGCTACATTTTGGCCTACTCTAAAAATGGATAGTGATCTCAGGCCATTTCTACCTGTCAACCCCAGAATTACATACAGGAGGGCGAGATCCTTGAAAGACAGGTTAGTACAGAGCCAGAAACAAGAAATGACGCTTGGCTAAAGAACAATATACACTGTGTGCAAAATTATTAGGCAAATGAGTATTTTGATCACATGATACTTTTCATACATGTTGCCTTACTCCAAGCAGTATAGGATTGAGAGCCAACTACCAAGTAAGTAAACCAGGTCCTATGCATCTCTCTAATGAGGAGGGGTGTGATCTAATGACATCAACACCCTATATGAGGTGTGCTTAATTATTAGGCAACTTATTTTCCTTTGGCAAAATGGGTCAGAAGAAAGATTTTACGGGCTCTGAAATGTCCAAAATTGTGAGATGTCTTGTAGAGGGATGCAGCAGTCTTGAAATTGCCAAACTTTTGAAGCGTGATCACCAAACAAAAAAGCGCTTCATGGCAAATAGCCAACAGGGTCGCAAGAAGCGTGTTGGGCAAAAAAGGCACAAAATAACTGCCCATGAATAGAGGAAAATCAAGCGAGAAGTTGCCAAGATGCCATTTACCACCAGTTTTGCAATATTTCAGAGCTGCAACGTTACTGGAGTATCAAAAAGCACAAGGTGTGCCACACTCAGGGACATGGCCAAGGTAAGAAAGGCTGAAAAACTACCACCTTTGAACAAGAAGCATAAGATAAAACATCAAGACTGGGCCAAGAAATATCTTAAACCTGATTTTTCAAAGCTTTTATGGACTGATGAAATGAAAGTGACTCTTGATGGGCCAGATGGATGGGCCAGAGGCTGGATCAGTAAAGGGCAGAGAGCTCCACTCTGACTCAGACGCCAGCAAGGTGGAAGTGGGGTACTGGTATGGGCTGGTATCCTCAAAGATGAACTTGTGGGTCCTTTTCGGGTTGAGGAAGGAGTGAAGCTCAACTCCCGGACCTACTGCCAGTTTCTGGAAGACAACTTCTTCAAGCAGTAGTACAGGAAGAAGTCGGTATCGTTCAAGAAAAACATGATTTTCATGCAGGACAATGCTGCATCAAATGCATCCAACTACTCTACAGCGTGACTGGCCAGTAAAAGTATAAAAGAAGAAAATATAATCAATGACCCCCTTGTTCACCTGATCTGAACCCCATAGAGAACCTGTGGTCCCTCCTAAAATGTGAGATCTATAGGGAGGGAAAACAGTACACCTCTCGGAACAGTGTCTGGGAGGCTGTGGTGACTGCTGCATGCAATGTTGATTGTAAACAGATCAAGCGACTGACAAAATTTATGGATGGAAGGCTGTTGAGTGTCATCATAAATAAAGGTGCCTATATTGGTCACTAATTTTTTGCGGTTTTGCTTTTGCATGTCATAAATGTTTATTTCTAAATTTTGTGCAGTTATATTGGTTTACCTGGTGAAAATAAACAAGTGAGATGGGAATATATTTGGTTTTTATTAAGTTGCCTAATAATTCTGCACAGTAAAAGTTACCTGCACAAACAGATATCCTCCTAAGATAGCCAAATCTAAAAAACCCCAATCCAACTTCCAAAAATATTAAGCTTTGATGTTTGAGTCTTTCAGGTTGATTGAGAACATAGTTGTTGATCAATAATAAAAATAATCCTCTACAATACAACTTGCCTAATACTTCTGCACACAGTGTAAAGGGTTGCTACAGGTGTGGCAACTATGCTTCATGTGAATCCTTTACAACAACTAAGGCTTTCACAAGTAATGTGACCAATAAAACATACACTATCCAGTCTTTCATTAACTGAAAAAACCAAGGGGGTGGTCTATAGGGCGGTTTGCCCTTGTGGCCTAAAATATATAGGCAAGACAAGAAGGGAATTCAGAAAGAGGATGGGTGAACATAAAGGGGACATTTGGACTAAGAATGATACTCCTTTGGCTAGACACGTGAATCACCTCTATGGGGGCTATGAGAGATGCATCTCCTTTTTTGGGATAGATCACATAGCCCCACCGGTCCAGGGTGGTGAGTGGGACAGGAAAATTCTCCAGAAAGAAACATTTTGGATCTTTACCCTAGACACAGTATGACCCAAGGGGCTTAATGAAGCACTATCCTTTTAATCTTTTGTAGGTGCACGTTAGCCCGGGGAGAGGTAGGAGGGAGAGCCAACGTGGAGCGGGGGCCCCTTTGCGCAGGTTTTAGGGTGCCGACCTCCACTGTAAGGCAGGGTAAGATCTATTTTAGGGAGATTGGGGTGTAGTGTCACTTTAGCCACTTTCCTCTTGACTTTCCCACACTCTATTTCTGGCTTTCCACACATCCAAATAACTCCCCATCTCTGCCTCCTAATAAGTCTCCCCCTTGTATTGGGTTCAGGTAGTATAAAGATTATTTGCTCTCCATCATTTGCCTGTGCACCTTTGCAGTGGTCCGCACCTAATGAAGTAGCATTGGCTTTGTGTGAATCCACATTCTCATAGTACTATCTGGCTGGGTTCCTCATCTTGAGATATATTGGCATCTATGCATACATCCCACAGCTCTTAATGAGAATGATGTCTAAGTAAATGAGGCAAAACCAGTATTTACCTATGGGTGGGGTTTTGAAGTAAGTTATGTAACTGTGCCGCACTCCAAGTTTGTATGGTGCACAGAGCCATATACACTACAAAGCCTGTGCACTGGAAGGACGCCTTCCTTGCAGGGTCATGTGACCCGGTGTATATGCCGACTGAGGGCTGGGAAGCAAGGAGAGTCACCTTGGAACCCAAGCTTGCAATCCACAAGCGCCGTGAGGGGCGGAAGAAGTAAAAAGACGGAAGCGCAATGACGCGAATAGCGGCCACGTCACTTCCGGTCCAGCCGGCCTCACACGTGACGACTGGAGAGACGACATTTAACAGCGGTTTTCTCCAGGGGCGGTGAAAGACAAGGATGAGCAGATGGGCCACATAAGTAAGCAAGCTTAATGCATCCAATTGGTTCTTTTGCCTGCCATATATGTGCACATCTGAGGGTCTCCATACAGAGCTTGGATAGATCCTGTGATGATGATATATATATATATTTTTTTTACCTAGAAACCATCCAGTAAATGCCATTTGATAATGGGGAGGACTGAAGGACTCTTGATCCCATATAAGCCATGACTCCCCTGATGACGGGGCACTGAAACACATAGGGAGCATAAAAACGTGATGAAGATGGTGATTGAGAAGTACTTGACTGTCCATAAGAATGATATGTCATTATTTGTCATTACCTGAGTCAGCTGTTCATTTGAAAATCCAGGCGGGAAGGTCAAAAATAGAAAACCTGATTAAAGCCGTATTGCACCTGGTCAGGTTGCAATCAGGGACCATAGAGCCCCATGTTATGGGGCACCGGATTGCACCCTGATCGGTACAATCAGGGAGAATCGTGTTTTCTGTGACTTTTCCTTTAATTTACATTGGACTCGTTACTGTGCGAGTAATCTCCTGGAAACTCGCAGAGTACCGAGTCCTGCGAGTCCACTACTACTCGCAGAGTAACGAGTCTTAACGAGTAGATTTGCCCATCCCTATTGCTCACCCTTTGGCATTAATGATAGCCCTCAAGCGTTTTTTGTAGCCATCTATAAGCTTCTTGAACTTCTCAGCTGGTATTCTCTCCTACTGTATCTTTGCAGTTTGTTCAAGCTCATGAATTTTTGCAGGGTTCTTTATCCCAATGGAAGATTTCAGCAGATCCCAAAGATATTCAATGGGATTGATGTCAGGACTCATTGCTGGACATTTTAAAACAGTGCATTTTTAAGTTTTAACCAATCTAGTGTTTGTTTAGATGTGTGATTTAGGTAATTGTTTTGCTAGAATTCAATAGGGACGGTGTGTTGTAGGTCCGCGCTGCTAACAAAACCTCAAAGCCAAAATCTTCAGTTTATGAGGTTTTTATTAGAACCACCAACGTGTTTCAGAGCCTGCTATGCTCCTTCATCAGGCATGCATGGATACTCCCTATTGCATCCTAGGATTTCCTACCACATTGAATGTGATTTATGCTGGTTCTGTGCCACACATCCTGCCAAGGTGAGCAGTTTCATTGAGTGGTTTCATAGCCCCTCTTATAAATAAGACCCTATTTGCGCTTGCTTCCTTTACAAATATTAATTGTCTTGCTAGAGGATCCATGA
>JARQOC010000011.1:165060829-165111371 GCA_033576535.1 Allobates femoralis
GGTCGCAACCCTCCCTCACTGGCCCGACACAGGTGAGGACGGGGGGTGGGGGGGGGTGATGACTGGCGGCCGCCTCACAGTCACCGCAGCTCCCGCATTATCCTATGGCTCGCTCCCAGCCGCAGCCTCGCGCTCCTCACAGCCGCTCGCTAACAGTCGCAGCCGCACGCCACTCACAGACGCTCACTCCCGGACGCAGCCGCGTGCTGATGACGTCATCGCGCGGCCAGGAGCTTCCGTTTCCGCCTGCTGCTTCAGGGACATGCGGATTATTCATGCTCCTGCAGCCGCATGACCCGTGGCACCTGGGCCAGTCCGCCCCTGCCTGTATACCACAATATGGGGGCATGTATACCCAGCTGGGGGCCTGTATACTCTGCAGGGGGAGGTGTATACTCTGCTGGGGGGCTGTCTACCAGTGATAGCCGCTGTATACCAGGATGGCGGTGAATATGTTTTCATAGTTTTTCGGGGCAAAAATAGGGGGGTCGGCTTATACACGGGTCGGCTTATACACGAGTATATATACAGTAAATGCAATATATAACGTGTAAACTCATTTAACTTACTTAGATTGCTCTGTTCCTCATGGTCACTCCGATGGAACGCAGGGAACATCTCTTGGGCGATCTCTCTCCAGGCTGTATTAATTTGGGTCGTATCCCCATAGTCAGGATCTGTAGGGAGCCATAGAAATGGACGAGCCTCCACAAGTGCAATAAGACGCAGTGTGTTCACCGTGCCACGTTGCTGCCATGATTGCACTGATGAATGGATCGCTCTGTGTGTGCGCCTGTCAGCGCGACTCGCTTCCTGTTTCCTTAAAGCATGGTGTGTGCTGGAGAATCCCTTCCCTCGCATCATCGGCTACAAGCCTCAAAATAAGAGAAAAACCAGCGAGTTTGGACTCGCACACTTTCAGAGACACATCAGCGAGTTGTAAATGTCATTATTCGCTATTACTCGGGTCCCTATTCATTAACATTGGACTCGCTGGACTCGCAACGAGTCCCGAGTCCTTGACTCGGACTCGTTGGGGTCTTGCGATTCCGAGTCTTTTCGGACTCGCTCATCTCTAGTCCCTTTCCCTTTTCATTCAGACACCGACGGATAGTACGGGTTGACACTGTTGTACCCTCGGACTGCAGGGCAGCTTGAACTTGTTTGGATGTTATTCGAGGTTCTTTATCCACCATCCGCACAATCTTGCGTTGAAATCTCTCGTCAATTTTTCTTTTCCGTCCACATCTATGGAGGTTAGCCACAGTTCCATGGGCTTTAAACATTTTGATGACACTGCGCACGGTAGACACAGTAACATTCAGGTCTTTGGAGATGGATTTGTATTGGATTTGTGAGATTGCTCATGCTTCCTCATAATTTGGTTTCTCAAGTCCTCAGACAGTTCTTTGGTCTTCTTTCTTTTCTCCATGCTCAATGTGGTACACACAAAGGACACAGGACAGAAGTTGAGTCAACTTTAATCCATGTCAACTGGCTGCAAGTGTGATTTAGTTATTGCCAACACCTGTTAGGTGCCACAGGTAAGTTACAGGTGCTGTTAATTACACAAATTAGAGAAGCATCACATGCTTTTTCTAACAGTGCCAATACTTTTGTCCACCCCCTTTTTTATGTTTGGTGAGGAATTATATGCAATTTGGTTAGGACAATTCTTTTTGTGTTTTTTCATTGAAGACAAATTAAATGAAGATAATAATACCAAAGAATTTGTGATTTCAATCATTTTCAGGAAGAAACTGAGCATTATCTGACAGAATTGCAGGGGTGTCAATACTTTTGGCCACAACTGTATGTATATATCCATGCATCTAGGAGAATAACCCTATTATAATGTGTAATCTTGGCTTACCAATTGACAGGTACTTCTGACCTTGTCTTCATTTGTTGTCCTTGACGTTGAACATAGCCTTCCATGGGTAGCATATGGGGGGCCCTACACCCTTTGTGTAGGTCCATTAGTTGTTGTATGCACATGAAAAGTAGCATGGGTGACCATATGTAATATAGTTTTTGTGTTTGTGGCCACACTGGAGTGCGTTTACTGATGTATGGTGCAATGATTTAGGTCAGGTTTCACATTATATGTAAACCATAAAACTGGTTACTTTATGGGTAACATATTACTATGGACATAGGTTAGTTGGGGAAAATTTGTGTTGCAATGTGTTCATGTACTCATACACTCCTTTGATATTTTTTTTTGCAGAGTTTTGGAAACACAGCTTATACCTCATGGAACCAGAAGAGAGCAGTTGTGGCTCTCGCCTTGTTGGAGGAGGACTTGTGGCTTGAGTAGAGATATGAGAGGCTGTGGAGGCGAAGACGACGGCGTATGTGGTCTCGTGATTGGCTCCGGCAAAAGTCCAACCTGACTCACATGCGTCTGGTCCGTCAGCTGGAGAACACAAATCTGCATGACTTTAGAAACTATCTCCGGATGTCAGAGGACTCTTTCAAGTACCTTTTGGAATGTGTTCGTCCATTTATTACCCATCAGGACACTGTAATGCATCAAGCTGTGCCACCAGAGAAGCGGTTGGGTGTGACTCTGTGCTTCCTGGCAACAGACCGCTCGATGAATGACCTGCAGTACTCTGCTGCAGTCTCGCAGCCACTGAGCCGCCTCATCTCCGAGACGTGAGAGGCCATTGTGAGGTTTCTGGTGCCACCCTATATGCGCTTTCCACAACCCAAGCAGAATGGTTGCAAATTGCTACGGACTTCCAGGGGAGGTGGCAATTCCCAAACTGTGGGTGTACTTTGGATGACAAGCATGTGAGGATCACACAACCCCCTAACAGTGGGTCATGAGGGGAAAGTGCTAGCGCCATACCGGTGGCCAGGTCCGGGGTAGTGACAGCTCCTGGAGTGAGAAAGCCGTGATTGAACCAGGTGGACGCTGGTCTGGACGTGTGGCGAGATACGTCCAGGAAGGAGCCCCTTGGGGATGCATGGCGTACCTGTTACTCAGGTGGCGTGTCCAGTAAGAAGGCAGTTCCCATATGCGAGAGTGTACTGTGTACCCTGTGCGTAAAATGTGCCAGGCGGGCATAGCCACCATTGGGTCCGACTAAGTAGTCAGTGAAGGGACCCGTTGTAGTGTATGTAGCCCTACGGAAGGCAGACGTGTGAATTGTGCCAGGCGGGCATAGCCGCCATTGGGTCTGACTAAACAGTCAGTGAGGGAACCGTTGAAGTGTATGTGTATTTTATGGCTTATGTGAAAGACCCAGAGAGTGTATGTAGCCCTACAGGAGGCAGATGTAAGAATTGTGCCAGGCGGGCATAGCTGCCATTGGGTCTGACTAAAACAGTCAGTGAAGGGACCCGTTGAAGTGTATGTACCGGTGGTCAGAAGCAGGGGTTAGAATGGCCCCTATAATGGGTAACGTATGGTTCACCTGGGTTACTAAGTTTTTCCAATCCCTGTTCTGAACCCAGAGGAGCCACAGTCCATGGATGATAATATGATGGGCTGTGAGTGTGTGGAAGGATGTATGTGATCCATGGATGCTTACATGATGGATCACATGTGGTGTGTAAGAGCCTGGTCAGCCTGAAGCCTGAACTCCGGGGTAGTGTTGTGCTGGGTAAATAAAGCCGGGCGGCTGGTACCGCCATTGGGACCCACAGGGCCCGTTGATGAATATGGTTATTTATGTATTGTTAAATGTATGTGGAACGTTTAGATAGGCTGGAGGCCGTGATCACCGCTTAAGCTGTCGGTAGTGCTCCCAGGGTTTGAGGGAGTCGTGGTGACAGGCATGGGCGTACCCAGGGGGCAAGCCATGGTCGTTTGGAATGTCATATCCAGCCTTGTGCATTATGGGGGTTGATCATGTGTTCGGCAGGGCTCCAGCACATGCACACTGTGCATATTGAAGCCGGGCCGAACATGTGATCAGCCCCCATAATGCACCTGGCCAGATATGAAGTTCCGGCCGGCGCATCAGAGTTCCACAGGAGGCTGGAATTTCAAAAAGAGCTGACAAGTTCCCTTTAAAGGGAACCTGTCACCTCCTTTGGTAGTTCTAACCCCTGCCCACCACCTTATACATGATGTATTTGGGGCTCCTGTGACCACTCTACATGCCCAGCAGGCCCCCTGCATACCTCAAAAATGAACGTTTAATATCTCCCGCGCAGTATGGAAATTAGCTGGCTGAAAATGGTCTGCTCAATCTGGTCCTCGCTGCCCTGCTGGTTGAAATGCCTGCCTCCTTCCTGTGAAAAGGCCACCCCTCCTGTGTACGTCACATTACTCTCGCGCCTGCACAGTGGCGCAGGTCTCCGTGCTCCATGCAAGCGCACCTGTGACCAAGGTTCGCGAGCACAAAACTACAGCACAAAACTACATCACCAGACCCACCAGAGGTACAGAAATGCATCCATATACCCCCCTTTAGTGCAGAAACACGATGTCAAAACTCTCAGTTCAGAAATACATTACCAGAACCCTCATCAGTGCAGAAACACAGCATCAAAACTCTCCTCAGTACAGAAATACATCCATATAACCCCTATCAATACAGAAGTACTATGTCATAACCGTCATCAATACATCACCAGACCCACCAGAGGTACAGAAACACATAAATAGAACCTTCATCAGTAACACAATTCATCATCAGAACCATCATCAGTACTTGGTAAAACAATTGTAATGTCAGGTCTGACCCATACACATTTGTACTGTATGAACCTACAACTTCTACTACATCATTAGCAATGGTAAGGAGATACTCGGAGTTGTTACCAGCTGTCAATAAAAGTATACAGGAACCACAGTACTTATGAGAATTACCGTATATACTCGTGTATAAGCCGACCCGTGTATAAGCCGACCCCCCTACTTTTGCCCCCAAAAGCTGGGAAAACCTATTGACTCATGTATAAGCCGAGGGTGGACCCCAGCACAGGTATACAGCCCCCAGCAGTGTGGTATACAGCAGCCCCAGAGGTATATACAGCAGCCCCAGTGGTAGTATACAGCATCCCCAGAGGTAGTATACAGCAGCCCCAGAGGTAGTATACAGCAGCCCCAAAGGTATATACAGCAGCCCCAGTGGTAGTATCCAGCAGCCCCAGAGGTAGTATACAGCAGCAGCCCCAGAGGTATATACAGCCCCAGTGGTAGTATACAGCAGCCCCAGAGGTATATACAGCCCCAGTGGTAGTATCCAGCATCCCCAGAGGTATATACAGCCCCAGTGGTAGTATCCAGCAGCCCCAGAGGTATATACAGCCCCAGTGGTAGTATCCAGCAGCCCCAGAGGTATATACAGCCCCAGTGGTAGTATACAGCAGCCCCAGAGGTATATACAGCCCCAGTGGTAGTATACAGCAGCCCCAGAGGTATATACAGCCCCAGTGGTAGTATCCAGCAGCCCCAGAGGTATATACAGCCCCAGTGGTAGTATCCAGCAGCCCCAGTGGTAGTATACAGCCCCAGTGGTAGTATACAGCAGCCCCAGAGGTATATACAGCCCCAGTGGTAGTATACAGCAGCCCCAGAGGTATATACAGCCCCAGTGGTAGTATCCAGCAGCCCCAGAGGTATATACAGCCCCAGTGGTAGTATCCAGCAGCCCCAGTGGTAGTATACAGCCCCAGTGGTAGTATCCAGCAGCCCCAGAGGTATATACAGCCCCAGTGGTAGTATCCAGCAGCCCCAGTGGTATATACAGCCCCAGTGATACTATCCAGCAGCCCCAGAGGTATATACAGCCCCAGTGGTAGTATCCAGCAGCCCCAGTGGTATATACAGCCCCAGTGATAGTATCCAGCAGCCCCAGAGGTATATACAGCCCCAGTGGTAGTAAACAGCCCACCCCCTGCTTATCATGTCCCCCTCCCCCAGGCTGCGGCAGCTGTCAAATAACAAACACTTTATACATCACCTTCCGGCGCAGCTCCTCCGGTCCTCCTCTCCTCCGGTCCCGACTTCTTCTTCTTCCTGTGCCGACTTCTGTGACCGCGCGCAGGAAATGACGTCATCTCCTGCGCCCGGTCACATGACACTGGCACAAGCAGGAAGAAGAAGTCGGGACCGGAGGAGCGGAGGACCGGAGGAGCTGCGCCGGAAGGTGATGTATAAAGTGTTTGTTATTTTGACAGCTGCCGCAGCCTGGGGGTGGACATGATAAGGAGGGGAGGACGGCTGTTTATTACTACTGGGGGACCCATAATAAGGAGGGGGGGGCTGTGTATTGCAATATGCACGGTATCCCCCCGCCGTTGATGGACGGGGGGATGCCGTGCATATTCATTGCACTAATGAGGCGGCCCCACGTGACCGCCTGCGGTCACTGCGGCCCCCTCCTGCCTCCTCCAGCCCCCGGTCACAGCCCCCCCCCACAGCATACCGTATGACCCGTGTATAAGCCGAGGGGGGGACTTTTCAGCCCAATTTTTGGGCTGAAAAACTCGGCTTGTACACGAGTATATACGGTAGTCATTATCACAAATAATCATTTTACATCCAGGTACCTTATAGATGACCTTGTCTCTGATCGGGGGTCGTCTTTTTCTTTTCTTCATCTTGTCCAGACACCTTGATGACTTTTCACATCCACAATTCATCTCTGGAGACGTCCATCTTCTCCAGTCTTCTGCAGCACATCCTGGCACGATACCCTTAAAAATAGCAGAATTGTCAAAATTCTACTAAGTAAAAATATCTGCCCTACACTGTGCCGCGGAATAAAAAATTGCTCCTCCTCACTGTTCCTTGCACATAATATGATTTACACACTATCCCTCTCATGGCACATGCCCTCCACACTGCCCTCTCCTTCCTCCACACTGGGCCCCCTGGTCACACTGTCCTCTACACTGTATCCCTCTATACTGCCCACTGTTTATACTGTTCCATCTCATCAAACTCCCCATCCTCAACATACTGTCCCCGGATGCTGCCCCCTCTCCATACAACCTTACATTACTCACACTCTATTCTGTGCCTCAGCCATCGCCCTCACTCCACATAGCGAATTGGGGGGGGGGGAGAGAAACATGAAGGGCTGGGGACACCATTGGCAAGTAGCATGGACAGTGTCCCTGACAACAAGTAGGCCCACCCGGTCATCCAGGATCCTGAATCTTGCCCAGGTGCTGACAACAGCCCTGTGCTGACACACGCACACATATATAGACAAACATATACACAATATATACACAGATATGTAAAAAATAATGTACAACAGGCATGATTATACCCAAACACAGACACACATATATACATACTCGCATACACATATATATACACACATACATACTGTACGCAATATGCACACACATACATATACACACACAGACACATATACACACATATATACACACACATAAACCCACACATGTATACACAGACACACACATTTATATACACATATATACACTGTACACACACCCCCACACACACATATATACACACTGCACACACACACATATATACACACACACATTTATATAAACATATATGTACTGTACACACCCACACATATATACACACAAATACACACTGTACACACACACCATGTGGTGGCTTTCCTGCTCCCTTCTGGGGGGGGGGGGCACTTGCCCCCCCTGCCCCACGCTGGGTACGCCCATGGTGACAGGTCCCGGGTAACTATAGGACGTTATGTGCAATATATGTGTTCCGTAATGTTATATGTAAATGTATTGTGTATTTCTGTACTGTGCTTATAATCAATGTGCAATGTGTCAGCTATTGTACAGTTTTATCAATGAAAGCATCGGCTTCACTGACAGCAGCTATTGCTATAGTATGTGCGCTGTCCGAGGTTCTGAAGCCATTTACAGTAGATCTATGGGCAGCGCTGCCTATAGATCTTACTGTATAAGGCTTCAGGCCCTCAGACAGCGCACATACTATAGCAATAGCTATACAGTCATGGCCAAACGTTTTGAGAATGACACAAAAATGATATTTTCACATGATCTGCTGCCCTCTGGCTTTTATTTGTGTTTGTCTGATGTTTATACCACATACAGAAATATAATTGAAATCATATTATGAGTACCAAAAGGTTATATTGACAGTTAGAATGAGTTAATGAAGCAAGTCAATATTTGCAGTGTTGACCCTTCTTCTTCAGGACCTCTGCAATTCTCCCTGGCATGCTCTCAATCAACATCTGGACCAAATCCTGACTGATAGCAGTCCATTCTTGCATAATCAATGCTTGCAATTTACCAGAATTTGTTGGTTTTTGTTTGTCCACCCGTCTATTGATGATTGACCACAAGTTCTCAATGGGATTAAGATCTGGGGAGTTTCCAGGCCATGGACCCAAAATCTCTATGTTTTGTTCCCTGAGCCATTTAGTTATCACCTTTGCTTTATGGCAAGGTGCTCCATCATGTTGGAAAAGGCATTCTTGGGTGCCAAACTGCTCTTGGACGGTTGGGAGAAGTTGCTCTTGGAGGACATTCTGGTACCATTCTTTATTCATGGCTGTGTTTTTAGGTAAGACTGTGAGTGAGCCGATTCCCTTGGCTGAGAAGCAACCCCACACATGAATGGTTTCAGGATGCTTTACAGTTGGCATGAGACAAGACTGGTGGTAGCGCTCACCTCTTCTTCTCCGAATAAGCTGTTTTCCAGATGTCCCAAACAATCAAAAAGGGGATTCATCAGAGAAAATGACTTTACCCCAGTCCTCAGCAGTCCACTCCCTGTACCTTTTGCAGAATATCAGTCGGTCCCTGATGTTTTTTCTGAAGAGAAGTAGCTTCTTTGCTGCCCTCCTTGAAACCAGGCCTTGCTCAAAGAGTCTCCCCCTCACAGTGCGTGCAGAAGCACTCACACCAGCCTGCTGCCATTCCTGAGCAAGCTCGGCACCGCTGGTAGTCTGATCCCGCAGCTGAAACAGCTTTAAGATACGGTCCTGGTGCTTGCTGGTCTTTCTTAAGTGCCCTGGAGCCTTTTTGACAACAATGGAAGCTCTCTCCTTGAAGTTCTTGATGATGCGATAGATTGTTGACTGAGGTGCAATCTTTGTAGCTGCGATACTCTTCCCTGTTAGGCCATTTTCGTGCAGTGCAATGATGGCTGCACATGTTTCTTTAGAGATAACCATGGTTAACTGAAGAGAAACAATGATACAAAGCACCAACCTCCTTTTAAAGTGTCCAGTGGTGTCATTCTTACTTAATCATGACTGATTGTTCGCCAGCCCTGTCCTCATCAACATTAATGGAACAATCACTAAAATGATGTTAGCTGCTCCTTTTAAGGTAGGACTGCAATGATGTTGAAATGTGTTTTGGGAGTTAAAGTTCATTTTCAAGGTAAATATTGACTTAGCAAGTAATTGCTGTTAAGCTGATCACTCTTTATGACATTCTCGAGTATATGCAAATTGCCATTAGAAAAACTGAAGCAGTAGACTTTGTTAAAATTAATATTTGTATCATTCTCAAAACTTTTGGCCATGACTGTAGTATGCGAGCTGCTGTCAGTGAAGCCGACGCTTTAATTGATAAAACTGTACAGCAGTTGCTGTACATAAGGGTTTAAAGCATTATATGCCCACCTGAGTGGGTGGAAGGTCTCTAGGGGGAGTGGGCACTCCCTAGAGACATTATAGGAACATTTAATAATAAAATTTACTGTTTTTACACACACAGAACAGTTTGCTCATCCCTGCTGCAGCAGGGATGAGCAAACTATCCGGTAACCGGATTGCTCAGGATTACACATCCGAAGCAATCCGGTTACCGGATTGCGGCTTCAGCAATCCGGTTCCCGGATTGCTGGTTGTTTGAAGACAATTGCGTTCACCGCATCCGGATGAATCCGCAATCCTATATTTAAGTGTGACCCTAGCCTAAGTCCAAAAACTTGGCAAAAATGTTCAGAACCTCAGGGGACACTATTTGGCACCCTTAGAAAAACTGATCAGTTACGCAATGGTATGTGTGAACAAGGCCTAACTATGTTTTCTTTGTTGTGTTGGATTTTACTTTTGTGGCCACACTAAACATTTAATTTCTGAACAGACAAACTGTGTCAGTATTTTCATTATACATAACGGCAGTACCACATAGCATTATGCACAGAGGTATTACACTAGAAATGTATTAAAGGGTCCCTGCAGCATTGTATGCACATGTACAGTCCACAGGTCAAGGCCTTTGCCCCAGACTGTATGCTCTCTCTGTGTATCCCTGTCCATTTAGATGGTTTGACACATGAGTCTCTGGACACACAAATACACACTTCCATTTAGGAAGGTGAGACTATATCTACACATCAGTAGACACATACATACATGTATGCACACATATATAGTTCATGCATGACACGTTATATCCATACACATATGTACATACTGTTTTGTATAGCTTACCTACTTCAACACGAAATGTACACATAGGCATACATAGGTTCTGCACAACTGCACCTCACTAGCATTTCTGTCTGCCAGTTTGGCGACGCCGCAGTGTCTTGCACAACTCTGGAGAAATGACAATACACTTGACTGGCGAAATGATAGACAGGGCAAATGGGTAAATGTAGTCGACATCTTGGTAGACAAGGCTGACCAATGGTAACGCAGTTGTGGCCACTAGAGATGAGCCACCACCCTAGTGTTCTAGTTCGATTCGATTCGTCGAATGGGAGGTATGTTCGTCGGATGTTCGTGGAACGCCCACGAACACACTAAAACACTAGGGTGGTAGTCAATTTCAGTTCCGCAATGTATATACATACATTGCGGAACTAAAATGAAGTAAATTCAAGGGTTAAAAATAAAAAAAATCGATACTCACCTCTCTAATCCATCCAGCGACTCTTCCATCACTGCCTACCTGTCGGAGATGTGATCCCGGCAGCTTTTCCCTGTGAAATGACAAGTTCTCGCGATAACTTGTCATGTTAACGGAAACCGCTGCTGAGATTATGACGTCACTGCAGGTCCTACAGGCCCTCACTAGTAGTGAATAGTAGTGAGGGTCTGTAGGACCTGCGGTGACGTCATAATCTCGGCAGCGAGAACTCATCATGTGACCGGAAACCGCTGCCAGGATTATGACGTCACCGCAGGTCCTACAGATCCTCACTACTATTCACTACTAGTGAGGGCCTGTAGGACGTGTGGTGACGTCATAATCTCGGCAGCGGTTTCCGGTCACATGACAAGTTATCGCGAGAACTCGTCATTTCACCGAGAAACGCTGCAGGGATCACATCTCCGACATGTACATAGTGCTAGAAGCGTCGCTGGATGGATTAGAGAGGTGAGTATCGATTTTTTTTATTTTTAACCCTAGATTTTACTTCATTTCAGTTCCGCAATGTATATATATACCTTGCAGAACTGAAATCGAACTAAAATCGAACATAACCTCAAACTGCCGAATTTAGAGCAAAATGTTCTAATTCGACGAACGACTCGAACATCGCCAAAAACAGCTCGAATTTGAGATTGGCGAACAATGTGAGTCGAACACCGCTCATTTCTAGTGGCCACCAATTGGAGTGGTAGGGGCGCATCATCACACACTCTGGCACGCCTATCTCCCTACATCTCTCACACAGTAGTCCCACATTGAATTTGGGATTTTGGTATGTGACGCGGTGATAATGACCGCCAACATCGCTCGCTGAGTCAATTCAGGCAATGTCGGAATCGCTGGATCGTTGGTTGTTTGTGCACGATATCCCCGGACGTGTGACATCTCACCAGCGATGTTGAAAAGATGTAAAAAAAGACTGCGCGCACACGAGATCTTAGCAGACATCGTTCCAACGTTGTGCCGTGTAACGGTACCTTAGAAAGATATTGCACATATGTGTAGGGATGATGGACTTACAAAATGTTCATGCACACTATAACTTTAAGGGTGGAGGCACACGGGCGTGTGAGTCGTGCGAGTGCAATGCGAGAAAAACTTACATTGCACTCGGACCAGTATCAGTAAATGATACTGGTCATATTATTGCGTTTTTAACGCACTTAACTCGCATTGTGAGGGAAATGCGAGTTCAATCGCAGCATATTACGATTGAACGTGATTTCCTCAAACGAATGGCCATTGTAAGTGTATGGTAGAGATGAGTGATGTTCGATTAGAATTGTTCGCCAATTTCAATAACAACCTGTTTTCGGCTATGTTCGAGTCATTCGACGAATGCGAACAATTTACTAAAAATCTGGTAATTCGAGGTTATGTTCGATAACGGTTTGTTGACCAAAAGCATTCCTGACTTTTCACAGTAATGCTTTTGTTCAACGTTATAATGAGTTTCAGTGTCTAGGAATAATGGGCAGGAGGGGGGGCTGGGGAGATATCTGTGGTCAAATAATGCAGATCTCCATTGTTATTTCCTTCCTGCACTTACTGTGGGTGGTCCGGTCTGTCAGCCTATCAGAACGCATAGAGCAAAGTGCACTTTTTGCACACAAGGGTTTGTGTCATTGGCTGGGTATGTCACATGTCCTGAGTGTCAGACGGCACCGCTGCTGCTGTGTGCGCTACAAAGATATATAGATAGCGATTTCATTCCAAGTTAGATAGAGAGATAGTTGATAGGTTTAGGAACTCCTTCCAAGAACAGCCCTTTTCAGGGCTTAAAAGCACTGTGTGGTAGGCAGGTCTGTTCCAGTGTTGTGCAAACATTTTTGACAGCATCGGCCAAATCTAGCCAAGTAAATCCTTTCTGGCTAGTAGCAGTGTGTGCCAGGCATTGGTGTTGCACTGTTGTGAAGAAAGCTACACCTCCTGTGCTTACTAGCCTTTTTTTTCTGCATATAGCCAAGCAAATCCTTTTTGGCTAGTAGCAGTGTAACGCCAGACACTGGTGTAGCAATGTTGTGAAGAAAGCTACACCTCCTGTGATTACTAGCCTTTTTTTATTGCATCTAGCCAAGCAAATCCTTTTTGGCTAGTAGCAGTGTTTGGATAGGTAGCTGTGGTCAAGTATTCTGCTGAAATCTACCACCAAAGTAAAAGAAAGGGATTTTTTCGTGCGCTGCCTCCAGACAATAGGTGATTCAAATATTATCCAAAACGTTCTTTATTACTCGACGCATTTCGTGAGAACTTCTCACTTCCTCAGGAGTATATATCAGGACTATGTAGCTGTGGTCCAGTGTTCTGCTGAAATCTACCGCCACACAGCGCAGAAAACTCTTTTGTATTTTATCTGCCCAAACCTATTTACCAACCTACCAACCTGACTAGTTTTTATGGTAATAATCCACAAAACTGATAGTGGTCCCACCTGTGTGTGGTAGGGCATAACATTGATGGGAGCGCTTGCATGAGCTTTGAGTTTATCCAGCCCAATAGGCCTAAACAGGTCAATGACTTACCTGACTAATTTTTACGTAATACTCCACAAAACTGATGGTGGTCCCACCTGTGTGTGATGGGGCATATCATTGATGGGAGTGCTTGCATTAGCTTTAAGTTTATCTCGCCCACTAGGCCCAAACTGGTCACTGTCCTACCTCTCTATTATTCTCTGTAATACTACACGACACTGATAGTTGTCCCACATGTATGTGGCAGGTGGCAGGGCATAACATTGATGGGAGCACTGGCACGAGCTTTGAGGTTATCCGGCCCAGTAGGCCTAAACAGGCGCTGACCTACCTGACTAGCTTTTTTTGGTAATACTCCACGAAACTGATAGTGGTCCCACTTGTGTGTCGCGAGGCAAAACATTGGTTGGGAGCGCTTACATGAGCTTTGAATTTATCCGGCCCACTAGGCCTAAACAGGTCACTGACCTACCTCTCTATTATTTCCTGTAATACTCCACAACACTGATAGTGGTCCCACCTGTGTGTGGCAGGGCATAACATTGATGAGTGTGATTGCATGAGCTTTGCGTTTATCTGGCCTACTAGGCCTAAACAGGTCCTGTAATACTCCACAAAACTTATTGTTGCTGAGCAATGTTTAACCTTGAAATGCTAGGCCAGGTCCTGTTCCAGACCCTGTGCCATGCAGGCAGGCTGGGCCATTCAGCCATTTTTGGTCTGGGACAACTGATGCCATTCTGCTGTGGTCTGACTCTATGGGAAGAGTGAGGACTCTTGTTGTGGTCCCCTTGCTGTGTATACATGATTTGAGAAGGGTGTGACATGCCCATACCTGTGTCTCATCCTCCTTTTACTCCTCCACCTCTGTTTACTTAATGTAGAAAACTAATGCCACTTTTCCCCTTGATTATTTGTATTGTGGGTAGATTGTTGTCACTTTTTCTGGTGTTTGTTGTCTATTCTAAGTAGTTTGGCAGCTTTTGGACACCTTTGAAAGTGTTTTCTATGTGTTTGCTGTAGCCTGCCATTGATTTCAATGAGGTTTGAGGTGTTTGATGAACATTTGACGAACATTCAACGAACAAATCACCAATTTGACAAATCGAATCGAATTCGATCATTGAGCTGGTGACTCATCACTAGTGTATGGTCAAAGCAGTAGTGTTTGAAATTGCCGACACATTTAACCTATCATCTTTCACTGTTGTGACAGCAGTGGTGAAAGCCAATTAATTAGAACACTGCTGCTGTGCTGTGTTTGAATTTGCTGGGTTGCCAGCACAGCGACCAATAGACTTCCACCGCTGAGACAGCAGCGATGAATGGCAATTGGTTAAATTGGCTGATAAATGCTTTCCATGGTACTGAAGTTAAAACTTCAGCACCATGGAAAGCATGGACTTTCAAACACCAGCAGTGTTTGAATTTTCCAATAAATGCTTTTCATGGTGCAGAAATTTTAACAGCTGAATTTCTTCAGCAGATAAAATTTCAGCACCATGGACTGCATTTACTGGGAAATTCAAACACTGCTGGTGTTTGAAAGTCCATGCTTTCCATGGTGCTGAAGTTTTAACTTCAGCACTATGGAAAGCAATTACCAGCCGATTTAACCAATCGTCTTTCATTGCTGCTGTCACAGCAGTGAAAACTGATTGGTGTCTGTGCCGGCAACCCAGCAATTTCAAACACCGCTGCTGTGACAGCAGCAGTGTTTGAATTCGCCAGTAAATGCTGTCAGCGGTGCTGAAGCTTGCTCAGCGGAATTCCTCAGAATGCTGAGAAGTTCCGCTGAGCAAACTTCAGCACCGCTCAGAGCAGCATACTGACTTGCACCACACACTGACTAATGCACCACACTCTTATACATACAGCCATGCACACACTCCCACACACCACGCTCCCACCACGCTTACAGAAAAAATGCACAGCACTTGCATGACTATCATGCATCAAAAACGCTCCCTTTTTGATGCATGACAGTGTTCCTCCACCCTAAAAGTCTGTGCTCCCTGCATGCTGGGAAATGGACTGGATTGCGCTCCCCTCCCTGAATTTGTGCAGTTGGATGCTCCGCGTCCAGAAAGTGCTGGAAAACAGGTGAGAGCTGGAGCCAGGGACTAAGGTATGCCTGTGTTCTGAGGGAAAGAAAAGAGCAGAAGGAATCCTCCCTGTGGAGTGCTCTGAAACAACAGACTGGGAAGAGGCACGATGCCGACTATGAGAGGAACTGCAAGCCGGACTGTGAGAGTGCCCTGTGTCTGTCGATTGGGTACCTGCTGGAGAACACCAGAGACCCCCATATTCATGAGAGAAAGTGAAAAAAAGTGCTGAAGGGAGAAAAAGGAGAAGACTGCCTGCCTAATAGTTGATTCAGAGGTCCCAGAGGACCCTGGGACCATGATGGAAGTAGAGGAAAGTCTCTCCTGCCCTACAAGGAAAAGTGCGAACCATGGAACATCACAGCATTGGGCCTCAGGACTGAACATGGTTCCTCAGCATTATTGTGAGTATTTACTAATGTGTGCACACGTTAGGATGTAGCATAGATCTCAGAAGCCAAAGCATGGTAGCCATGCAGCCTGAGTAGCAGAGGTCAGTAAGGTTGTAAGTGTAGTGTAGTTTTGTATATTTCCTGTTTTGCAAATGTGACTGTTGAATAACTACTTGTAATAGCTAGGGCAATGTACTGCTGAGTGGCTCAGCTAGAATCTGCAATAATTGTTTACTGTATTTTTGTCACAGTTTATCCCTTGCGAACCTGCTTTACCCTTTAAACTGTTACCCCTGTTTTCTCTTTTGTACCATAACTATACTCTGCACAGTGGTGGTCCCTTTGCCATTACTTCATATTCACCTAGTACATGTGCTTTCCCTAGGCCAAATTGGAATATATAGGGAAGTATTTGCTAAGGCTGGCTTCATACTGCAGTTTTTTCACTGATCAGTGTCCATCCAGTTTGTGTGTCAAAACCCGGAGAGGAACCAGGAGAGGAACATGCAGAGAAAAAGTATAATTGAAAGATTGACACCTGTTCTGAGCTTTGGAGACACTCCTGGTTTTGGGAAAAAAAACAAACAATTTGGCCACTTACATAATATCCATTGCATTTGGCAGAATGCTGTTAGCCCCTCTTAGGGAATAACCTATGTCTCCCAACGCCGATGCTCAATCTCCTACAACCCTGGCATGGGGGCGATTGTAGCTTCTGCGTCCATCCATGCCACAAGGAGGAAACTGGTGGTATTACTGGACACGAGGTCACCCCAGGGCGGCAGCCACTCCAGACAAAGTGAAACATAGTGTCCCGTCAACTGTTTGAAATCACTGTGAACATATACAGTTATGGTTAGAATATTCTTCATCTATTCAGGCACCATGTCTTTCAAAACCAAAGATCTCTCCCCCAAAAAACTGGAAAATGTTTTTCCGGTGTGGTATGTTCCTTATTCCCCTGGGTTCTATAAGTTTGATAACTATGGAGCAGAACAGATACAGGTGTCATTGACAGTATTGAGAATCTGCTTATGTACAGCATTTACTGTAATAACTGTGGAGAAGGAATGAGTAGGACATTGACACCAATTAGTGGTGTAGCTGTCACAAGCTATATAATCATGTTGTGATTGTATTGAGAGATAGGGCTTATACTCCAATATATCACCACTTCCTCCCCACTAGTAAGCTAGCCAGAGGCAAAGGAGACCAAATGTGACCTATGTTTAGTACTACTACTGTCTGGACATATGTTGCCAGCAGTTTCAGTGATGCTGCTATTAGTAGGGAACAGTCCTGTTCATTATATTAGTTTTTTTTCCATTGCCCTACCATGTTAATTGCATATGCCACTTTTGGGTTTAGCATATATCTTGGTTACAAGAATAATGTTTAATTTGTTCCAAATTTTTTTTGACAAACTTATACAATCCTGAAATATTATTGCAAGTGTAGCCAGAAATGCGTGAGGCTGAAAGAGTTCATGGGACAGAAAAAAATCATAATTCAACTACGGCCTGCCCATATTATTGTTATGTGTATACTTTATGTGTCTCCAATTTGACAATGTAATATTCAGCTCAGCTTCCTACAGTAGAAAAGCAACTTTTCGCTGTGTGATGTTTTATGATTGCAAGAGGCTGATGGACCCAGCATGGTTCCATACTCCTTTATCAGCAGCCATTTCATGGACAGAAATGCTTGTTAGTTTTGAGTAAAACTTACAGAAAAAAAACTATAATTTAAATATTGACACCTCTTCTGAGTTTTGGAGACTCTGTTGGTATTGGCACACAAACTGGATGGAACCTGATCAGGGAAAAAACTGCAATGTGAAACTAACCTAACAGAAGAGTTTGTAACTTTCTTACCTGTCTTTTCCTGCACTCCTCTCAGCTGATTTGTGACTAAAGATGAGTAAACTTTCCCCAAATATGTCTGCCAATTTCAAATTCGGCACGAACATTGATGATTCAGTTCGCTATCGTTAACCTGAGCAATTTATAAAAAAAAATCCCTGAATGCAACTTTGGGAAGAAGTAAAAAATTTTTAAATCACCTGAAAACCTGAAAACATTCCCTGAATCTTTGGGGCCAAAGCGCTCACCGGAAGACCTGCTGGCCAGGAACAACACCGGAGTCCGGCGCGACACCCCTGCAGATCCTGCCTTGGCTCCCAACCTTCCTGGCCTCATGAAAACCGTATCAGGCACACCCCCCTCCCACCCCACATTCCCTCTCGGTAAAATTTTTTTCTCTCTTTTTTTTAAGATTCTGATTTTAAGACGCACCCGTATTCCCCCCAGTTTGGGGGAAAAAAAAGTGTGTCTTATAATCTGAAAAATATGGTAGGTATTATTGGTAACTGCTTTTCTTCTATATCATATTTATTCCCTCTATTTCTAAAGAGGTAACGATATTGTTCTTAGTGTAGTTATTAAATTTTCCAGAGGAGCATGCAAGGCACTTAAAGGGAACCTGTCAGCTAGTTTATGCCCCCCAAGCTATCACTGTCTGTAGCTGCAGCTTTATAATACTATTCTAATCATCCCTGTCTGAGCTCATACTGTAATGTGAAAGGTGAAAGAAAAGCATTTATACACTTACATTTTCTCATGTAATGAGGCAGTCAGTCTCCAGCTTGGAGGACGGGGACTGTTTGGCAGGTTAATAGTTAACATTTCAGCCTTGTGCTAGAACATGTTGGGAGACCTGATGTGATGTCACAACCATTTGACTACAATAGGCGGAGCTAAGTTCTCATAGAACATAATACATTTGCTGGCTTAGTTCTGCCCGCTATGGTCACATGATCGTTACATCACACAGGTCCTTTAGCCATCCAAGTTAAAAATGAGTTAACTATTATCCTGCCAGACAATCCCCCTCCTCCAAGGTGGGGACTGAAATGTAAGTGTATAAATGCTTTTCTTTCACCTTTAACATTACACTATGAGCTCAGATAGGGATGATTAGACTGGTATTATAAAGCTGCAGCTACAGACACTGATAGCTGGAGTAGCATAAACCACCTGACAGGTTCCCTTTAAGTCTTCTCCTATAATGGCATGCTAGACCTGACATGTCATCTCTCCATAAGGAGAAATGTTATCCCTTAATTCCCCAGTCTTAGCCTCTCATCAAGTCAAATCATATCTTATACTTTGCACTGATGAGGAGCAAACACTCCGAAACACCATCTGCAAATTGAGAATATGATTTGGCTTATATCCTTGGCTATATGATAAGCTTTGTTAAAAAGTCAATATTGACTTTTAAGATTGTTACTTCCAATAGGTGTCACTAGAGTTCAAGTCCTCTATGAATAGACAATTTGCATATTAAATTTCCCAGAGGAGCATGCAATGTTTTTAAGTCTCCTTATATACTGCCATGTCATCTCTCTATAAGAAAAAACGTTATAGCTTAGATCCATAGTGTAGTAGTATTTTTGTGGCCTTGGTAATTTTGATAATAATTGTCCTTTCTAGATAAATTTTCCTGGGCCCAAGTTATGGGTTCACCAGTGAGGCCACATTGAAGTACTCGGAAGTCTTTGTCACAAGTGCTCAGAGAAGAGAGTAAGAAGCTGTGGACAAAGAAAGTGTAATAGGGACCTTCCAAGTAAATATATAGAAAAGGGACGAGAGCTAGTAACTCACTTCATATGGTTGTACCACACAACCAACATGAAAACATGCCAAATGTGCAGTTAACTGTTGCAGGATCCACATATATGATGGCATGCCAAAGAAAAGGGAACCAGATGAAACCCATGAACAAAGATCTGTGCTGCTGCTATAAATGACGTGACCCAGAAGAGACGTGCCAGAGAAGAGAATGCACACAGGTCATCAGCATACACAATTCTGTTTATTGCCTGTAAGCAGTTTTCTTTTATAATTTACAGACACAGTAACACAACATGCAAAGTGTCCACTGGACAGTCACCCTCTTTCTCAGAATTTTGTCATGATAACCTTTAATTTTTATGCTTTCCCAGTGTACTATCCATAACACTGTTTCTCAGAACATTGCATATTAGACAAGAAAATATTAGCAATAATAATGTATAACCGATGCTGTCGAAACGCGTCGGTGTTAGCACATACTGCCTGTATTAAATGGATGGCGTTCATGTTTGAATAAATCCTCATAATTGCAAGTTTATGAGTGCTGGATTTTTCTACATTATTATTGGTGATTGTCGGTCCAGAGACCAGGACTGTATCCGTGCACCATTTCCTTGTGCTGGAGTACTGCTATTTCAACTGAGTGAGCTGAACTTTCCTTCAACCTTTCCCCTGCTACCAAGATAATATTAGACCAAATAGGAAATCCTAAAAAATCTTAACCTCTCTATATCTGGCCCATATATAGTGTGTTTTATTATGTAGGTAACATTTTTCCTGATATAGCAGCAACGATGCAATACAATAATATTTGCATTGAATTTCTCTTCAATGGCTGTCCAATGGAGAGACTTATACTTTGGGGTTTGAGCCCCTAATTTTTAATGACATTTAGCAATACCAATGCTTTACATGGTGATTGACTGCGGGATGTGCTGGATGAGGGACAATAAAAACATTGACGTACCAGACACTGCCCCTATGCAGCATAACACCTTCAGATGTATCATCATCGTAAATACTGATATAATAGAAAGCAATAATGAAATGGGCAGCGCTCCGCTGTCAGCTCCCTCCTCCATCATTCTCCCACTGTTCTGAACTCTGGCAGCTAAGTGGGCATGATTACATCACTTCATCGCACCTGCTGTAAAAGTGGTGAAAACAGCTTCAGAACTGTCCATGGTGAGACTGATAAAGCGGGGGACTGAGGAGATGTGAGTATTTATTTTCGTTTATTTTTAATGAGTGAGTACAAGGTGTCCATAATACTACATGGATGACTATGGGCTGTGCAATATAGATGGGCTGTGCATTATACTATAAAGAGAACTAAGGGCTGTGCATTATATTTGCAGGAGCATTATAGTATGTGGAGGAATATGGGGGTACATTATATATGGAGGTCTATTGATAGTACATTATATTATACGGAGAATAATTGGGTGCATTTTACAATATCATGGAGTTTGGGCTGTGCATTATACTCTTCGGAGGACTATAGTGGATGCATTATATGTGAAGGATTATGGAGGGTGAATTGTATTATATGGAGAACTATTGGGTGCATTATATAAAAAGGAGGACTATGGGGGGTACATTAAATATGGAGGTTTTGGGATGCATTATATTTTATGTAGGACTGTGGGGGTGCATTAAATTACATGGAAAACTATGGAAGATGCTTTATACTATATGGAGGGCTATGTGAGGCCTAATATATCATATGTAGGATTGTAGGTGGGCATTATACTTTAAGGAAGGACCATTATACTATATGAAAATTATGTCGGGGCCCTTATGATATTTGGATTGCTATCTTGAGTCATTAAACTATTTAATGATCTATGTGGGAGCCCTTATAATATTTAGAGGGCAATCTGAGGGCCATTATGCCGTATACATGCAATTATAAGCAGTGAAAGATTGTTTGGAGTACATTGTACTGTGCGAACTGTGGGCACCTCTATGCAATTTGGAGTGGTGTGGATGCCATTATATTGTACGTAGGCCCATTATACAGCATGGAGGGCTGTGAGGGGGTCAAGTTGGAGAACATACCTTGTTGTGATCACCTTACTTTGCTTTGGTAGGTACAGTAGGTTCATCATATGGTACATGTGGAATTTACTGTGAAGTAATAAATACAGTGTTTGCGGGGCACTTATTTTTGGCAATATACTTTGTGGGCACAGTGAAAAAGGAATTTAGGGACTTCAATAGGAGAAAATTACTTTCAAAGGACTAAAATGTTGTGACATTAACTATTATGTGACCCAACCAAATATTAATTTATTTTTTTACGGGGAAGCAGCCTAATAATAACCTCTGATGTGGGGTCCCATGATTTCTATGTACACCGCTGATTACCATTTCAGGCTTGCTTTAACCCTAGAATGCATGACGTTAAAAATATACATATTAAGGTATAGACTCCCATGCAAATAATATAGAAAAACACACTTAAATAACTTTCACAAGTTTATTTCAAAATTGCTAAATAAAATATGAATAGTGGACAAAATTTTAATTATAATTTTTCACAGAAAATACCAAAAAATCATTTTTTTTCCAAATTTCACACAAAGATATGAAAACACACACAGAAATGCATAGAAATCTATAGCAAGCTAGCTGCAGCTACATTTGTATTCTAACATTCTTTTCTATTATATTAGTCTTCCAAACAATTCTGACATGTTATTTTTTCAGAAGAATGTTCTTTGCAAACATTTTCCTTACAAGTGGAACAATATCGCTCAGTTTTCCTCTCTGTTTCTTGGACACATGAAACATCACTTTCGTTTTCTTTCTCCTGGCTCTGGAATAATCTGAAACTGTACCCAACACTGTTTCATTGCTTTTTTAGTTTGCTTTGGCAAGCATGTCAAGTAGATTCGCTCTATCATGTGAGGCATTACAAGTTCATGACAAAGGTCCTTCAAGAATATTCGTCTCCTGTCCTTCCTTTGTGCATGACATTCCGGATGAGTTTCTGTATAAATAATGAATGAATTTAGGGCTGCTACATCAAGCATATTTGAAAATAGTACTACAGGCCATCGTTTTGCTTGCCTCTTACACGAATATTCTCCCACCATCTCATCCATTTTATCTACACCTCCTTTTGTTGTATTGTAATGCAGGATGATTTCTGCTTTCAATTTTTTGTCATTGCTGTCAACACTGCAATCGTGATGCATGGTGCTGAGTAAAATCACAGATTTCTCCTTCTTCGCCTTGTAAGATACCAAAGTTTCTTTGTCATTGAATCCAAAGACACTCTCATAAAGTGCTCACTGACGATTGTGTTTGAGTGCTGCTGGAATTTCTCGTCTGTTTTGCTTTATAGTACCAACAAGTGTAATAGATTTTACAAGCAGAAAATTGCCTAGTTCAACATTGGTGAAATAATTGTCCATGGTGATGTCTCTACCTGAATTGAATATTGGAACAGCAAGAGTTTTTACTATTTCAGACGCTAGTTCCTTCTGTACTGGTGCACCAACCTCTTTGCCACAGTAGATTATGCCATTTATGCCATAATAATTTGCACAATCATATCACACATCCAGAAGATTTTTATTCCGTACTTGGCTGGCTTGCTGGACATGTATTGTATGGCCTTATCACTCCCTCCTAAAATCACATGACATCCTCACATGTTATTATCCACACCCTGGCCCATCCACCAGCTTTACTGAGTACAAATAAAGTAACTTGAGACACAAACACCACTGAGAACATGATAAAAATAGCGGGGCCTGAATCCGTACAGATGTAGTTTTCACCAAACAAGCATTGTTACACCAAAGTGCCTATGAAAAAAATTATATGAACAACTGGATATTATCACAACGACATACTTGAGGAATACCTGGAGTTTCAAAATTCTAACTAAAGTAATTTTGCAGATAATAGCAAAAATGTAAGCCTGGGGACCTAAAAGGCCCCTGAGCCAGTTAGAAGAATTAGAGATGCAGAGCTGAAGCCAAAAAGGCAATTGTAATTAAAGGGAACCTGTCACCTAATTTTAAGCCCCTACACTATCTCTAGCTGTCCCTACACCGGCCGGACGTCACTTCCGGCGCGGTGCATTATGGGGCCGGTCACGTGATCGGCCCTAGTGCATTATGGGACCGATCACGTGATCGCATGCGCAATGCGCTTACTGAAGCCGGGCCGGTCACGTGATCGGCCCCATAATGCACTAGGGCCGATCACGTGACCGGCCCCATAATGCACCGCGCCGGAAGTGACGTCCGGCCGGTGCTTAGAACTACAAACATGGTGGCAGATTACAAAGACATGGGGGCAGAGAGGGCCCTGAATAATGCTGCCCAGCGGGGCGTGCATTACAGCATGGAGGAGTGCTGTGGAAGCGTGGCCATGCCTACCCAGTCCCCTAACCACGGGGACTGCAGTAAGTTCAGACTTAATTTACACATGTTTAATAGGGAGACTTTAGATAAGAAAGGGAGAGATAGGGAGCTGCTAGGAAGCTGTAGGGACAGCTAGAGATAGTGTAGGGGCTTAAAATCAGGTAACAGGTTCCCTTTAAAGTTTGATTTATTATCTTAAAGAGTAAGTTGTCTTGGCGTTGGTTTACAATTAAAATAAAAAAAAAAACTCTTTAACGTTCAGGCTGTCATTAAATGTCCTTTAATTTTTTCTAGATAATTTGGTTATTCAATATTGGCTAAGCAGTTCTAAATAAAAATATTTAAAACTTCATCCTCCATTAAATGGGTAAATTAAGAAAATGTTTTCAAATAGTTTTTCAATTTATTTTCTTCTCCTGTTTAATGGAAAAAAAATGTGCAAAGCAAATATGCAAACTGGTTTTGTTCTTACTTTAATGTAGGAATATTTTTTTGGTGACATTTTTAATTTTAGAATTGCCATTGCATTACTGTGTTACCTGCATTCTACATCTGTTAAACACAGGTGGAAGAAATTCAGGTCATAGAGATAAACAATAGAGCAAAAATATTACTCCCAACAGTTGCTTTCTTGGCACTGTTAGCAGAATTCAGGCACCAGAAGAGCTAATGTAAGCCCATCAGCATAGTAAGACAACGCCTCTTCTTCCACCATCTGCAGAATGGAAGCAGTGCTAATTGACACCTGTAGTTTGCTGATGGCAGCAACACAGCAGAGGAGAAAAAAAATCCTGCTGCCAATGTATGCACAGCTTATTAGAGTCTGTCTGAGCAACAGAAGCTCTTTCAATCTCCTTTAGATAAGATACTGAAATAGGTAATCATTTTACTCCCATGTAAGGGGGTGTGGGAGTAAGTGCCTCTTCTTAGGGTGTTTTCAAATGCTGCGTATTTGCTGAGATTTTTTACGTGCGAGCTCATCACAAACCAAGAGTGGAACAGAGGAAAAGTATAATAGAAACAAATGCTCCACTTCTTTTTTTTTTTTAAATCAATTAGTTTTTATTAAATTTATAAGCAAGCGTTACAAACTTAAGCGAGGGAGAAGCCCTGAACAAATATTACAGCAGAAATCAAAACAAAAAGGGAGGGGTAAGGTGAGAGTGAAAATGGGGAAGGTCCATCATGAATATACATTTAACAACAAAGGTCATTAGCATACTGTAAAGAGGTCATAACAGTAATAATAAAAACAATCAGTAGATTGATAATACCAGCAATGAGCAAAATATAAGAATGCGATGATTTCCACACACCCCTATATAGGCGTTCAGATCAGTCGGACTCAGGGCCATATAGGGAAGATAACCAGGGTCCCACCATTCTAATCTCCTGGATTTGACGACAAGGTCATGAGTCAAGATGGTTTCGTGCTGCAGATGTAGCCTAATCTGCGACACCAGTTCCGCTTTGGAGGGTGTGGTGAAAAACTTCCAGTATCTAGACAAGCACAATCTAGCTGCTATTAAGATATTGGTCAAAATAGGGTGAACTATCCTGGGGACATCCTCCAGGCCAAGGCCCAGCAGTACCATAGGATCACTGAGCTCAAAGAGAAATCCGACGATCTCAGTGATTAACGACTCAACCACGTTCCAGAACCCCCGAACTAGAGGACAGAGCCATCACCCATGCTCCATGGACCCGGTCACCAGACGGCACTTCCAACAAGGGGAGGCAGAGGATTGTTGGATTTTTGCCAGTTGGAGAGGCGTCAAGTACCAGTTCAACTGGATTTTCTTAGCCTGTTCTAAATGTAGGATACATGACAAAAACTTGGAGGTGTGGTTCGTGGCTCTGAGCCAAGAGTCCAGAGGGGCCGAGAAGGAGAACCTCCGCTCCCATATTGCCATATAAGGGAGCTTGGCTGGGCATTGGCCGTGAGAAAAACCATACATAAAATTGACACCCCATGGGAAGCAGAGCATTGGGGCTTAAAATACCTTTGTAGGTGATCATTAACAGGAAACTCGTCCCATGGAGGCAGATGTCATGTGGAAAGGAAGTGGTGACCTGGAGATATTGGTAAAAGACCACATTGGGAAGAGAAAAGATACTGTGTAGTGCGGAGAAGGGTCGGAGCTCGGACCCATCAAATAGATCATACAATGTCAGGATATTTAAGGCCGTCCAGCGGGACAGGGACAAATCAGTTATAGTATGCTCCAGGGCCCGGAGAGAAATATATCTAAATAGAAAGGGAAGGAAGAAGCAGCCCAAGAGAAACCATAATTTCAGTAATGCAAACATTGTCCTTAGAATGCCACCGGAAGGGGAGGGGCGTCGGAGACCTATCTCCAGCAGGATCCTGAGGGAACCAGAGGGGGCATGATGTGCCTCAATTTGTAACTATGGTATGGAGGTAACATCCCCCGACCACCAGATCTTCGTATATTCAAGGATGGCAGCTCTATAATATATGAGGATGTCCGGGACCCCCAGACCTCCTGCGGCACATGGGAGAATCATCACTTTGTGGGCAATGCAAGGGTTTTCTTTATTCCAAATTAACGAGTTGATGAGGAGTTGAAGACTGGAAATACATGTACGGGGAAAGGGTAGAGGCAGACAGCGAAATAGGTAAATTAGTTTAGGGAGAATAATCATATTAGTAATGTGTATGCGGGCGATCCAGGAAAGAACCAAGGAGGAGAGCCTGTCCAGTTCCTGTGTGATTTCCTGGTGTATCCTATCAAAGTTTTCATTAACAATAGTGTGTAAACGGTACACAAAGACCTCAAGATATAGGAAACCCTCAGGGGACCAAGAAAAAGAAAACCATCTCTGGAGGTGGTCTTGGACAGATTTAGGTATATTAATAGGAAACAAGACGGACTTAGACATGTTAAGCTTATAGTAAGACGCAGCTGAAAATTCTGTGAGAAGGGACATAATTTCTTCTAATGAAGTTGAGACATTTACACATTTGAAGACCACGTCATCAGCATATAACCCAATTTTATGTTCCCGCCCCCGATGACAACTCCATTAATATTGGTATTGGCCCTAACTGCAGCAGCCAGTTGCTCCATAGCCAACGCAAAAATTAAGGCTGAGAGCGGGCAACCCTGCCTCATCCCGTTAGTTATATCAGTGCTGCTGGAGACAAAGCCGGAGGCTCGGACGGAAGCAGAGGGGAGTGAATAACAGGGCCATGACAGCCACCTTAACCTGGCCAGTGATGCAAAATTTGCTCAAAACCTCCCCAGTATACTCCCAATGAACCCTGTCAAACGCTTTTTCAGCATCCAGCGACAGGAGAACACTGGGGGCCGCAGACCTTCCTAGAACGTCCAGGAAATTAATCAGACACTTCGTTCCATCATGAGACTGTCTACCTGGGACAAAGCCAACCTGATCGGGCCCAATAAGAGCCGGTAACACCCCCATGAGCCTATTTGCACAGATCTTGGCATAGATCTTTGTGTCGCAGTTCAGCAACGTTATGGGGTGGAAATTTCCCGGTGTAGTGGGTGATTTCCCCAGTTTGGGCAAGGTGGCAATGATCGCCTCCAAACCCTCCTTACAGGCCTCTCCCCTGGATGTCCAACACTCAAAAAGCCTCCATAGAAATGGTAAAAGGATGGGGGAGAACTGTGCATAGTGGGAGAATGGGAAGCCGTCGGGGCCAAGTGCAGAGTGTTTTTTGGCAGATTTAATCACCTGTAAAATTTCGGGTGGGGTTATAGGGGTATTCAAAAGTGACAATTGTTGCGGGGACAATTTAGGGAGTTTGACCTTATTAAGAAAAGCCGTAATAGTTTCAGAGGTAGGCTGTGGTGTATCAGGGTCTTTGTTTAAATTATAAAGTATTATATAATTATAATACTGTCGGAATTCTTCAGCAATTTTTATGGGGTGACTAATCTGCTGTCCAGAAGGTTTGATGAGATGTGAAATTCTAGATTGTGCCGTTCTCTTTTGTACCCATTTGGCTAGTGGAGCTCCAGCTCTGTCACCCATGCCGTAATACTTAGCGTTAAGGATTTTAAGGTGTTTTTCTGTCTTGTGTAGGAGGAGGGTGCGGAGATGGTTCCTCACCGCAGTGAGCGAGGACAGTGCTGCAGGCGAAGGGGATGTTTTATGTTGCTCCTCCAGGGACTGTAGGGAACACAAGATAGCATCGAGTTCTGCCGTGTATTGTTTTTTAACAAACGACGCCATCTTTATGAGTAGTCCCCTAAGTACACCTTTGTGGGAGAAGCAGAGGGTATCATCCCGCACAGCTCCATCCTCATTTAAACTAAATAATTCTGTTAGTTGGTTGTTAACGTCTCCAGAGATCTGGGGTCGGTCAGGAGGTATGAGTTAAGTTTCCAGAGGAAAGGAGGTGTAACATTGGAGGGATCTGCTATTTGCAGGGAAGTGGGCGCATGGTCCGACCAGGTGATACAATGGTGGCAGCAGTGCAGGCTTGTAACAAAGCATCATTTACAAATATATAATCTATTCTGCTATACGTGTGGTAACGAGGAGACAAAAAGGTGTAGTCACGCTCCATAATGTGAAAGTATCGCCATATATCATGTAAGCCATGCTCCATCATGAGGGGGCCCATCTCACCCCTCGAAAAGGATGCATCAGAACAATCAAGATACTTATTCATGGGTACATTAAAGTCTCCGCCTACTATTGTACGGCAACAGCCAAACACAGTGGGCCTGTCCAGGAGTGAGTTCAGGAAGGTTTTTTGCCCAAGATTAGGTGCATACAGGGAAACTAGAACATAGGGGGTGTTATTAATCAGACATGAAAGGATTATGTATCTCCCCTCTGCATCGGAGAAGGAGTCAGTCAGATGGAAGGACACCGTATTTCTAATGAAAATAACCACTCCAGCTTTTTTCAAAGGACTGTTAGCAAAAAATTGAAAGGGAAATGTTTTAGATTGTAATCTGAAATTATCTGTAGCTAGTAAATGGGTTTCTTGGATAAAGACTATATCACTCCCTCCTGGATTTGCCAAACTGCCGCAAAGCCATCGACCGCTTAATGGACGAGTTAAGGTCGTTAACATTCAAAGACGAGATGGCAATACTCATGACACCAGACTAAATAACTGTAGCAGATATGACCCCGCAAAGACCGTTCATATATAAACCAAAAATCATCAGTAGGACCTGTAAGATAAAGGGGGGGAAGAGTGGGGGGAAAACAAAGGCTGTGGGAAAGAACACCCAGCCATAGTAACAAGAGCTCATAAAAATGTGAGCTCAATTCTGAAAGAAAAAGAAGAGAAAAAAGCCTTAAAAAAAGAGAACAAAACAGGAGACACGCAAGTCCCTGTGTCTCAAAAGAGTGACCAAAACACACTCGTGGGGGAAAAAATTCTCAGATCACAAAGCAGTCTGGAAAGAGGGACCAGCGCAGTCCAAAAACTTAGGACCACAGCCGGGACCTTAACAGCCACAATCACCGGGCAGTTGTAGAGTAGTCAGAGTCAGACAGCCTTCTCCCACTCCTTGGATACCGTGCAGGCAGACGCTTTAGGACTGGAACCAGACCGAGACGGTGTCTTCTCAGAATCCGGGCATAATCCCCCTTCCCTGAGGGTCCGCCCCAGGTGGCTGGGGAAACGGAATATTTGTGCTGTACCCTTGTAGCGGAACCGAACATGGACCGGGGATCCCCAAGTGTACATGAGGCCCCGATCTCCCAGGGTTTTGCAATATGGGGCAAATTCGCGCCTCCTCACTAGGGTGCCCACTGAAAGATACGGGAAAATGGACACCCCTGCAAAGTGGGGGGGGTCAGCTTGGGGTTTTTCTGCATGGCTTGAAGGAAAAAGTCAGTAAGTGAAGGCTTATTGAAGTGGACCAGAATATCTCTGGGGAGTGCCTTATTAAAGTGCGGGGGTTTGGGGATCCTGGAGACTCTTTCAATCTCTGGGTCCCCCCGCTGGGCATCTGGGAGCAACTGGAGCAATAAGGAGTGGACCGTGTCCTGTAAGTCCTCAGACTCCTGTGCCTCAGGAATCCCTCGTATCCTAATGTTCCTTTTCCTGGACTTGTCCTCTAAGCTACAAATCCTGAGTTGGGCTTGTTTTAGTTCCTCCGCCATCAGGCTATAGCCAGTAGCCAGCTCATTATGAGCATCCACATACTTAGACAACTTCTCCTCGATGTGATTTGTCCTCTCTCCCAGGGAGGACAGATCTTTACAAATCTCCCCCAGCACATCCCGCATGTCCTCCTGCAGGGACCGCCTGCAATGATCCCAAAAGGGCTTTTAGTGCCCGCCACGTCACTGGAGCGTCATCATCATTCTCCCTGTCAGTGCTCTCCTCAGGGCTGCGGGAGGTGCAGGAGGGAGGAGATCAGGGGACTGGCGCCATTTTGGCCGGGGAGTGCTGGGGCTGATAAGGGCCGAAGAAGTCTGTGACTTTCTTTGTCACAGCCCGCTGCCTGGAGGAGTTTCTGGGCATACCTGGGGCGTCAGGAGAGCCTCCGCCGGCGGAGGACGTGTGGATGAAGGCTGTGGGACGACTGCAGAGTGCCGTTATCTCAGTGAATTGCAGGAGCTCAGGGAGACACGTCCGACACCATGAGCTCCTAGGCCACACCCCAAGTGCTTTACTTCTGCATTTAATCACCCATTCCTGGTTCGTGATAAGCTCATGCGTAAAAAAATGCAGCAAATACGCAGCGTATGAATGCACCCTTACTGTGAAAAATGCTCTGTACTAATGGAGTTATAAAAGTGGTAAAGTTATGCCTTCTTTCTAGTGTAACCATGTGTCTGCTGTCCTTGAGGGGCCAAAGTAAGAACTGCTTCCTCATTAGTTAGAAGTTAATCAATGTGAGTTCTGGTGCTCTTGGTGGGAGGGGCTTGGTCTAAAAAAGAAGTGCACACAGTGGACAGCTAAGAGAGTCCCAAAAAGGAGAAAATAATTTGCAAGAACAATTGTCATAAATTAACTACCACTGACCCCTGCGGGAGATGCATGTGAACTTCGGCATGTTCCCCAAGAGAAGGGTGGATAGGGTGCTGACAGTGAGAGAAAATGTTTCCAATGAGCATCCTCAAATCCTGACGTGAGCAGTTTCCCATGGGAACAATGGTGTTGGAGTTGGCTGGATCTTGCATAGAGTGCAGCCAGAGACTGGGGTGACAGGCGTGTTGGGTGAAAACCTGGAGGTGCTAAAACGTGGGGAGAAATCAAAGCAAAGAACTGTAAATACCACCAAACCTGTAACATTTATGATTAGTGTCCATGTTTCACTAGACTTTTTAATTAAAGAGTTTTTGAATGACTTTGTGGATTCATTATGTACTTTGTCCCTCATTGAGGGTGCTGATAAACAAAATTTTTTAATAGAGCTATGCAAGACTCTGTGGGCATGGGGTTGCACAGTGGCCTGGACCTGGACTTAAGCCTGATTGACCTGCCCCTGTGTTTTGAACCCTTTCACATCCATACAATGCTGCTGCTAGAAGCCCAGCATGTCTCATTAAGGTGTATATAGACCTTAGACTAGGGTCACTCTTAAATACAGAATTGCGTTCACCACATCCAGATCCGGATGCATGAACGCAATTGACTTCTGACATTCAGCAATCCGTTGTGTAATCCTGAGCAATCCGGTTACCGGATAGTTTGCTCATCCCTGCGGCAGATTTATATTAAATCGGTCAAAGAAAGTAAATTTACTTACCAAAGAAACGTTTACACTCTTTGACCGATTTAATATAAAAACAGATTTCCTAAGACAAAATCCAAACACCTGGCCTCAAAATAATGACTTCCAAGAAGGATTGAAAATTGTCAAAACATTAAAAGTAGTTAATGATATGGCTGAGCGTGGTGTTAAATTAATAACCGACTTTAACGACCTTCTGACAAAAGATGAAGAACAAAAGCAATATGTCCTGCAAGTTGTAAGCAAATGCCGGGCATTATATTCTGACGTTTCAAAAACTACTTTAACAAAAGCTCTAGAATAGATTAGATAACTATAAAATTATCAACTCATGTAGGTACTACGTCTGTATCTTTTCTGTGTCTGTTTTGTATGTATTATATACCTCATTTTTATATTTTAAAATAAAAAATGTCAATAGACTTATCAGTATTACTTGTTTTTTTATTATATTTCTACTTTAAACTCAAAAATATACCAAAAAAACCCCAAATTTATCACTTAATAACAAAATATATGAAGTATGCTCCTAGTGGTACTAGGTCACGTTCTTGGGGCTAAAAGCTGTTGTAACTCAGTTTGACTTAAAATAACAACTATGTATAAAATATAAATTTTGAAGAACAACATTAGCTTTCTTTTGAGATATTAAGCGTGTTTTTATTATTTACCGTTCTGGAGTTATGGCTCCATATGTCAGCTTTTTGGCCAAAAATTTTGATTTTTTCAAACTTTGAGTGATGAGCGGCACGGGTTAACGTCGTTTGATCGAGCTCAAATTTTGTCTATCTCAATATCTGGAAAGGGGAATCGTTTTGTGGGGCGCAGACTAACAAGATTCCGACATTTTTCCCCCCCCATATGAGATCCGGTCACTTTAGTGGACACCGCCCAAAAAGCCAGTTCTGACTGCCTCAATTGTGCAAAAAAAAAAGGGAGAGAGAAAAACAAATAAAGAGAAGAAAAATAAATAAATAAAACACACACAGCGCAGCAGTGTTTTAAGACTCCGCTATAGAAATATGGAAATACGTTAACCCCTTTACGACTAATGACGAGTATACTCGTCATGAAAAGCTGTCAGTTCCCGCATCATGACGAGTATACTCGTCATGGCTTTGAACTGTCACTGCTTGTAAACAAACAGTGACAGCTCAAATCTAAAAGCTGTCAGTGACAGCTGAGGGTCAGGGGCAGAGGTGTGGGCACCCCTGTTAACCCCTTCACCCCCCCCCTTCCCCAATCATACTTATCTGCCGGCGGGCTGCACCGCACCCGCCGGCCATGAACTAATGATCCAGCTCCCCCTGTGTCCTGTCCCCGCCCCCTGTGTCCAGAACCCCCTGTGTCCTGTAGCCCCCCCTGTGTCCAGAGCCCCCTGCGTCCTGTCCCCGTCCCCTGTGCAGCCCCCCCTGTGTCCTGTGCATCCCCGCCCTCCACCTTACTTAAATTGTCTGCCGGCAGGCTTATGCGCCCGCCGGCGAAGCTGCAGGGCCCCCTCCTCCTCCCTGCTGGTCCCCAGCCCCGGTCCCCAGCCCCCGGCCCCCAGCCCCACTCATCTATTCTGGCAGGCTGCACGCGCGGTGCACCCGCCCGCACCGTCAGCCTCCTCTGCAGTCCGGTGTGGCCCCTCCTCTTCTCAGGGGCTTATCGCTGGGTAAGTATGAATGAATGAATGAATGGATGGATGGATGGATGGATGGGTGGATGGATGGATGGGTGGATGGATAGATGGATGGATGGATGGGTGGATGGGTGGATGGATGGATGGGTGAATGGATGGATGTGTGCGTGCGTGGATGTGCGTGCATGGATGTGCGTGCTTGGATGTGCATGCGTGGATGTCAGCGTGCGTGCGTGGATGTGTGCATGGATGTCAGCGTGCATGAATGTCAGTTTGCGTGTGAATGTGCGTGCGTGGATGTGCGTGTGTGAATGTGCGTGCGTAGATGTGTGCGTACGTGGATGATGGGTGCATAGGTACCATGATGCGTGGATGATGGGTGCAACAAGGGATCAAGTGTCCTCTTGTTATAGTCTCTGGGATCATAGTCATGGTGCACTGTATAACTGATCATTGTCATACAGTACACCATAACTCTGACCCCTGAGACTGTAGGAAGAGGACACTTGATCCCTTGCTGTAGTCTCTGGATTGAGCAGAAGCGATCGAGCGTCGTGGGACCTTCGTTGTGGACTACATCGGAGGCGATCGAGCGTCGTGGGACCTTCGTTGTGGACTACGTCGGATTTTTAAAATAAAGATGGAGTCCGAATTTTGTTTGTGTTTTTTTTTCAAATAAAAAGATTTTTCTATGTGTGTATTTTCTGACTATTTACCAGAGATTCCTAATGGCGGGTCTAACGTTGGCCCTATATTATGAATCTCGGGCTTAGTGCCAGCTGCCAATAAAAAGCTGGCATTAACCCCTTTATTACCCAGTTTGCCACCGGCACGAGGGCAACTGGAAGAGCATGGGTACAGCGCCAGAAAATGGCGCTTCAATGAATGCGCCATATTCTGGGGCGGCTGTGGGCTGCAATTCGTAGCATGGGGGGCCCAGAACGCTTGGGCCTTTCCATGCTGAGGATTCCAGCCCCCAGCTGCCTAGTTGTTCCTGGCTGGGCCAAAAATATGGCGGAGCCCTACATCATTTTTTTTCTCTAGAATTAGTTCTAGAAATAAAAAAAAATGGGCTTCGCTGTATTTTTGGTTGCAGCCAGGTACAACGAGGCAGCTGGGGGTTGCTGGCAGTCTGTAGCTGCCAAGTTGTACCTGGCTGGACCAAAAATATGGCAGAGCCCTACTTTTCTAGAATTAGTTCTAGAAATAAAAAAAAATGGGCTTCGCTGTATTTTTGGTTGCAGCCAGGTACAACGAGGCAGCTGGGGGTTGCTGGCAGTCTGTAGCTGCCAAGTAGTACCTGGCTGGACCAAAAATATGGCGGAGCCCTACGTCATTTTTTTTTTTTAGAATTAGTTCTAGAAATAAAAAAAAAATGGGCTTCGCTGTATGTTTGGTTGCAGCCAGGTACAACGAGGCAGCTGGGGGTTGCTGGCAGTCTGTAGCTGTCAAGTTGTACCTGGCTGGACCAAAAATATAGCGGAGCCCCACATCACTTTTTTTTTTCTGGAATTAGTTCTAGAAATAAAAAAAGGCCTTCGCTGTATTTGTAGCCAGCCATGTACAACTTGGTAGCTGGCTGACTGGAATCCTCAGCGTGGAGAGACTCAAATGTTGTGGGTCCCCCACGCTGCAAATTTCAACCCACAGCCACCCAAGAAAATAGCGCATTCATTAGAGGCGGCATTTTCTGGTGCTGTACCCCAACTCTACCAGTTGCCCTTGTGCTGGTGGCACACGGGTTCTCCATATGCGACATGGTGTCCGCTAACAATTTCAATAGAAAATTAGCTCCAATTGTTAGCGGAAACCATGTCGGGTATGGAGAGCCCCTCCCTGTGTGCCTGAACATTGGAGCTCCCCCACAAGTGACCCCATTTTGGAAACTAGACCCCCGAAGGAACGTATCTAGATGTATAGTAATCACTTTGAACTCCCAGATGCTTCACAAATTCATCCATAAAAATGGAAAAGCACTTTTTTTTCCACAAAAAGTTTCTTTTTTCATTTTTACGGATCAATTTGTGAAGCACCTGGGGGTTCAAAGTGCTCACTATGCATCTAGATACGTTCCTTGGGTGGTCTAGTTTCCAAAATGGGGTCACTTGTGGGGGAGCTCCAATGTTTAGGCACATAGGGGCTCTTCATATCCTACAAGGTGTCTGCTAACAATTCCAATTATTAGTGGACACCATGTTGCGTATGGAGGGTCCCTGTGTATCTCCACATTGGAGCTCCCCCACAAGTGACCCCATTTTGGTAACTAGACCCCCAAAGGATTATATCTAGATGCATAGTGAGCACTTTGAACCCCCAAATGCTTCACAAATTGATCCGTAATAATGAAAAAGAAATTATTTGTGGAAAAAAAGTGCTTTTTCATTTTTACGGATGAATTTCTGAAGCATCTGGGGGTTCAAAGTGCTCACTATGCATCAAGATACGTTCCTTTGGGGGTCTAGTTTCCAAAATGGGGTCACTTGTGGGGGAGCTCCAATGTGGAGACACACGGGGACCATCCAAACGCGACATGGTGTCCGCTAACAAATTGAGCTCATTTTCCATTTGAAATTGTTAGGGGACACCATGTCGCGTTTGGAGGGTCCCGGTGTGTCTCCACATTGGAGCTCCCCCACAAGTGACCCCATTTTGGAAACTAGACCCCTAAGGAACGTATCTAGATGCAAAGTGAGCACTTTGAACCCCCAGATGCTTCACAAATTCATCCATAAAAATGAAAAAGCACTTTTTTTTTCCACAAAAAGTTTCTTTTTTCATTTTTACGGATCAATTTGTTACGCACCTGGGGGTTCAAAGTGCTCACTATGCATCTAGATACGTTCCTTGGGGGGTCTAGTTTCCAAAATGGGGTCACTTGTGGGGGAGCTGCAATGTGGAGACACACGGGGACCATCCAAACACAACATGGTGTCCGCTAACAATTTGAATGGAAAATGAGCTCAAATTGTTAGCAGACACCATGTCGCGTTTGGAGGGTCCCTGTGTGTCTCCACATTGGAGCTCCCCCACAAGTGACCCCATTTTGGAAACTAGACCCCCAAAGGAACATATCTAGGTACATAGTGAGCACTTTGAACCCCCAGATGCTTCACAAATTGATCCGTAATAATGAAAAAATAATTTTTTAGTGGAAAAAAAAGTGCTTTTTCATTTTTACGGATAAATTTCTGAAGCATATGGGGGTTCAAAGTGCTCACTATGCATCTAGATACGTTCCTTCGGGGGTCTAGTTTCCAAAATGGGGTCACTTGTGGGGGAGCTCCAATGTGGAGATACACAGGGACCCTCCAAACGCGACATGGTGTCCGCTAACAATTTGAGCTCATTTTCCATTCAAATTGTTAGCGGACACCATGTCGCGTTTGGAGGGTCCCGGTGTGTCTCCACATTGGAGCTCCCCCACAAGTGACCCCATTTTGGAAACTAGACCCCCTAAGGAAGGTATCTAGATGCATAGTGAGCACTTTGAACCCCCAGATGCTTCACAAATTCATCCATAAAAATTAAAAAAACACTTTTTTTTCATAAAAAATTTTTTTTTGCCTACATTTTTTAGTTTCACATGGGCAAAGGGATAAAATACATCCCAAAATTTGTTGGGCAATTTCTCCTGAGTACACCGATACCTTATATGTGGTCATAAACCACTGTTTGGGCGCACGGCAGGGCTCAGAAGTGAAGGAGCGCCATTTCACTTTTTGAAGGAAAATTGGCTCTAAAATTCAAATTGCGCTCCTTTCCTTCTCAGTCCTGCCGTGCGCCCAAACAGTGGTTTATGACCACATATGAGGTATCGGTGTACTCAGGAGAAATTGCCCAACAAATTTTAGGATGCATTTTTTCCTGTTGCCCATGTCAAAATGAAAAAATTGAGGCTAAAAGAACATTTTTGTTACAAAAATTAAAATGTCCATTTTTTCCTTCAACTTTATTTTAGCTCCTGTGAAGCACCTGAAGGGTTAATAATCTTCTTGAATATAGTTTTGAGTAGCTTGAGGGGTGCAGTTTTTGGAATGGTGTCACTTTTGGGTGTTTTCTGTCATGTACACCCCTCAAAGGGACTTCAAATGTGATATGGTCACTAAAAAATTGGTTTTGTAAATTTTGCTGGAAAAATGAATAATTGCTGATGAACTTTGAACCCTTATAACGTCCTACCAAATTTTTTTTTTTCTTCCAAAATTGTGCTGATGTGAAGTAGACATGTGGGAAATGTGACTTATTAACTATTTTGTGGCACATAATGCTCTGGTTTAGCAGAATAAAAATTTAAAATTTGAAAATTGCTAAATTTTCTAAATTTTTGCCAAATTTTTTATTTTTCACAAATAAACGCAAAAATTATCGACCTAAATTTAATACTAACATGAATCCCAATATGTCACGAAAAAACAATCTCATAATCGCTAGGATCCGTTGAAGCGTTCCAGAGATATAACCTCATAAAGGGAGAGTGGTCAGAATTACAAAAAATGGTCTGGTCATTAAGCTGCAAAGTGACTCGGTCCTTAAGGGGTTAAAGAGGAATCAAGGGTGGGGGTTCTTTTCTTTTCCTTTGAAACTAATCTTACTGTGCCTTCTATACATCCCACAAGTCACTTTGAGGTAACACACTGGGACCTCCTCCAAATGAGGTAACAGGATGCTTAACTAGATCATCCCATAACTTTATCCGTTTCCCTTTTTTTTTCTCTCCTCTAACAAATAGATAAATCTTTTATATCCCCAGTCTATAACTAGGATACTTCACCTGAATAAACGTATCCCTGCTCTCTATTCAGGGTGGATTACTGTGGGTCAGCCCCTTTCCCCCCTTTCCTCCCTTTCTGTAAAGACCTAGATTACATGTCAGATTATAGTAGTAACTTATCGGCCATTCCCCCTTTGAATGAGGTGTATCCTGATTTATATGTCAAACTTCATTGACAATATGCCTGCTACATCTCAACATCAATCATATAACCTTAGGACACACAATCCTCTGTTTTGATCAAGCATGTAATAGTTCTAATTAATTGTACCGTCACCGTGAGAACAAAACCAGGCAGTTTACAACACTGCTGCGCTGTGTGTGTTTTATTTATTTATTTTTTTTATATTTTTTTATTGTTTTCTTCTCTTTATTTGTTTTTCTCTTTTTTTTTTTTGGCACAATTGAGGCAGTCAGAACTGGCTTTTTGGGCGGTGTCCACACATAGTGGAGGGAGGACTATATTAAGCAGGGGGAAAGGCGGGCCCACAGCTATCTCCATTCACTGAGAGCAGTAACACATGTAAACCAGCAGAGGAGCCTGACTGACATATCCACCATTGAGGTATGGTGACAAACTTTTTAACCCTACAACAACCTAATAGATTCTAAATGTCCCATAGCTTTGAAACCTCTGTTTCTTCAGAATGACTGTGGGATCAAACTCTATAAGTGGCTGAAGACATCGCCTAGACCTGGTGATGCAGAGCCTTATATAAAAGGTACTGTTTACCACCTCTTATTATATACCAAAAGCACAGGTTATATCACAGTATAAAACTAATAGGACTAAAGTAAACTTGTTCTCACCCACAGGCTGACTAGATATCAGGGTCAGTAATGGTATAGAGCTGACAAGAGTGACCTTACTATATCAGCATGAATTAACCTCTATTATCCATATACTGAATAAGGTAACAACCTAGTGCACACACCTAAAATCACCCTCTCCTTTCTCTAATATACCACTCTTGAGTGTTAATATAAGGACTGAATATCTCTAAACTATAATCATTGTCTTTTTCTCCTATTTAAAGGGGAACACTAATGTGGCAGACCTCTAAAGAAACTACACTATACCTACCATATGATGAATATATAAGGGCCTAACCAGCAAAGGTACTACCATTATCATAAGGTAGTTCCCCAGGGTGGTCACCACAGTAGGGGGTATAACCAATTTCTGTGCTTCCTCAGCCTTTTGGATGACACACAGACTGTAACAGGACAAGACTGTGACAAGGCACACCATACCAGGTGTTGACCACAACCTTATAACGTGGTATGTCTTCCCCCTCCCCAAAAAAGAAAAATATCTTTTCCATTATCACAAGCATTGGGTGACTAGAAAAGTACCTTTACTATAATACCACTGAACACTGGGTGATGGTAACATGACTGACTACTATAATTATGCTCATATAGGCTTTTTGATACCATCTAGGTATTGTGAAGAGGATACCATTTGAACCACTAAGGACTGCCTCATATGTTCTCCTAGCAACTGGAACCATCCTGGAATCTGTTTCAATGGACTCATAAGCTAGGATCAAATATAAATAGATTTGATTCTCATACTACTGTAGAAGCATATTGTATAACGCCCCTGATGAGCCTCTCAAACTATTGTGAGAGGCGAAAAGCGTCGGGCTATATTTTGTTTGCTAAGCAGGTTATATCACTAATCTGTAGACCTTGACTTGACCGATCACCACTGATGTGGACCTGGAACTGAGGGTTGGGCTTTGGACCTGTAACAGGGTGACGACTATAATATACACGACCGCCTACCAATTGTTGTTATCGGCTGTGGACCACCAATGATGCACAGTGTATCCGGTGGTCCCTCCCTTTAGCATCAATCTATCTTGGGTTTGACTTCACAGACCGTCAACCGAACCCCACAAAACCCTCCACTCTAGCACCATTAGTGGGCTGTGTTGTGTGTTTGTTGTCTAGGTGGGTGGGAAGTCTGCACATTTGCACAAATTCACTTATTTTACACTATATTTTTATAAAAACCATTAAAATATAAACAGTTAATGAGGACAAAAAGGTTATCCCTTATTAGTCTATAAATTTGGCCTCATAGTACCAACAAGTGTGAGTTTTTTCTGAAGCAAAAATTTGCCCAATTCCAGATTGGTAAAGTAGTTGTCCATTGTTATATTTTTTCCAGAATTGAAAATTGGTACTGCAAGTGTTTTCACTATGTCAGAACATAGGTCTTTCTTTACTGGAGCACCAGCTTCTTTGCCACAGTAAATCAGACCATTCATGCCATATTAGCTTGTAGAATCACACATCCAGAAAATTTTTATGCCATACTTGGCAGGTTTACTGGGCATATACTGAATGAATTTGCAATGTCCTCTAAAGGCAAGAGGTTGGTCATTCATTGTCACATTGTCATTAGAATGGTAAAGCTTTATACAGTTTTTAATTAAAAGATTCGAGATGTAGCTAATAGGGGCTAATTTATTTGTTTCCAACCTCTTAGGATGAGTACTCTTATCATCAAAATGAATGCATCTCCGAATATTCTCAAATCTATTGACTGACATTGTAGCTTTGTAGTGTGGATGTGAAAAAGGGTTCAGAAATAATTCTCTGATTGGAACATCGTACGATTTTTTTACGCCCTGCCAGAAGAGTAAGGCCAATATAACCATATAGTTCCTCTTTTGTTATATTTTTCCATGTCTTTTTTCTTCCTGAAGCGATATATTTTCCTTCTAAGTTAGTACACAAAACTACCTCATCTGCAATATCATGTGAAAAAAATTCACAGAAAACATCTCTTTTGGACAAGAATTGGGGAATTCCTACAGCGCCTTCAGCAACTCTCATAATATCATGTGATGGGGTGCGTCCAAGAACCTCAGCAGTACTGTTCCAAAAAACATTAGTTTTGGATGTTCTATTTGTACATTCTGCTGGATCCACTACTTCTTCATCATCTGAAGAATCACTGGATTATGAAGTAGAGATATTAGCTGGTGGCATGTACTCTTCATCAGACAAAGAAAGTTTACTGTCTTCATCACTATCAAAAATGATTGCCTCGAGATCTTGGTCAGTCAAACCACTGGATGTAGACTGCCATTGTAACCTTAGATGTCAGTAAACTAAAATGAACAAACAAAATGATTACAATCAGGGTTGTGCACTTTTTGTTAGTGTGTGTGCTAATGTTAAAGTGCAGTCCCCCTTCTCTTACCTTCAGCAGGTCACCACTTTCTTTTAGGTGCAGTAGAAGCCTCTGGATTTTCGAAACTCAGAAGGTTTATTTTTCCAGAAGCAAGAAAGCTGACTCCTTCCTCCAAAGTCTCTTCAGCAAGTAGCACACAATGAATAGGATGTTGTCTGTCCTCCTGTTCCTGTGTGTTCATGACCTGCGATGATGTCAGAGACTCATGACTTTGTGAGGGAGCCTCCCTCCCAAGATCACATGACCATGTAGTCAGGCAGAATACACACTCTTCCCAGCAACAGCAGAGTCATAAAGACTGAGTAATAAACACAAAGTCTTCCCCAGCAACAGTACAGACAAAAAGACTGAGGATCACATGTACACCAAGTACAGGCTTAAAAGGCCCCAGGTATGTAAATATTGGGTAATCCCAAAAAAGAGTTGTTTTACCGAAATGCCTATAACATAAAAATATATGAACAACTGGAAATTACCAACAACTATATACCTGAGGAATACCTAGAGTTTCAAAATTCTAACTAAAGTAATCTTGCAGAAAATAGAAAACAAGTAACCTAGCAGGCCTGTGAGGCCCCAGGTATGCGTTCTAGGGTTAAAGATTCCATAGTAACAGGGTCTGTACCACAGGACTGGCGTATAGCAAATGTAGTGCCAATATTTAAAAAAGGGACAAAAGTTGAACTTGGAAACTATAGGCCAGTAAGCTTAACCTCTACTGTTGGTAAAATCCTGGAGGGATACCAGAGCATCTGAAGAACAATAACCTCATGACCCATTATCAACATAGGTTTACGAGGGACCGTTCCTGTCAAACTAATCTAATCAGCTTCTATGAAGCGGTATGTTCCGGACTAGACCAATGAAATGCAGTGAATGTTGTGTATAAGGACTTTTCAAAAGCTTTTGATACGGTGCCATACAAAAAGTTGATACATAAAGTGAGAACAATGGGGATAGGGCAAAATATGTGCAAGTAGGTTAAGAACTGGCTCAGTGATAGGAAACAAAGGGTGGTTATTAATGGAACACACTCCGAGTGGGTCACAGTTAACAGCGGGGTACCACAGGGGTCGTTATTGGGCCCGCTTCTTTTTAACATATTTATTAATGACCTTGTGGAGGCTTACAGAGTGGAATTTCATTAATTGCAGATTACACTAAACTCTGCAGGGCAATCAAAACAGACGAGGATAATTTTATATTACAGGAGGATTTCTGTAAACTAGAAGCTTGGGCTGATAAATGGCAAATGAGCTTTAATGGGGATAAATGATAGGTCATGCACTTGTGCAGAGGAAATAAAATCTATAATTGTGTGCTTAATTCTAAAACACTGGGCAAAAGCATCACGGAAAAAGACCTGGGTGTATGGGTGGATGACAATCTCACATTTATTGGCCAGTGTCAGGCAGCTGCTGCAAAGGCAAATAAAATAATGGGATGCATTAAAAGAGGCTTTGATGCTCATGAGGAGATAATTTTACCTCCATTCAAGTCACTAGTGCGACCACACTTAGAATATTGTGTACAATTCTGGTCTCCAGTGTATAAGAAAGACATTGCTGAACTAGATCGGGTGCAGAGAAGAGCGACCAAGATTATTAGAGAATTGGGGGGGCTGCCATGCCAAGACAGGTTATTAAACTTCGGGTTATTTAGTTTGGAAAAACAAAGGCTTACAGGTGATCTCATCACTATGTACAAATATATGAGGAAACAGTACAAAGACCTTTCTAATGATCTTTTTGCTCTCAGACCTGAGACTGTGACAAGGGGCATCCTTTACATCTGGAGGAAAGAAGGTTTAATCATAATCACAGATGCAGATTTTTTACTATACGAGCGGTGAGGCTATGGCCGTATGATGTAATGAGTGATTCACTACTAAAATTTATGAAGGGCCCAAATGCCTTTCTTGAAATATAATGTTACAGGTTATATATACAAGATTCATTGATAGGGCGTAGATCCAGGGAACTAGTCTGATAGCCATTTGTGGAGTCAGGAAGGAATGTTTTCTCAAAGTGAAGCTTAATGTTGCCACATGTTTTTTTTTGCCTTCCTCTTTATCAACATGTTAGGCTATGGATAGAACTAGGTGTACTAAAGTCTACCTTCAACCTTAAAAACTATGTTACTATGTATAGCTGTAGATTCTGATTTATTATTGGAAAACACAATCTACTAGTCTAAATTTTGGGACCCAATTCCTAATCAATTCATTTATTTTTTTCCTTGTGTTTCATTGTCTCAAATGTATAAAATCAAAAACCTTACCATGCAGTTGGTCTTTACAAATATGTTTGAAAAAAATGGCTTGTTAGGAAGAGCTTGCCATATATACTTTTATATATAGTTTTTCAACACACTTTTGTGTTGAAAAGTGCCCCCTTTGGCTTATACTCGAGTCAGTGTCAGTGGGGGGAAGGCATCTTCAGAGGGTGCTTGGGGGTTGAAGAAGGCTGGCACGGTGGTCACACAGGTGGTGGTCATTACTGGCAATGAGATGTGGGCTATTTAAAGTCCCCTCCCGATGGGTTTACTTTGTGTCTCTCTGATGAAGCATCTAAATACCGCTTTCTAAGCGAAACATACGTAGGAGGTCGCTGTTCTCTGTGTGTCCTGGAGCCTGCCTGTGGGGTTACCAGAAAGTGAGCACTATGGGTATGATATCACGTTTACAATGGATTTCATTCGGCTTACAACCAGATTCTTATATGTTTATCTAGTTGACCCATGGTGCCTCTGCCTGGTTTCCTCCCTTCCCCTCCTCCTTTTGTAAGGAGTTTTACTGGATTATTGGTGATTTCAAAGGCATGCATTTTTTATATGGTTTAAATCTGGGTGTGCCATGTTCTCAGTATGATGTAATGCAGATTGCATGTGTTATATATACGGACACTATTCCCTAAAGAGTTGTTCCACATGTCAGTGTATGAAGCTTGGTACGACAGGCTACACCTTGTCTATGGTTTATGCATTCAATGCTTGCTATGTACCCTTTACCTCTGATCCATTTTTCAAGGGCTCCTGTTTGTTCCTTTGTGTCATGTAATCCCCATTTTTCATTTTCTTTGTCATATGTCTAGCTGTTTTAACTTCACTGTGTGTTTTTTGATATAATAAAATTTAATACGGTTCTTGTGCAAAAACTCCAAAATTGTTCTCCTATTTTCTCATATTCTGTAATGGAGGTGCCTTGTACGGCTGTATAATTTGTAAGGAAGCATTATGACGCTCTCTTTGGACCTTATGTTACTAATTTTCTAGTCTATATATAAAGCTTCCATCTATCTACATACAGTACAAAAGATATTAACTCGAATAGTGTATCTCAGAGCACAATACACTTCACTTTACAGTATTCTACATAGAAATACCTCTATCAACATACATTCAAACATGCTAGCATGAAGAATTACAGGGTATAACACATCTCCTATCACACAGTTCTCACTGTATTAACGGCTGGATTATAACCTGTTCACAGATTCTACACAAAAATATGTAACCGCATTGCTCTTACTGGAATCATCTGACAAGAGGAAAGTTGTAAGGAATGGAGAGCCAGAAACACACATCTTATCTTCTCACTGAAGAACTGGGAAACTGACTAGAAGGATCTCTTTCTCCTGGAGGAAGGAGGTGGGCGGTCCCTTGGCACACACTATTCTTAAAGGGGACAGACTAAGAGCTCTGCTAGATCATGTTTAACATTTAAACAACATAAACAGGCAACTAATGGCCTCTACAGGTTGTAATTAGTATAACTTTAGTAAAACTTGATGAATATTCTCTTAGTTGCTCATGAATGGCCAGAACAACTTGCTATACACCCCCATCACTGTATGTGCCCCCATCACAGTATGAGGCCCCCCTGCTGCTGCACACAAGAAAATAATAAATTATTTAAATTACCTCTCCGTCCCTGTCCTGCAGCACCATCTCGCCTCCGGTCTCTCTCTCTGTGCCATCATGTGAGCAACGCAAGCAGTGATGACATCCCACTGTGGCACCACTCACATGATCAGATGCCCAGGACAGACAGGAGGACCGGAGGAGGGATGGTGCTGCAGGACAGTGACAAAGAGGTAAATTAAATGATTTATTATTTTCTTGTGTGCGGCAATATGGAAGCAACATTCTGTAATACAGAGATGGGGGACATATACTGTGTTAGTGGAGCCACACACTGTGATTGGGGCCACATACAGTGTTGGGTGGGCCACATGCAGTGAAGAAGAACTAGATACAGTGATTGGGGAGGGGCAAAAACTGTGATGGAGGGGCCACATACTGAGACGGAGGCTATGCACAGTGTTGGAGGCCAGATACTGTAGTGGGTGCTATATACAGTGAAGGGGGACTATGTATCAGGATTGGGGACTATGTACAGTGATGAGGGAGCTATATACAGTAATGAGGGTCTATATACAGCATTGAGGGGGCTAAATACTAGGATGGGGGCTATATATTGTGATGGCGGGCTATATACAGTGATGAGGTGGCTAAATACAGTGATGATGGGCTGTATACCAGGATGGGGGAGATATATACCAGGATGCGGGGCTGCTTCATTTCCCATTCTAGGCCTATACTCGAATCAATACGTTTTCCCAGTTTTTTTGTGGTAAAATTAGGGGCCTCGGCTTATATTTTGCTCGGCTTATACTCATGTATTATGGTACTTGTCCTGAAGTAGGATGCTAACATTGTAATAAGTCAGTTCTTGTACTTTCTTCCCACCTAGAACTTCCATGATCTACTATGAATTACATTATTGAAAAGTGAAGTAATTTAGGTGCTACAGCAACTCAATCAAGTGACAGACTACCTAAAGTTACAAAGTGTGGTCATCAAAATGAAATGAAGAGCTCGTTGGAGTCTGATGTGCTGAATTCATAAAGAGGACACTTAATGAATTTTGTGCATCTTATCAGTGGTGTAAACCTCTGTGTGCCTCTCCAGAATTGTTGCTCAAATTGAAGACCTGAGTACCATTGTTATATAAAATGATTTATTTGATTATTTTGATTACATTTATAAGCAGGCATAGCCAAGCTCCATCCAAGTTTGGCTAAACTGCTTCAAACTGGAATGAAAGTTGCAATTTTTGTCAATAACTTTGTGTTGCGTTAACATTCAAAGTGTATGATGCTAGTTTTCTGATGAATCACCTGCATAGTGCATAAAAGTTTCTAACTATCTGCTGAGTAAATAACTGTAGAGTTTCAAGCATCTTCTAGTATAAAAGATGGCTCAAGATTTTTGCACTGGTAACAGCATGGCACAGTTTTCCATGGCTGACCAGCTGGACTAGTCTTATATCACCAAGAACAAAACAAATTGTCTGATGGAGTATCGTAAGGCTAAAGAAGCAAAAGAGGAATTTAGAGCTCACCATGCTTGAAACTCCCAGGATTGCACTGCCATCTGCAAGCACCACCTGGTGCAATTTCTCTAGAGTGCTGGATTCCACTGATGCTCATGCAGTTGACTTGCAGGACAGGAAAAAGGAATAACCCGGCATATCCAGATAAATTACAATGATCTTGAATTTTTATTCCATATCTTTAAGTGTATAACATAGTGGTCTGGTAGATGTTACACACAGCTCTCTGATGCATTTCTGATGCTTACAGCATCCTTAGTCATAGAATTGTAAGGCTAGCTACCACTGGACTCTGGAGGACTGAAAATGTGTACTGTGGAGTCATGCTTCTGTATTTAGTAGCCTGATGGACAAGTCTGTAATTTACAAATGACAGGAGAACATTACCTGCCTGAGTGAATTGTGCAAACTGTAGACGTTTGGTGGTAGCAGGATGATGATATGCTGTTTTTCATGTGTTGACCCAGACTCCTTAATTCCATTGATGAAAATCATAATGCTTCAGCATACCAAGACATTTTGGACAAATAAAGGATTCAAATTTTGGAGGAAAAATATGGGCAAAGCCATTTTTTTGTTTTACCATGACTGTAAAAAATTGTTTGGTTTGGTAAATTCTGACTGGCTCAACCAAGACCACAACCTCAGCCCCATCAAACACTAGGACAAAGATTGTGAGCCAGACTCTCTTGCTGACCATCAATGTCTGAGCTCACAATTGCTACACTGGAAGAATGGGACAAAAATCCCACAGAAAAGGCAAAATATTGCAGAAAGTCATCCCAGAAAAGTTTAAGATGTTTTAGCTGTAAACAAGGAGACCTCTGTGTTATTGCATATGGTTTAAGATTGGGGTGTCATACAAAGTGTAATGTGTAGGTTTCTCAATGTTTTTTTTTCATATAGTTTATTTATAGACAGAATTTCCAGACGTTTTTATTGATAAGAAACAAAATAGATTACAGTTGACTGAAATCTCTGCATATTATAACAGATAGAGTTTAGTACTATACTGTACATGTCTTTTTATTCATTTGAATGTATTATAATCTTGCTGACTCACACTGGTAAAGTAGTTTAAGCTGATTAACCCTGATGCATTTGGTGGCTTTCAGCCACTTCCTGAAAAGGTGTCATTGGTAGGCAATGCAGGACATGTGAAAGAGCCAACTTATAATAAAATAAAAAGAAAAAAATATACATTTTTGGTGCAGCTAAAAGCTTTTGGGATTATATTAGCAGTTACATAATTCATAAAAGTTGAAGCAAAGAATCCTCTATGCTTATTACATTTTTTTCTCTTGCGTAACTTTAACACTTCCTTCTCTGTACTTCATGATGTTGTCCACTTTAATGTGCTGGATGTCCCTTATTTTGCTCTTTGGTTCTCCAGGTCCCAGATTAAAATAAATGTAATTTGTAAGAAATCAAGAAATACGTATATTCACCTCACCGCAAACCTCCATAGCCCTTCTGCCTCTCACCATCACCCATCTGGACCTCATCACATCTTCTAATCCTTCCTGCTTGTGCTACTAGGGTTTTTCACAGTGACAGGGGACTTTCAGCTCTGGTGAAACCTGGACGGCGTCTGTGGAAGGGCAAAAGGTGACAACTTCATGATGTCACAACTGACATTTGTAGCACTGTCCTGAATCTTATGAGAACCAGCCATAATATAAAAAGCTCAGGGATTTCAGCTTAAACTGCAGGGTTCAGTAGATCTGTGGACAGTGAGAAGCAGAGGGTCTGGGAGGAGAGTGGCAAGGTGAGTTTACAGCTTTTCTTTATTTTTTTTACTTTTAGATGGCCCTTTATAGTTAAGAAAAATAACTGTTTGTGACTGCCATGTAGCTGAATCCATATGAAAGTGAATTACAAAAAAAATCAGCACTTTGGCGAATGCAGATCTAGTCAAATTTGAGTAGAATTCAATTCCACTCAAATGTATTTACTCATTACTAGTCTACAACTTATCTTGTATATAGTGCCTAATTGAACTATGTAATGAAGACTCCACATTTGAATAATTTTAGTTCTTTCAAATGAATGAAGGTGATGCTGAAACGGATGTAGGGGTCGGCGGCAGCACAAATTGGAGCACTTAGCACTTTTGGCTGATAGGTACTTTATGCACTTTCTTTAAATGGCTATAACCTTGGTGTTAGGTTCTATATGTGCAATGTATTGCAGACCACTGTATACAATTGGTGAACAGTCTCTGTAGTCACCCTTCTCTGTCACACATATTGAGCCCTGGTTCAGTTTATATATGCCTATATAAGTATGTCATGGTTGGATATGTTCCATGAAGGCATATAACATGAATTATATAATGGTATGTACAATGTGCACACTGATTGTGATGTGGATTATTCCTTGTACAATAATTATGGTTTATGTACATAATTTGGAACCTGGGTTATGAATGCCTATATGTAATTTTGTATACTTATAGTGCTCTGTTTATATTTATGTTTATGTGGGTTCACATGAATATATTTGCAAATTCAATTGAACATGAAGCCAAAAGGAATTTGGGGAATTCACTTCATGCAACTAAGAGCAGTATTATTGGAGAATATAGTACATTTTTTATGTTGCAGTAGCAAGCACTGTAAGGAAATTATACCTCTAATACCCTATTCCTTGCCCAGCAGCTCTCCCTACACTGTTTCTGGTGTAGAGTTGAGCTAAGAAGCATGTCACCAGGTCTTATAAAGATTCTATGAAGGATTGCGGCTAGACAATCATAGTAATGCCAGTAGCCAAGATGACTATGGCATTACTATGATTGGCAGGGAATCCTAACATGTTTACTAGCTATAAATAGCTGCAAAACATGCAGGGCAGTGATTTGAGCACGGCGCTTAATTACTCTCGATAATTGGCTGAGTATTGAGCGTGCCCAAGCATCCCGATGCTTGGTTATGTTTCAAGCTGTGGAGAACACACATGCCTATCACTGGTTAATATTATGATCATATTATAAATCTTCTATCACAGATGGTCTTAATGTGGTGTAAATTAGCTAGTTAGCACCTAATAAACAAACTTCTGAAATACTTTTTCTAAAGATCTGTTTATATATGCTAGTACATTCTTGGACTGTTACAAGTAGGAATACAGTGCGGGCAGCATGGTGCCTCAGTGGTCAGTACTGCAGCTTGCAGTACTGGAGTCCTGGGTTCAAATCCACCAAGGACAACATCTGCAAGGAGTTTGTATGTTCTCCCCATGTTAGCGTGGGTTTCCTCCAGGCAATCCTGCTTCCTCCCACACTTGAAAGATAGGATGTTTACATTGTGAGCCAAATTGGGGACAACATTGCAAATGTATGCAAAGTGATATGGAATAAATAGCGCTATATAAATGGATATTTTTTATTATATTATATATCATTAGTACAGATGTGCACCCTATACTGCTCATGGTTTTGGTTGCCCAAGGGACCCTTTAATTTAAAAATCTGTGATGTGACACAAAGCACTTGTCCATGCCTATAACGTGACACAAAGCCTTGTCCATGCCTATGACGTGACACAAAACACTTATTCATGCCTATCTCTGCTTTTTGGTGGACAATTCCACCTGAGGAAGACTGCTGTGTCAGTGGAAACGTGTTGTGGCTGTGAAGGAGAATAATAAAAAGCTAAGTTTTATCTATAATTCACCCTGCCTGCCTTTCCTGAGCGCTCCACAGACTGCTTTGCATTAATCATATGTTCCAGTTTCTCCTTTGGAGGATCAGCAGCAGGAGCAGCTTGGAAGACACATTAACAAAAGGACCTGTGTGGTGTGAGGTGAAGGCCTGGAGCTACAGGACCTGCCCTGTCTGAGTGGTCAAGTGTTCAGAGCTGGGGCCAGAGGAAGCAGCTCACAGGCAGCAGCACACAGAGATTCCAGGGAGAGTGATTAAGCTCCACAATTCAAGTGATTTACCGGGGCTGGGCAGGGCAGTGCACAGCCTTTCAAGGTGAGCAGCTTTTTTAATAGTTAGGGAAAGAA